>OZ038502.1:66752008-66757008 GCA_964036315.1 Acanthosepion esculentum | reverse complement strand
TCTGTGTTCACTTTTATATTTATATAAATGTGTGTGTGTGTGTGTGTGTGTGTGTGTGTGTGTGTGTGTGTGTGTGTGTGTGTGTGTGTGTGATGTTTGGATCAAATACTGATCAATTAGGGATCGGAATCCGACATTATGATAAGATAAAAAAAACAAATAGGAAACGTTTATCAATCTACAATGTTTCAGTTTTATTAAAGCTTTGTCAGAGAATAAGATATGAACAAAAAAAAAAGAAAGAAATTCTGGTATTTTTACATTTCATTTTGTATCGTTTGATTTCTTTTTTATCAGGAATTTACCAACTTCTGACTTAAGAAGAATATGTCCTTATCCCTTAAATTTCAATACGTATCCGCTGTATATTAAAAGATAGTGGCTCGGATTGAGGATTTGGAGAGCCGAGTTCGAATTCCAGTCGAATCCATTATATTCACTTACGTGCTAAAACCCTTGGTAAGGGAAGGTATGAATCCTCTTCTTCTCCTACCAGCTATGGGTAAATAGCAGGACAGACCGGGTTTTATAGCCTTGGATGGCAACCTACTGGCAAATGGCAACCTACTGCGGGAAAAAATCTGCCTCGTTAGTCATGTATCGCCTAAGCGTGTATCACGCATGGCAAATAATTAACTGATGCTCAAAATATTTTTTAAAAGTAAAGAAACGCCACCAACACTATTTGAACACACATGATTTACCTTTGAGATTTTATCCGATCGGGAAAGTTTGGTTTGATTTGTTGTATTTTAAGGCATTGCAATCTCAATGTTTCATTTGAAGCCTACAAGATTTTTATTGATGGTCATATATTTTTCAAAAAAATGTATTGTTGGCAATATTTTTTTCTTCAAAAATGTATTGCTGGTAATAATTTTTCCCAAGAAGTATTGCTGGTATTAAAACCTATTTTTATACTTTCGTAGTGTTTTGACCCCTTTTGGGGAGTTACTATTTGCCCATAGATGGGACCCTGACAGGTGCTACCAGCTCGGGTTAGGGTGGACCTGGGAACACCAGCAATTAAGAGGTGGTTCCACGATCCTCAAAACCTTCTGATCAGAGGCCTTGCTGTTGGATGTAGCTTATCGTCTTACCCAGACTTTTCTTAAGATATCCTCAAGCGATTTTTATCAAATAACAAATTAACGCTTTATTTTAAAAAAAATAAAAATAAATAAAATAATGAACGCTATATTGTTATTTTCAAAAATAAATAAACAAACGTATCGGTGGGGGGGTAATTGAAATGTACATTAATTTTTTTTATCCAACCTCATATATGCTTAAGAGGAATTTTCTAAAGACTTAAGACTTCGGATTTCTGGTTTAAAAGGTTCACTGGATCCGGAAATGTCATAATTGCTAATTTTTCTTGTTGGCAGAGGTTGCAAATATTGTTGTGGTTGTTGTAAGGCTTTGCCCTTTTAAAAAAATGTTCCACCTTACAATCGGATCCCTGTTGTTTTTTTCTTTTAAATTCCAGAGATGGTTAGCTAGTTTGGTAGCGTACCTAAAATGTGCTAGCTAAAATGACGACCTATGATTGTATACACATATGTACATGTTTTAAGCAATAGTCGACTTAAGCCAATCAACCGGCCGATGCTCGTCGCTGTTTCTCCATTTTCATAGCGCTTAACAATGTCTGATCTCAATTCCATGGTGATGGCTCTCCTTTTCTTCGTAGTACCGCCATCAGAAGACGTTACACTACACTTGGGGGACATAATGAAGGGCAATAAGTTTCCACAAACACAACACAAACGAAAGAGAGCGAATGCACAACAAACCAATATGGCGCGTCAACCAGGAACTAACTCACGGGGATATATACGAGGCAGACGGCATGTCGAAACACGATGGAGATTGCGACGTAACTACGAATCGTCGTAGGTCGGGACTGTCGTAACCCGGGTACTTACTGTATATATAAATAGATTAGTTGAAAATATGGATTAAATCCGACAGAATGATTAAATAATGAACAAGTAGTTTCGCTATTCATTTAACTTCATTAGAAATTCAGGAAGTATTTTAATAGTAAATTGTTATGAATTTTAAATTCAGTACAGTTTTGTTTTCATTCATTGTGCAAATGTGACGTGTATATGGTGTTAGTATTCATGTGTCATTTTTAAAAATTTTATTTGCTTTTTTGTTTCCATTGGCTCTGTAGATGTGTCGCGTTTGTTTTATGGCGTCAGTGTGTCTGGCAAATATAGAAGAAACTTTCGACAACCATTATCATAACATGTTTCACTGACCAAACGGCGTCGTCAGCAAAATGGATTCTATTTCGACCACATCGGTGAGACAGAAGGTGATTCACGTCGGTCATATGAATGCTGGTTTTCTTTTTTCTTTTCTTTTCTTTGCTTTTCTTTGTCTTCTATTTTTCCTTTCTTTTCTTTTCTCTTTTTTCATTATCTTTTCTTTTTCTTTTCGTTGCTTTTCCTTTTTTTCTTTTCTTTTTCTCTTCTTTTTCTTTTCTTTTCTTTTTTCTTTTCTTTTTTCTTTTCTTTTTTCTTCTTTTTCACTTTCCTTTTTTCTTTTCTTTTTTTCTTCTTTTTCACTTACCTTTTCTTTCTTCTTTACTTTTCCTTTCCTTTTCTTTTCTTTCTTTTTCTTTTTTTTTGCGTTTCTTTTTTTTCCTTTTTTCTTTTCTTTTCTTTTCTTTTCTTTGACTTTTCTTTTTTTCTTCTTTTTTTGAAATGTAAGCGACGAGTAAACTTCCTGGACATATAATGAGGAAAAAGGGCTCAGAGAATAATACCCTCGAAAAGACATTAAAGACGAGAGTCACAGAGCGAACCAGCGATAAAAAAAACCTAACGATCTTATGTAATCGGATGGCAGAAGGCGAACAGGGAGGGGTCGTAAGCAAAGTCAAGCACAAGCGGTATAGAGTCGGGGAGCTATAATCGTCTGCATTCTGAAGGGACACGGAACATAAAGATGAAAAAAAAAATGGTTAAAAAGTTATTGTCTTACTCCCCATCCACACTTGGTAGACGTCGAGCTGAAGAAATAAATTAGCGGGTTCAAACACTAATTAGTGGATGTGCGATTGGTGCAATGGATAGCGGATCGAAATGAGAAATCGGTGAGCCGAGTTCGAATTCCAGTCATTTTCATTTCATTCACTTACGCGCACATACCGCCGAGAAAGTATGGATCCATCTTATCCCTCCAGCTATGGGTTAGATAGTAGACTTGTATAAAAAGATAACTGTTCATCTCAAAAAAAAATAATTGTTCATGTAATATTCATTCTCAAAAAGAATGTATTATTCTTACAATTATGTTTCGGATTTAAATAATCCACAAGGGTTGATAAGCCATAAAAAAAAACAGTCAATCATACTGTTGAGGGGTCTTCCCCTTTTTACACAAATGGACTCACCCAGGGTATACATATACTACTGCTAGTGGATACCCGACAGACAGAGACAGAGACAGAGGTCGAACATAGTCGAACGTCGAAAGGAACGAGCGTACGAACGTAACGGGCAAGAGTCACAGTAACGAGCACGTAGACTCGGTAAGAAGTCATACAGCGATACGTCGATATCAAAGACTATATATATATATTTGTCTACTAACCCCGCATTCCTGGAACTACTAACCTGTATTACCTGTTTGTATTATTACGTTAATACATTTATTTCCTATATTCATTCTTGGCGTTTGTTATGATTTGATACCAGATTTCATCCCGGAATCCACAACACATACTTTACTGAATAAAATCTGAAGACGCAATGAGATAGCCAAAGATGCATTCTAAAAGCTAAGCAGAGTATTAAGAGACAGAAAAACTTCGTCAGAAACAAAGAAAAGAGTACTGAACTGTTACGTGATATCTGTCCTCCTGTATGGCAGCGAATGCTGGACAATCTCTTCAAAGATGAAGAAGCAACAGTAATGTGGTTCTACAGAAGGATGCTGAGGATGCCATGGGCCAAACATGTGAGCAACGATGAGGTTTTGGAGAGAAGAGAAACAAAGAGGAAACTTACGCTTAACATCAAGAATAGGCAGCTGTAATTTCAGATACACGTAATGAGAAAGTAAGGCTTGGAAAACATTATGCTTCTCAGGATTTTTAGGACTTTCTCGTACTCTCAGACGTTAACTTATGGGGGACAGGTGAAACCATCATGGCGTAGAACTATGTGTCTATTTCATGACTGAAAAGCACAGCTCTGCTTGGTGTCAGAAAGCCACAGTGACAAGCAAAATTACCTTCAGGCGTGTTTAAATGGCCTTGCCCCAAAGGCTCCTACATCAGTTAGAAAAGGAAAGCTAGAAGAAAGGACTAAGCATAAAACGCTAGAAGACAGAATGCATGGTTGTTAGTAAAACGATGAACCCAAAAGGCAAATTACAAATTAGTGATACCAAAATCAAACAAGCACAAATATTTGTAACCGTATTCTGACAGAAGACGAAAAATGTGACACTGAAATGCGAAGGCGCATATAGGATAGCCAAAGATGCCTTCCAAAATCTAAGCAGAGTATTGAGAAATAGAAAAACTTCGTGAGAAACAAAGAAAAGAGTACTGAACTGTTATGTAACATCTGTTCTACTCTAGGGCAGTGAATATTGGACATTCTCCCCAAAGATGAAGCAACAGAATTATTATTATTATTATTATTATTATTATTATTATTATTATTATTATTATTATTATTATTATTATTAACATTATTTACATTGTTCTGACTGTTCCCCTCATCATTATTGCCGTATTCCCGACGTTTCAACCGTTGTACGCTCCGGTCATCTTCAGTCGATTAGAATTTTGAACTGAACCCTTTATTTCGTCCACCGAGCTAGATTGTTCTAATTCCACGTGCCATGCCTCTTCCGCATGTCGCTATTATCTCCATTTAAATCAACTCTCCAAGTTTTTTGTTGAACTCACAGCACTTTGGATCAAGTCACTGGATCTGACCAACGCTTTTATCCACTGGGCCATATGTCCTAAA
>OZ038502.1:66709508-66744508 GCA_964036315.1 Acanthosepion esculentum | reverse complement strand
AGCTCTTGATTAGGCCTTCGGTTTGTTCGGGTTTGGAGACAATATAATGCCAAATATCTGGTCCCAACGTGCAGAAAAACAAACTGTCGGCTTCTTTCATTTCGCATAATTGAACTTGTAAAATGCACGTACACATCTTCCTCCGACTTTTAATTTAAATATCAGGACCAATTGTCCTCTTTTGGCCTTATACAAGAATAGGAATTTCGTGGACATCGAAGTCACTATAATATTGCTCTGTCGGCATGGCTGAGAAATCGATGATTGCCTCCCCTACAAATAGTTAAGACCCTTATCTTGAAAATAAGGCCACCTCTAAGAGGGGTTTGACCCGAGTATAAATCAGACCTATATCTAGGTTTGTGAACCTAGTATAAACCGGACCTATGTCTACCTTTTTGTGTCGAGTATAAAATTGAATCTATATCTGCCTTTTTTAATCTAGAGTAAACCGGACCAGTTTCGGCCTTTTTGAGTCGAGTATAAACTGAATCTATGCCTGCCGTTCTTAATCTAGTGTAAACCAGACCTATATCTACTCTTTTGAGTCGAGTATAAACTGAATCTATATCTGCCTTTTTTTAATCTAGAGTAAACCGGACCAGTTTCTGCCTTTTTGAGTCGGGTATAAACTGAATCTATGCCTGCCGTTTTTAATCTAGTGTAAACCAGACCTATATCTACTCTTTTGAGTCGAGTATAAACTGAATCTATATCTGCCTTTTTTTAATCTAGAGTAAACCGGACCAGTTTCTGCCTTTTTGAGTCGGGTATAAACTGAATCTATGCCTGCCGTTCTTAATCTAGTGTAAACCAGACCTATATCTACTCTTTTGAGTCGAGTATAAACTGAATCTATGTCTGCATTTTTTAATTTTTTATACATTTTTGATTTGAGTGTTAATCGAAACTAGCTCTACGTTTTTTTCTGTTGTGTAAGCTGAACCTATGTCTTCCCTTCTCATACTAGTGTAAAACGGATAATTATTTATCTTTGCGTCTCTAATATAAAACCGGATCAATGTTTAGCTTTTTGAGTCAAGTGTTAACCGGATGTATGTTTTCCTTTTTGATATGAGTGTTAAACGGGACTATGTCTACCTTTTTAATTGTAGTGTAAACTGGACAGATATCGAGCTTTTAGACTTGAGTATAAACCGAATATATGTCTAGATTTTTTACTATTTTTTTATCATAAAACCGGACATACGTCTTTCTTAAGGACAAGAGTGTGAACCAAAACTACGACTTTCTTTCTGATGTTAGTGTAAATCGAATCTATGACTATTTTTTGTATTCTATTATGAATTTGATAGAGTTATCATTTTGTCTCTATTATAAACCGGACCTATGTCTAGCTTTTTGAATCGAGTGTAAACCGGATCTCAGAGTACGTTTTGACTCAAGTGCAAACAGGGCCTATCTTTAACTTCCTATTAATTCACTGTGTTTGTTTCCCCATAGCATTTCTATTCAACATTCAATTAACACAACGAGCGTAGATATGACGTTATATTACCAACTTAACATAACGTAACTCACTACAATGATAGCAATCTGCAAGAATATATGGCCACCAATTACCCATCGATATGATTAGTGTTTCACGGTTCGAGGTCTGCGTCTCAGCAGGTGTCTTTTAACGCACATATGCCAAATTGGCGCACGTTTCTTTCCGCCTTCAATCCATTCACCCACCAACTAGACCAAGGGCTGTAACTCTTCAGACAGAGTAATAAAATAACGTTTTCCTGGGATTGGCACACGCTTCTTCAGTTCTTAAGGTAAAATGGACGATATTATGAGTGTCACGTAGAGAAAGGCAAATAAAACTCTCTATTCCACAAAACCCACTTTCACTGGCTTGTTTATTGCCGAAGTCAAGTCATTTTTAGACGAGTGAAATAAAGACATGCTGCGCTGGAGTCAAAACTTTTGCCAAAAAATGCTAAGCAAAGTATTAAGAAACAGGAAAAAAAACGTTAGAAACAAAGAAAAGACTACAAAACTTTATTTATTTTATTTTTTTACAGTAAGGTCCGAGGTTAGAGGGTTACTTTAAAAGGTAGTATTATGCAGATAGAAGGGGGATGACGGTTAACCCTAAGCTTAAGTTTGTAGGGATCGTGGAAACATCCCCTTGGAAGTTCGTAAGACAGAGCAGTGCTTCGCGGGGAGAAGCTGCATTTCGTTATAAGTACTAGAAAATATGGCGGTAAACGCAGGACAATTTCCTCACAGATAAACAGGCTTACGGGAATATCAGGTTGAAACACAGGTTCTCGACAAATCACCGAAGTTAAGCAAAGTCGACACTGGTCAGTACCTAAATGGGTGATCGCTTGAGAATACCAGGTGATCCAAGATCGAGTATGCGTGTGGCGTAATGAAGAATACATCGGAATTATAGTCAGGTTCGTTACATTCACAAACGCGCAAGGAAAGATATGAATCCATCTGTTCTGCCCCTCCGTCTATGTGTTAAACGGTAGAACTTGTATCTAGAAATGATTGTCAATACAATATTTACTCTTAGAAAGCAAAAAGTATTATTGTTACAATCCCAAAATATGAAGGTCCTCGGTAAGACGATAAACTACGACCAACAGCAAGGCTTCTGATCAGGAGGTTATGAAGAGCGTGGAACCACCTCTTAATTGCTGGTGTTCCCAGGTCTTCACTGACCTTAACCCCACAAAACAGCAGCTTTTGACATTACACTTAAATCGATAGTATTTTTATTTCGTGTAAATTTACAATATCATTCGGACATATTTATCTGTATTATATATATATATATATATATCGATCGATCTATCTATATATATATATATATATATATATATATATATATATATATATATATATATATATATCGATCTATCTATATATATATATATATATATATATATACGGATAGAAAAGGAAGACTGAAAATAGCTGCGCCTAAAAGGTATAGACAACCAAAAAGTGCTCAATGCAAAATTCAAAATCGAATGATATGTAGAAAAGGCTAAAACGTCAACCAAACACGTAACAGTCCAGTTTATTCAACCAAACATGCTGGTATGAAGATATGATGCTTATCTATATATATATATATATATATATATATATATATATATATATATATATATATATATTACTGAATATACATTATATCCAACGTCGATAGCACGACTCGGAGTTTCATGCAACCACAACATCCTATATATGTGGACATACGCACACGTACTTGAGTAGACACACATGAATACGCGCGCACACACACGCACGAATACACGCACACAAAGAAGAAACGCAGACGTTATTTTTTTTACGTTTATATATAAAAATAACGAGTAATTTGTCGACACCTCCCGAAGAGTGGACAGAACAATAACACAAATGTTCGTCTACGAAACTATGGAATGCCAGTGCTGCATTTAACATCAATCAGCTAAGCAACAAATGTTATATTTGTATTAATGTGTTGTATATATATATATATATATATATATATATATATATATATATATATATATATATATATATATATATATATACTAGTAGCATGGCCCGGCGTTTCCCGTACTTGATTCAAGTACCACTCATACAGCAATCGCTATCACTTGGCTTAAAATATTTTGCCCTTCCTTGCCTTTAAAGGAATGCCCTTTGACGTGCTATTGTGATTCATGCCTTACTTCTTGCCTTTCTCACACTGCGAATTTTTTCTACGCTCTATACTAAACATTAAATCTGTTACGAAAAAGAACTAAACAAAATGAACACAAAACGATCAGCTTTAAAAAAGGATTCGTAACTGGAAAAACCGAATGGAAAAAGAATGTTAACCACAAATACTTTTTCACGCCCAACCCAGTCCTGCGGGATCAGAATCAACGTTGAGTTTAAGAAAGCGAATGAGCCAATTGAAGTAAAGTGCCACGCAGGTTTAAATTTTTCCCACTTGTAACGAATGCAACTATCGATTTTTTTTTGCATGCTAGTTAACATTCGTGTCAGTCAGCTGTTGGCTCTCACGCTGGCCAATATAATCTTCCTGCCTATTCGTGGCAGCCAGCTATAGGCTCTCACTCTGGCCAATAGAAAATGGCCGCAAACTACATGAAAACTGCCGTAGAAGCATGAAAAAATCGATTATTTCCACTATCGATGGGAGTTGGGAAATGCAAAGTCGGTCTTGGCCTTTCCCGTTAACTTGGAGCATGTGTACGTAGATTTTGGTGCAAATCCGTCGAAAATTGCGGCCGTGTATTCACACACACACACATCCTGCCTCTGATATATATATATATATATATATATATATATATATATATATATATATATATATATATATATATATATATATAAAATAATAATAATAATAATAATAATAAAACCCAAAATTACATCATATGGGGAATAGCCTATAATCGAAGACATCGGTTGTCCGTCTTTTACCACACCGGAGTTGATAAGATAGACGATCGATATCATCGTCTGCCGAAATAGGCTATTCCTCATATGAGGTAATTTGGGATTTTATTATTTATTTATTAGATTGCTTTGTATTAATAAATACATTAAGATCTTTTTGTGGATCAGGTTTAATATTTTATATTACTAAGATCCACTCGAATTATATTCCAACGGATGTTTCACCTTTACTTGCACCACCATCTTTAATGTCTTCATTTTCATAGATATCCTCCTTGAATTCCTTATTTATCCTCCGCCGCGGCCGACCTCTTTTTCGGCCTTCTCCTCATTTCTTTCCTCTTTTGACTGTCTCTCTTTTTATCGTTTTTCCCTTCTCGGTACACCCCAACCCACAATCCGATCCACCACCCACAATTGAATCAACGGAATAAATCCCACGTGTGTCGCATATTGATTTCACGAATGTTGCTTGTCAGATTCGAACAATCGAAATTCTTTCTAATTATCGCCCGAGGACGAAGCGCCCAAAACTTACAAAAGTGAAACCCACGCCTGGTTTCCTCACTCCCCCCTCATAATACAGACACACATACACACACACACACACACGCCATTTGTTTCCCCTCTCCCCTACGAACACCAACAGCTATACGTACAAATTTACTACAACTTTTCGTCACTTCCCCGCAGATACTGACCTTTATACACACTCAATTTGCCACTCTCTGTTTCCTTTCTCCCTACGAATTCCGACTGCTATACACACTCACTATGTGCCACACCTTTTCGTCACTCCCCAATGGACACTGACCGTTATACACAATCCTTTTACCACTCTCCCTACGAACTCCAACAGCTATACACATTCTCTATATGCCACTCATTTAGGCCACTCCCAACGGATACTGACTGTTATACACACGCCAAACACCACTTTTCCCCTCTCCACTACGAGCACGGTCTGCTATGCACACTCACTATGTGCCACACCTTTTCGCCACTCCCGAACGGATGCTAACCGGTATACCCACTCCATTTGCCACTGTTTATTTCCCCTCTCCGCTACGAACACCAACATCTATACACACTCTCTATCTTCCACACCTTTTCGCCACTCCTCTACGAAGACAGTTAAACAGACTCTATTTTTCACACTTTTTCACCACTCCCTTCGAACAGTGGCAGTTATACACTCTCCCTTTCCACTCATTTTGCTTCGCCCCTCCCCTCCGAACGCCAACTCCATTGCTACCATTTTTTTCCTCCATCTCTTCCGAACACAATTATCAGCAGACATTCTATTTGCCACTTTTTGTTTACACATTTCACTACGAAGACCAACAAGTAAAACACACTGTCCATTTTCCATGCCTTTTCACCACTCTCCTGCGAACACCGACAGTTATAGCCACTCCCTATTTTCAACTCTTCCCCCATCCAGACTCTCTTCGAATACTAACAGCCACTCCCCCACTTACCTTCACCTACGGACGCCACCGGCTCTACACACTCTTCATTTGCCACAACTTTTCTTACCCCCCTCCCTCTCTCTCTCTCTCTGGTAGTTTCACGATAAATCCATTTTAGTTTATTTATTTATTTATTTATTTATTCACTCACCTCTTCTTCCCTTTTGTTTCTCCTTCCACCATTATTTTTCTACTCACACTACTTTCTACTCTCGTCTTCTAAAATAAAAGCTGTCACCTTCTCTTTCTTTTTCACCTACTATTCTCACTTCTTCTTCTCTCTCTCTCTCATTCTCTCTCTCTCTCTCTCTCTCTCCCCGTACAAAAGAGACCGACTCATCCTTCTCCCATTTCTCTTCTACCGTCTTCCTCACAAAATATTCCCTTTCCCTTTCACTTTTTTTTGTTTATTTCTTCACTCACCTCATCTTCCCTTTTAAAATATGCTGTTTCTCCTTCCACCATTATTTTTCTACTCACACCACTTTCTACTCTCGTCTCATAAGATAAACCCTGTCTACGCCTCTTTCTTTTTCACCTACTATTCTCACTTCTTCTTCTTCTTCTTCTTCTTCTTCTTCTTCTTCTTCTTCTTCTTCTTCTTCTTCTTCTTCTTCTTCTTCTTCTTCTTCTCTCTCGCTCTCTCTCTCTCTATCCGTACAAAAGAGACCTACTCACCCTTTTCCCATTTTTCTTCTACAGTCTTCCTCACAAAATATTCCTTTTCCTTCTTCCTTTACTTTTTTTTTTGTCTTCCACATAAAGCTGATCTTTCACTTGCATTTGGATTACGCACAAAATCAACTTCGACACAGGTCTATCCGTAAAGTATCCACCTTTTAAAAACAAACAACAAAAAAAACTTCCTTTAGTCTTCAGAGTTCTCTTCTTGACGATGTTCACAAAATTATTCGCGTTTCCTCGACACATTTCAAAACAATCTTTGTGACCTTCTCCAGGACGAATATTTTCTATGAAAATTTCTCGGACATTCAGGCCGGTAAATGTTATTTAATACTGTTTATTATAAACAGAGCATTTACTTAAAAATTTTCTATAAAAAGAATGTTAAACATAAAAATGTCTTTATATATATATATATATATATATATATATATATATATATATATATATATATATATATATATATATATATATATATATATATATATATATATATATATATATATGGGCAGCATATCTTCATTCAAGCATGTTTGATTGAATAGTCTAGACGTACGTCTATTTTTATTTTAATGATCAGAAATTCACGGATCAAATTTTTTTTGTGCTGTTACAAAACTGTGTAAGAAATTGTTATATAGGAATAAAGTGTCGCTGCCGACACTGGAGTTTGAACACAGATCAACAGAGATCAACCACAGGCAATCCCATTTTGAATTAGTAGATCACGTGATGGGCAAAAGAAATGTATATATGGGAATTAGAATGACGTCTGTGTGCTCGTCAGCAGTACTCCATTTTCGGCCTGATCTGGCTCTTGCAAAGGTAGTGGATACTATGAGGAGTCAGGTACTTGCTGGAACGGTACCGGGAGGCGATCATTTTCCCAGCCTTTTTATCGATGTATGTACGAGTTCCACTTGAGGTCTGGATTTTTAAGTCATAATAAGCGCTTAAGGCATGGGGTCTCCCTGAATACCAATCCTTCGGTATGGCACTGAATAACTTCCTCACGGTGAAGAGTAAACTGGCTGCAAGTCGGGTTCGCCTCATTCACTTACGAGCAGCTAACGTCCGGAAAAGACCGACTTCATCTTTTCCTTTTCAGCTATGAGTTAAGTAGTAGAACTGGAATAATCATTGTCATTATCAAAATATTGTCTTGCAAAATAAATTTAGGTCCTACATAAGTTTCAGCATAAATAACCATAAAGTGTTGGTAAACCTTAAAAAACAAGTTGAACGATCAAAAAACCTTAAATAAAAAAAATTGTAAACCTATTTTCTTAAAAAATTGTTTTACTAGAAAGATTTTATAAATTTCAACCGACAGCAAGTTTAAATGCGCAGTCAATGAATATCTAATGTTTCCTTATAAAAAAAAGGATAATATTGGTAACGAGGAAGACCCGTAAAAATTTCACAGATTTCCTATTTTAATTTTCTGAAAAAACATAATTCTTAAGTTAATGATTCAATAACTTCATCGCGAATTCTACGACAATAAAATATCCGTAGAATTTCCCCTATAGCATTGTTAAATATTTAAGCTTAACAACTTTAACAAAATATTGCAATAATAATAATAAATATGAATGGTGATCGTTATTCTAAAAAGTAGGAACTAATGAAAAGATTTGTAACAAATTTTAAACACTTCTACCTTCCCTTCTTTCTTTCATCTTCTCATTGAAACCAAGTAGCGTATTTGATATATTTTGGCTTCTCACGGGATAAAAACGGAATAGTCTATTATTTATGAGGTACTGACAGTAGATGTTAAACACTTTTATCTTACTTCTTTCCTTCTTTCTTTCTTTCATTTTCTCACTGAAACCAAGTAGCTTCTTTGATATATCTTTTGCGTCTTACCACACAACAAAAAAGGAATAGACCATTATTTATAAGGTGTTGGCAGTGAGCAACGGTCGTGCTAACTAGGGGAGGGGCAAGCAGATTTATAATAAGATATTACAAAACAAAAAACGGGCTTAATAAAAAGTGTGAAAAAAAAAAACTCCTGTATTTTAATACGAAAATAATAATTATTATGTTTTTAATCATTTCACCCCAAGCAGGGTTGTAAAACCACTAAGACACAAAGGGTTACAGAGTGCAAAAAGAACCAGGAAAAAAAAGAGACATTATTAACGAACGAGGATAATAAAATGAAAGACATTATTAAAGAACGAGGATAATAAAGAACGAGGATAATAAAATGAAAGACATTATGAAAGAACGAGGATAATAAAGAACGAGGATAATAAAATGAAAGACATTATTAAAGAACGAAGATAATAAAGAACGAGGATAATAAAATGAAAGACATTATTAAAGAACGAGGATAATAAAGAACAAGGATAATAAAATGAAAGACATTATTAAAGAACGAGGATAATAAAGAACGAGGATAATAAAATGAAAGACATTATTAAAGAACGAGGATAATAAAGAACGAGGATAATAAAATTAAAGTCATTATTAAAGAACGAGGATAATAAAGAACGAGGATAATAAAATGAAAGACATTATTAAAGAACGAGGATAATAAAGAACGAGGATAATAAAATGAAAGACATTATTAAAGAACGAGGATAATAAAGAACGAGGATAATAAAATGAAAGACATTATTAAAGAACGAGGATAATAAAGAACGAGGATAATAAAATGAAAGACATTATTAAAGAACGAGGATAATAAAGAACGAGGATAATAAAATTAAAGACATTATTAAAGAACGAGGATAATAAAGAACGAGGATAATAAAATCAAAGACATTATTAAAGAACGAGGATAATAAAGAACGAGGATAATAAAATGAAAGACATTATTAAAGAACGAGGATAATAAAGAACGAGGATAATAAAATGAAAGACATTATTAAAGAACGAGGATAATAAAG
The DNA here is from genome assembly GCA_964036315.1 of Acanthosepion esculentum. Lineage (NCBI taxonomy): Eukaryota > Metazoa > Mollusca > Cephalopoda > Sepiida > Sepiidae > Acanthosepion > Acanthosepion esculentum. The sequence continues at coordinate 66,735,024 of OZ038502.1, read as the reverse complement.
AACGAGGATAATAAAATCAAAGACATTATTAAAGAACGAGGATAATAAAGAACGAGGATAATAAAATGAAAGACATTATTAAAGAACGAGGATAATAAAGAACGAGGATAATAAAATGAAAGACATTATTAAAGAACGAGGATAATAAAGAACGAGGATAATAAAATGAAAGACATTATTAAAGAACGAGGATAATAAAGAACGAGGATAATAAAATGAAAGACATTATTAAAGAACGAGGATAATAAAGAACGAGGATAATAAAATGAAAGACATTATTAAAGAACGAGGATAATAAAGAACGAGGATAATAAAATGAAAGACATTATTAAAGAACGAGGATAATAAAGAACGAGGATAATAAAATCAAAGACATTATTAAAGAACGAGGATAATAAAGAACGAGGATAATAAAATGAAAGACATTATTAAAGAACGAGGATAATAAAGAACGAGGATAATAAAATTAAAGACATTATTAAAGAACGAGGATAATAAAGAACGAGGATAATAAAATGAAAGACATTATTAAAGAACGAGGATAATAAAATGAAAGACATTATTAAAGAACGAGGATAATAAAGAACGAGGATAATAAAATGAAAGACATTATTAAAGAACGAGGATAATAAAGAACGAGGATAATAAAATGAAAGACATTATTAAAGAACGAGGATAATAAAGAACGAGGATAATAAAATCAAAGACATTATTAAAGAACGAGGATAATAAAGAACGAGGATAATAAAATGAAAGACATTATTAAAGAACGAGGATAATAAAGAACGAGGATAATAAAATCAAAGACATTATTAAAGAACGAGGATAATAAAGAACGAGGATAATAAAATGAAAGACATTATTAAAGAACGAGGATAATAAAGAACGAGGATAATAAAATTAAAGACATTATTAAAGAACGAGGATAATAAAGAACGAGGATAATAAAATGAAAGACATTATTAAAGAACGAGGATAATAAAGAACGAGGATAATAAAATCAAAGACATTATTAAAGAACGAGGATAATAAAGAACGAGGATAATAAAATGAAAGACATTATTAAAGAACGAGGATAATAAAGAACGAGGATAATAAAATGAAAGACATTATTAAAGAACGAGGATAATAAAGAACGAGGATAATAAAATTAACGTAATTGAGAAGTCAGTAGATAATGATTGATATTGCCTTTAAGTTTTTGAAAATTAAAGTTGTCAGAAAAGCATGGGAAGAACAAGAAGAGAGGGAGTAAAGAAGAAAGGAGAGAAAGAAGAAAAAGAAGAGATGAGAAAGAATACATGAGAAAGAAGAAAGAAGAGAGAAGAAAGAAGAAAGAATAACAAGGAGAAGAAGAGAGAGAGAAAAGAAGAAGAAGAAGAAGAAGAAGAAGAAGAAGAAGAAGAAGAAGAAGAAGAAGAAGAAGAAGTGGTACAGAAGAAAGATGTGAGAGAAAAAATGAGGAACGAAGAGGAAGATGTGAGAACGAAGAAGAATAAATGAGAAAGAAGAAGTGAGAGAGGAAAGACAAGAAAGAGTAAGGGGGAAGAAGCAGAAGAAGAAGAAGAAGAAGAAGAAGAAGAAGAAGAAGAAGAAGAAGAAGAAGAAGAAGAAGAAGAAGAAATGAGAGCGAATAAAGAAGAAAGGAGAGGAAGAAGGAAAAGAAGAGATGAGAAAGAAGAATAAATGAGAAAGAAGACAGAAGAAAGAAGAAGTAAGGGAGAAGAAAGAATAACAAGGGGAAGAAGAGAGAAAAGAAGAAGAAGAAGAAATGAGAGAAAACAAATTCGAAAGAAGAGGAAGATGTGATAAAGAAAACAGAAGAAGTGAGATAGAAGAGAAACCGTGAAGAAATGAGAGGAAGAAGTGAAAAAGAAAAGGAAGAAAAGAGAAATAAGAAAGAACTAGAAGCGAGAGAAGAAGAAGAAGAAGATTTAGTAGTAGTAGAAAAAGAAGAGGAAGAAGAAGTGAGAACGAAAAAGAATAAATGAGAAAGAAGAAGTGAGAGAGAAGAGAGAAGAAAAAGTAAGGGGTAAGAAGAAGAAGAAGAAGAAGAAGAAGAAGAAGAAGAAGAAGAAGAAGAAGAAGAAGAAGAAGAAGAAGAAGAAGAAGAAATGAGAGAGAAGATAGGAGAAGAAGTGAGAGAAAAGAAAGATGAAAGAAGAGGAAGAAGAAGAAGTGAGTGAGAAGACGTGAGAGAGAAGAAGTGAGAGAGAAGAAAGTAGTATAGGTGAGGAAGAAAGAAGAAGAAGAAGAAGAAGAAGAAGTGAGAGAAAAGACGACGAAAGAGAAGGAAGAAGTGAGAGAGAAGAAAAAAAGGATATGAGTGAATAATAATAATAATAATAATAATAATAATAATAATAATAATAATCAACCGGATATCGCTTCTCACTCCTTCGATCAAAGAAAGGAAAATTTTTGCGAACAATCGATTCAAAAGAAAACATGGCAAAAATATATTTAGAGGGGAATATTTTTATAAACACCCCAACCGCCCTTTCCAACCTCGATAGATTCCAACGAGTCCTTGCGGGTGACAAATTATTTTCCATCCTCCATCTTCTCTCTCACAGATGGGATGTAGCAAGGCTATCCCTGAAAGTGAAAGTGCTCGGACGAACTACATACCTTGGTTCCGCCAAGTCAAACCTTCTCGTCAAGGACCCGTCATGCCACGTACATGGTAGCAAACCACCCACTTCCCTCCGTATTCCATCGGTGAAAAGTAAGTTCCACTCAAACAGCTTCTTCCCGCGAACTACTGCTCTGTGGAACCGACTCCCAAGAGAGTGCTTTCTCGATCACTACAATCTTAACCTGTTCGAGGCTAGAGTTATCGTTATCTTCCCCATACAAACTGCTTTCTAATATAACCTACCTCGAGTGGTCCCCGGTCCTTGCATAGGGTGAATCTTACTATAAAAAATCCCTTTGAATCCTAACAACCATTCTTACCACTCTGAAATAAAAAAAAAAAAAAAAGAAATTACTATTGATATTTTTTGCACATGCCTAAGGGTCGATGAAGGATCAAGGACTCCATGAAAGAGAAAATGGACCCATCGCTGGTGTGAGTAAATAGTTAGCGAACAAGATGTGGAGGCCATTATTAATTTGCTGTTAGTTCTGTAGCTCCTGTGTGCGTAAACGTTGCGACCTGGTGATCGGCGAAATAAACTTGGCTTAATAGCTACATCTATATGGTCACATGACTCTGCACGCGCACGCGTACACCGTGCACTCGTTGGCTCGAAAAGATTCAAATCCAAAAAGCGGGGAAACAGATCTAAGATGTTGGGTCAGATTACTTTCACATCTACAAAGAATACAGAAAGGCGGGAAATATTTGAGATCCTTTAAAATGTACAGGCTTTTGGCGACAAAAAAAAAAAAAGAAATGAAAATAGAAACGTTAAAATGGACCGATATAAAAAAAATAAATGCAAAATAAAAGTGAGCGATCAAGTGAAGGGAAAATTTTGAGATAGAAAAGAAAGTTGAGAAAAGTATAGAAAAATCGGTGGATTAAATACTTAAAAACAAGTAGGGAGTGAAAATTTTATAAGTACATAAAACTAATAAATGCAAATGGTCGTGGTTGGTTGGTTTATTTTTAGCGGTATATCAAGACCTATATGGGTTTATTTAATGCCAAAATCTAAATATTTCGAACATAATTTTATGTCTTCAACTAAATATATTTTGAACACAATTGTATGCCTTTATCGTATGCCTCTTCGCTACTCCGTTCACTTGATCTAAAGCTGACGGTATATATCTTCATGACCTTGACATTGTTCTTCATTGCGTTGCCCAACTCCCTTCAATTTAATATAGTAAGTTTATTTAGATAATAAATCTAATGTCTTTTTAGTTGTTTCAATATTACGAACTTAGTCTGAATACTCTTTGTGAACATTTTTATATTTTTATACTTTGGAACACCTCTGTATTTATTTTCTTTAAATATTACAGCACGTTAGAGTAATGGATAAGCGGCTCGGATTGAGGAATGGGAGAGCCGAGTTCGAATTCCAGTGGAATCCATTACTTACGTGCTAATACCCTTGGGAAAGGTATGAATCCTCTTCTATGGGTAAATAGCAGACCGAGTTCTATAGTTGGATGGCAGCATGTCTACCGCAGAAAGAAATGGGAACCTGCTGCGGGAAAAAAACTGCCTCGTCAGTCATGTATCGAAAGACACATAATCGTCTAAGCGTGTATCACGCATGGTACATAACTGATGCAGGCCCAGTTAATATTTATACTCCCTTATCCGAGGAGGAGACGAAATGCAGGCACCCTGGTCTTTGTGGGCAGAGGTCCTGGACGGGTTATGTATTGAGTTACGTGACCATTTATTTTTGTTCTGCCAACTGGACGCTAGTTGGGCTTTCGTATAAATTATTATCTTCCGGCACCTTTGCCCTATATTATTTTCAACTACCACAGACTCATATTTATTTGGCGTGCAACAGGCCATATTATATCGCGACCCCTCTAGGGAATGCGCTACACCTTCAACTACAGATAAAATGTATTGGTGATCATTTTTCTATAAAAGGTATTGTTGGTAATTCTACTATAAAATCTACTTCGATGCATTTTACTATATATGTATTGCTGGAATTTTTACTATATAAAATTGTATTTTTATACTTTCATAGTTTTTGCTTGGGGTTCATTGTTTGCTCATAGCTGTGACCCTAACGGGTGCTACCACCTCGGGTGTGGGTGGACCTGGAAACAACAGCAATTATGTGTGGGTTCCACGCTCCTCAAAACCTCTCATCTCCTGCTCAGTGGCTTGCTGCCGGATCTCGTTTATCGTCATACCCAGGACTAAAATGATAATGGCAGTAATAGCCGTTCCCCCACAAAGAAACATTCTATGACCGAGTAGCTAGTACTGGTTGAAATATATAAAATCTATCTCTTGAAGCAATTAGAAAAAACTGATTTCTCAAGTCCAGTTGATAGGAAGTTTCCTTCCTAACCTTTTGTTTGATGTAATGCGGAAAGTCAATATGTGATTATGTCAGTATTTTCTCTTCGAGTTACATGTGCTATCCATCTTAGTTGCAGATGACTTTGGTACTCCTCAAGTGATGTGGTTTCTGTTATTTGGTACAGTTCTTTGTGATTGTATAGCGCCAGTCTTGAAGGTTCAAAGACGGATGGTCTTTGCCAAAATCGTTGGTGTTTGCCAATATAATATGTAAGGAGGGAATACCAACCTGCCTTGAAAATTAGCCTTCGAAAACCTGGAGTTTGTTTGGTCATAGGCTAAGATCTCAAGGACTGGAGATAAACACCACCCTACCCTTGCTACTAACACCTTCAGATAGATAGTAGACTGACAGTCGTCGCCAAAATTTATAACCAAACAATATTTTCTTTTGACACAGACAAAAAACGTCAGTAGTTTAAGAATAAAAGGCAACAGCCATTTCAATAAATTAAATTTATTAAAAGCTGTTTATTTTATATTATTAATTGAAATTGATAGTTAGATAACTGCATGTTGAGATAGATAGATAGATAGATAGATAGATAGATAGATAGATAGATAGATATGAACAGACTGAAAATAGATACATATAAACAGACTGAAAATAGATAGATAGATAGATAGATAGATAGATAGATAGATAGATAGATATGAACAAACTGAAAATAGATATGAACATACTGAAATAGATAGATAGATAGATACATAGATAGATAGATAGAAACATCACATGTACTGACTGAAATAGATATCAGCAGGTTGAGATAGATAGATATGAATAGACTCAAAATACATAGATATGAACAGACTGAAAATAGATAGCAGTTTGAGATAGATAGATAGATACATACATACATACATACATACATACATACATACATAGATAGATAGATAGATAGATAGATAGATAGATAGATAGATAGATAGATAGATATAAACAGACTGAAAATAGATATGAACATACTGAAATAGATAGATAGATAGATAGATAGATAGATAATGAAAAGACTGACATAGATAGATAGATAGATAGATAGAAGCAGACTGAAAATAGATATGAACATACTTAAATAGATAGATAGATAGATAGATAGATAGATAGATAGATAGATATAAACAGACTGAAAATAGATATGAACATACTGAAATAGATAGATAGATAGATAGATAGATGATGAAAAGACTGACATAGATAGATAGATAGATAGATAGATAGATAGATAGATATAAACAGACTGAAAATAGATATGAACATAGTGAAATAGATAGATAGATAGATAGATAGATAGATAGATAGATAGATAGATAGATAGATAGATATAAACAGACTGAAAATAGATATGAACATACTGAAATAGATAGATAGATAGATAGATAGATAGATAGATAGATAGAAAGAAAGAAAGAAAGAAAGAAAGAAAGAAAGAAAGAAAGAAAGAAAGTGTCTGCCAACTTGTCAGTGTATTGCCGACTTTATAGACATAATTAGAATGACTGATAATAATGTTGCGGTGTTGCGTGAATTTTCTAAATTAGCTGCTTCTGTCTACTTCGAAATTTCGAAATCCGACCTATTACTGGCACCGCGTTACCACTAGACGCAACATGACACAAACGCGCACGTAAGTTAAGTTCCTCGGTGCATTGACAGTCCGATACGAACAGGCTTTGATAATTAACTTATGTATACACTGAAAATAAAATGAAGCAGCAAGATCAATTGTAAAAAGACAGAATATATGACTGTCAGCCAGAATGAAGAGCCCAACATTGGAGACGCCAACGTGAAGCAAGTACAACATTTTACGTATCTCGGGAGTGTCTTAACAGAGGACGAAAAGTGCGACATCAAAATCCGAAGTCGCATTGGGATAGCGGAAAATGCCTTCTAAAAACTAAGGAAAGTATTAAGAAACAGGAAAATTTCAGCAATCTTGGATCTCCGTCCCGTATGTACTAGTGAGCCAACCAAAATGAGCTGACTCATTTTATAGTTCACTAATACAAGGTTAACCAATCAGAAAGCTCAAAATATTCAATACGACGTGTATAAAGGCAGCCATGTTTTTTTCCGAATATTCACTGCCAACCTCTCATATCGAAGACTGAAGAATTACGGAACAGCTGCTGCTGCTATTGGCAATATAGTCAGATCCAGTAGAGTGTCTGACTCGTGAGTGTCAATCTTTAACGTTTGTTTCATCGAACAGATAACGTACTGCGCTGAATTCTCTATTCATAGACTATGATGAACATGGTCAACAAAACAACGTGTCAAACGCATTTTTCCCCTTGATGCCGCTATTAGTTTAAACACATTCACGCCTCAACAATTTTTACTGTTTACAATAACGATGGTTAGAATTTTAATAAAACTTAAACAGATGAAAGTGAATTTAAACATTGTTCTTGTGAATTGACAACAAAAATGATAAACCCTATTTAATTATTAGTTTACTTACACTATATATTTATTTAGATTGTTTATTGGAATGGTAGGAAAAATATCGGCTAATTCCCAATAGATTCAAACTTTATAAAATGGTAAATAAATATAAAAGTGAACATAGAAGTCGACACTTAGAGGCGACAGTCTGTTTCCTGCTGGACGCAGTCGGTGGCCTGACGATTGCATCTAGCATGAAACAGACTGTCGCCTCTAAGTGTTGACTTCTATGTTCACATTTATATTTAGACACGCTCTATCTCTGATATTGAGCACTTTTCCCCATAAATATAGCACATCTTAAAACTATATTTCTTCATAAAATGCTAAATAATCAAGATGTCCTTATAGTTGGTTCAGATATTTTAATAATTTAGTAATTTTTTATAAATTTATGAATAAAGCATTATTTTCCCATTTATTTCTTTATAAATTGGATTTTTTTAAGCATTTCTCCCCAAGGCAAGCGGGATGGCAATTGTACGCAGGTGGTTACAGAGTGGGAGCAAGAGTAAAGAGGTGTGACAGAGGAAAGGATGAAGAGAAGGGCAGGGGATAGTTCAGGGCATCTGGAGATGTCGATTGACATTGCATTTAAATAATTGAAGATTATAGCTATCAGGGAAGCAAGTAAGAGGAAGGGAATTCCACAGACAGGAGGTGCGAGACATGAAGCTGTTGGAGTAGAAGAGACGGTCATATTTAACCGTTTCGACAGGGAAAGGGTGGGAACCGTGATGCCAGCCTAGTAGCTCGCTTAAATTCATGCAGTCTCGGAACTAGCGAAAGTTGCTCGTCGAAACTCTTACCGTGAAAGTATTTGTAGAAAAGACTGAGGGAAGCGACGGCATGACTGTGAGAAAGCGACTGAAGACGAGATACCAGATCAGGACCAACCACATTGCTTATCCGTCTCTGGATCTTGTCGAGGACCTTAAGGCGAACAGCGAGGGCACCAGACCATATATGGCAGCAGTATTTCATGCAAGGTCGAATTGTTGATTTATAAATTTGAAGGATGGAGTCGAGCGAGAAAAACTTTCTGGCGTGACACAGGTAACCAACTTTCCTTGCGGTGGATGAAGCAATTGATTCAATGTAATTATTCCATCTCATGTCAGCGGACAGTGTGAGACCAAAGAGTCGCAAAGAGGTGCTCTCGTGGAGTTGAGCATCAGACATTCTAATTGCATTGCTTTAGTTTTAAATTGTATTAGCATGTATATATAAAATTAGTGTTTTGTATTTTTGTCAAGTCTTGAGAACAAAAAATGTATAAATTCAGTTTCATCATAAGTTTAGGTTTTATTCCAATTCCCTTAAAAGAGAGAACCATGTAATCAAAGTATGTCGTTTCCCTTTAGTACATGGGCTATCATGCCCCTCCACATCTTCCTATTTGTTTTAGCTCTGTACTATAATTGTCTTCTTTACTGTACCTCCCACTCACTGTCCCCCTATCCGTTTATACAAGCCTGTTAGCTAAATTGCTCACTGTATCCTTCTGTTCCTACTGCCTCTCCTATGTCAAATGGGCGTCACATTCTCCAAGCCTTCTTTCCTCATTACGTAGAAATTTCAAATGTATTCCTTAATAGAAGTGATCTGAGTAAGAAAAGATAATCACAGCAAATCATTATAACATTTGAACGGAAGGAATTGTCTTATTCTGAAAATTGACGACACAAGAATAAAGGTTATTAAAACTTAATTAAACACGCCAGAAGAATACAAAGCTCAAAGGCAGCTCGAAGATTAAGTATAATCCTTTTTTATTCCATTTTCGGCAATCTTGGACAACTTTCAAAAGGACGGTCTTTCCTCTGATACCGCTATTATTTTAACTACCTTCACTCCTCGGCAATGCTCATTGTTTTAAAAAGCGATAAGAATTGTAACAAAACCTAAATATATGAAAATGAATTAATACATTTTCTTTTTCCTTTCTTAATCTCTATCTATAAAATGCGGGATGCGTGTGTGTGTGTGTGTGTGTGTGTGTGTGTGTGTGTGTGTGTGTGTGTGTGTGTGTGACGGCCGCAATTTTCGACGGATTTGCACCAAAATTTACATGCACATGCTCCAAGTTAGCGGTAAGGCCAAGACCGACTTTGCATTTCCCAACTCCCATCGATTGTGGAAATAATCGATTTTTTCATGATTCTACGGTAGTTTTCATGTAGTTTGCGGCCATTTTCTACTGGCCAGAGTCAGAGCCTATATCTGGCTGCCACGATTAGGTAGGAAGATTCTATTGACCAGCGTGAGAGCCAACAGCTGACTGACACGAATGTTAGCTAGCAAGCTAGCATGCAAAAAAAATCGATAGCTGCATTCGTCACAAGAATGAGAAATTTAAATCTGCATGGCACTTTACTCCAATTGGCTCATTCGCTTGCTTAAACTCAACGTTGATTCTGATTCCGCAGAACTGGGTTGGCTGTGAAAAGGTATATGTTGTATTCTTTTTCCATTCGGTTTTTCCAGTTACGAATCCTTTTTTAAAGCTGATCGTTTTGTATTCATTTTGTTTAGTTCTTTTTTCGTAACAGATTTAATGTTTAGTATAGAGCTTAGAAAAAAATCGCAGTGTGAGATAGGCAAGAAGTAAGGCATGTAGCAACATCAGCACGGCAAAGGTCACTTAAAAGGCAAGGAAGGGCACAAATATTTTAAATCAAGTGATAGCGATTGCTGTATGAGTTGTACGATTTTTGAATCAAGCACGGGCAACGCCGAGACATGCTACTAGTTTACAATATAAACAATAAACACTATTTATTTATTAGATTGTTTATTTAAGCTACCTATCTATTTTATTGTTTATTGGAATGGTTATCAAAATATCAGTTAATTGTTATCCGATTCAAGCTTTATAAAATGGTAAATAACAAGAATTTCCTTATAGTTGCTTCACATAATTTAATCATTTAGTAAATGTTATCAAATTTATGAATAAAAAATTCATATCAGTTTCTTTATAAATTGGTAAATGATAAATATCACATTGTATTAGTTTTTAGAATGTTGTCAATATAAAATTATTCTTGTAAATAAACCATCTAATAAATTGATAATGTTTAATATTTTGTAAATTCTCGAGACCAAAAAATGCACAAATTCACTTTCATCATATGCTTAAGTATTATTAAAATTCCTACCATCGCTTTTAAAACAATAAACAAGGAGTAAAGGTAGTTAAAATAATAGCGGTGTCAAAGGAAAAGCATTCGGGTTTTTTTCAGTTTTGCGAGCACCAAGATTGCCAAAATTATGTTAGAAACTAAGAAAAGATTGTTATGTAATATCGATCCGCTTATATGGTGGTTAAACCCTGGACAGTTACGTCACAGAAAAAAGGAAAGACCTGGGGCGACAGAAAGTATTCACTACAGAAGGATGCTGAGAATAGCATGGACCAGATATGTGAGAAACGACGAAGTTTTAGAAACAAAATACTTGACACGAGAAAGAGACAGTAGATATTTCTCGGACACAAAATTAGAAAAACGGCTTTTGAAAAACAGAAAAAAAAACAGAAAACCACGCATACTCTACCTATCTTATTTAAACCGGAACTAGGAGTGATAGCAAAAAGATGAGATTTACTTAGAGATACAAAGAACATGAACGAGCGCCAGCATCGTCCACTTTCTGGAGGGGCACAGCATATAGATGAATAGTGCCCAGTTCTTCAATGACAGCTAGGAGTGCATTTTGTCTTTTTTTTTTTCTGGAAATATTTCCGGGTGGTAAATAAACTCTCAAACAGCGAATAACCTGTCTAGCGAGCGTGTGTAAATGGTTGGCAGAACAGGGGTTAAGAGAGATAGCAAAAAGACACACCTTACTAAGAGCTACAAAGGATATGGAATTGTGGAGAGTCGTGTTCTGAAGGGAAATGGTACATGGAAGAAGAAATCATCATATGTGATCATTTCTTGGAATTAATTATCTTTCTTAATTATTTATTCAAGGTTTATGAATGTTGAAACATTGATTCTTGTACAGTCAACAAATTTAAGCAAGGTCAAGCCTGGCCAGTATCGATGGGTGAACACTTGGTAATACCATGTACTGTAAACTTGGATGTGCAGGTGGTGTAATGGATAATGGCTCAGAACTGTGAATCAGAGAGCTCAGTTCCAATTCCCATTGGGTTCATTATATTCACTTATGTACAAATACCCCTGAATATGGAATGAATCCAACTCATCTCTCCTCCAGCTATGGGTTAATTAAAAAGGACCCTTATACTTAGAGTCGGAAAGTGACAAATGAAATTTCTAGAGTACATAATGAGGAAAGCAGGTTTGGAGAATTTGACACTGACAGGACATATTGAAGGCAAAAGAGACATGAAAGCAGCACAGAACCTACTTAATAAGCTTGAGTAAATGGTTAGCAAAAGAGGGATTAGGAGAGATAGCAAAGAGACACACCTTACTAAGAGCTACAAAGGATATGAAATTGTGGAGAGTTGTCTTCTGAAGGGAAATGGTACATGGAAAAAGAAATTAACATAGGTGATCATTTCTTGGAATTAATTTTCTCTCTTAATTATTTATTCAAGGCTTATGACCATATCATGCTGAAACATTGGTTCCTGTACAATCACCAAATTTAAGCAAGGTCAAGCCTGGCTAATATTGATGGGTGGACGCTTGGTAATACCATGTACTGTAAACTTGGATGTGCAGGTGGTTTAATGAATAATGGCTCAGAATTATTAATCAGAGAGCCAAGTTCCAATTCCCATTGGGTTCATTATATTCATTTATGCGTAAATACACCTGAATATGGTATGAATCCAACTCATTTCCCCTCCAGCTATGGGTTAATTAAAAAGGACCCTTATACTTAGTCTCAGAAAGTGACAGATGAAATTTCTAGAGTGCATAATGAGGAAAGCATGTTTAGATTTTTAAAATCAGAAATAGAAATCTGTTGCCTATTTTTTTTTTCAACACCAAAATCAGAAGGTACATTGGAATAATGAAAAATGCCTTCCAACAGCTAAGCAAAGTATTAAGAAACATGAAAATTTTGTTAAAAACAAAGAAGAGACTACTGAAAAGTTATTTAATATTGATCCTACTACATGGCAGTGAATGCTAGGCAATCTCCTCACAAATGAAGAGACTTGAGGCAACTGAAATGTGATTCTACAGAAGGATACTGAGATTAGCATTATCTTGATATGTCAGTAACAAAGTTTTAGGGAAATTGAAAACAAAAAAGGACCCTTATACTTAAAGTCAGAAAATGACAATTGAAATTTCTAGGGTACATAATGAGGAAAGCAGGTTTGGAGAATTTGACACTGACTGGACATACTGAAGGCAAAAGAGACAGGAAAGCAGCACCGACTTAATAAGCTTGAGTAACTGGTTAGCAGAACAGGGATTAGGAGAGATAGCAAAAAGACACACCTTACTAAGAACTACAAAGGATAGGAAAATGTGGAGAGCCATGATCGTCCACGTTCTGAAATGACACGACACTCAGAGAGATGATTCATGGAGGATAATTACTCTGTTTCCCAAAAAAGGGAGAATGTGTAGCGTCGCCCTTCCAAATAGGCTTGCTTTGGAATTTTACTTTCGAAATTTCAGACTTTTACTTTGGATCGAACACAAAACGCAACTATCTCTGCCATTAATCGGGCCTTAAGGCGGTTTATTAATTAACTGTTTGTATTTAGAAGGCCCCGGAGTTTCTTAGGGTTATGGGTTTTGTTCTTACTAAGATTATATTTTTTTCCCTACCGTAGAATTGTACTAGTTTATACTATACTAGCCGAATTACCTGCTCCTTGATGCGTGTTACACTCTTTTTTTTTCGAAGAAAATGACGATTGATCTAAAATCATTGTCATAATTTATGAAGAAAAATAATGTATTCCATAATGACTCAATGATCATGCTGACGTGACCTCCATCTTCTGGCTTTCTCCTTCTATATTTTGAATAGGAGTCACTCCCTTGTTCAAATTTAAATTCAATTCAAATCACGGGGAAAACAATTTTCAGTGAGAGGCTTGTGCAAAAACAGCTTGATCTGACCCCTTTGATATGTATTTGATGCAATACTTGAGTGAACGAATTGATGAACAGATTTCAACATTGATATGACAGTTGAATTCTCGCAACAAATATCTATTATAAGGCACAACCCATTGATAGTTGATTTCTTGCTCAACTTGACTTCCACGTTGTCTGATTTTGATCATGCTGATGTGACCTCCTTTTGCTTTCTCCTATATTTTGGATAGGAGTCATTCCCTTGTTTAAATTTAAATCAGGGGGGAGTTTTGTTTATAATCTTGTGATTAGGAATTAGCAACTTTGATAATGGACTCCTTTTATCCAATGAAGGCTGGTGAATTGACTGACCAAAACACTGGATAGGGGATTGATTCTATAAATTTTTTTTTCTTTTTCAAATTATTTTCTTATTGTTTTTAAGTGAATGTTTAGATTATGTATTTTCCAACCATCTTCAGATGTATATTGTATCCAGACATTTTTTTTTAAATCATCTTTCACCTTTTCATCTCTTTCAGTTGAACGTGAGCATTTGATAACAGTAAATGTCATTTGTCTGAAAACTGGCTTCACTGAAAGCATTAAATCAAATCTTCACCAAAAAATCCAAATGTAGAAAATTTGAGATAAGTGATGCATTTGAATGCAGCTTTTCTTAAATTATATATCATTTCCAAATTACACTTGTTAATTTGATGGTTGCTTACTTACACACCGATTCGTGATTTCTTACTCAACTTGACGTTCATATTCTCTCATTTTGATCTCGCCGATGTGAACTCCAACGTTCTCCTCATAAATTTTGGACAAGAGTCATTCCCTTGCTCAAATTTAAATCAAAGGTAAAAATATATGCAGTAGGGGTTTCTGCCCCCGGCGATCCCCTTTGATCAAAATGAAATGTACTTATCCAAGTACCCTAGGAGTCATTCCCTTGTTGGAATTTAAATTTAATTTATATCATAGGGAAAAAAATCAGTGTTGATGGGTTGTGTCCCTCGGAGACCTCTTTGATCAAAATGAAATATACTTGCCCAAGTACCCTGAGTAATATAGTTTCAGAATATGCATAGTAATGGGAGTTTATCTCCCAAACCCTAGGATGAGTTCCATCGCAAACAAACAGAGGCTACAACTTTATATATATATATATATATATATATATATATATATATGTGTGTGTGTGTGTGTGTGTGTGTGTGTGTGTGTGTGTGTGTGGAGGGGGTATGTATTAATTAATTAGTAGTGGCCGATTAGTTAGCGTTCGAATCTCACCATGGCAGATTTATCAGGAAGAAGACTGATGAAGGGGTAGATCCCAGCGTGCGGCATCTTTGGAAAGTGACTAAAAATCACATCACGAGGTGACCCAATCCTAGTGAGAGAAATTGGGTTGACAAAACCCTTAGGGGCCGTTGATAGCTGTGCTTGCAGGAAGTCACAAGTCATCGTGACCGAGGGTTTGAGCGTGCTGGCTTTGTTCAAATTGTTGATCAGGCTCTTTTCCAGAAACTATAACTAAGGTCTACTCAGAAAGTTGCAGTATAAACAACAGGTTGGATCTGTGGGTGTTGAATAAGCACAAATGTAGGCTCGGGCAAACATTCCCCGTAGACCCCGTAAACACTACCACCCCAGACGAGACTCTGCCCTTCGGCATAGCGTCGTCTGGGTTCCTCTCTGTCCGAAGGCAGAGGGTTCGACTAGCACAGCTGGAGACGAACCTCCATCTAATTGCCGTAGCAAGGATATTTGCCAGTCGCCCCACGCGGTCAGATGTGGCACAAGGCCGAATTTAACGTCGAATATCTGAGACCGTAAGGTCTGGCAAAAATGTCCCCGTAGACCCCGTAAAAAACGTGGCGGGTAGCTGTCTACCACCTCGTCTGGGTTCCTCTCTGCCCGAAGGTAGAGGGTTCGACTAGAACAGCTGGAGACGAACCTCCAACTAATTGCCGAAGCAAGTCCCAGATATATCATATACTGACTATATATGTAGCCACTGATATAGTCAGTCCAAATAGGCGATAGGGAGTGTGGGACATTCCACTACAACAACTAGTTGCATGAAAAACTGTTTTAATAATAAAAAAAAATAATTTTAACCCGTGAAAATTTCATGGTATTCCTCTTTGAATTTTCTGGTGAATCTTAATTCTTCAGTTAATGATTGAATAGACATATGGTGAGTTCTATGGCAATAAAATATCTGTAGAAATTCCCCTATCACATTGTTAAATATTTGAGCTTGACAACTTTAACAAAACTTTGCAATAACTCATAAAATCACATATCGTTCTGCTTGTACCTCACTTCTCGGACTTTTGCCTAAGATCAAAGTGTAGTATCTGTTCTCATCAGCTTAATCTGATTCTCTTTCTTTCTAACTCTCTCTCCAATTCAAACTTTCTTTCAGAAACAGCATTCTCGGACGTTTGGCTAAGATCAAAGTGTAGTATCTATTCCTCCGGCCATCCGTCTCTCTCTCTCTATCTATCTATCTATCTATATATATATTTATATATATATATATATATATGTGTGTGTGTGTGTGTAATTGATTTGGGGATTTAGGCTAATTTTATAATAATTCGTCGAGCTTAGAATTCTCAACAGAATGCAGAAAGCACTGTACGGCCGTTTCGTCATAAGGAGGAAAGACCCGGTGAAAATTTCATGGTTTTCCTATTTTAATTTTCTGATGAATCTTAATTCTTCAGTTAATGATTGAATAAGCTCATGGCGAGTTCTACGAAAATGAAATATCCATAGCAATTCCCCCATTGCATCGTTAAATATTTGTGCTCAACAACATTAACAAAATATTGCAATAACAATCATACGTATGAATGATGGTCGTTATTTTAAGAAGTAAGGGGGTACAAATGAAAAGATTTGAAATTGACAACTTTTTCTATTTCACTGGAATAGAAGTTAAATACTTCTATCTTCCCTTCTTTTATTCATTTTCTTGCTGGACACAAGTAGCATCTCTGATATGTGCTTTGCTTATCAAAGCGGAATAGTCCATTATTTATGAGGTATTGGCAGGAGGAGGGGTCAGGTTTGGAATAATGGAGTAATGGATAAGGGCTCGGATTGAGGAATCGGGGAGCCGAGTTCGAATTCCAGTCGTATCCATTACATTCACTTACGTGCTAATGCCCTTGAATCCCCGTTTTCTCCCCCGAGCTATGGGTAATTAGCAGGACCGGGTTCTAAGTCCTTGGATGGCAACTGATCTGGGGGGGAAAAATCTGCCTTGTCAGTCATGTATCGAAAGATACATGATCCCCTAAGCGTGTATCGCGCATGCCACAAAACTGACCGATTGGTAGGAGACATTAAACGCTTCTGTCTTCCATTTCCATTCTTCTTTCTTTCATTTTCTCACTGAAACCAAGTCATGTATTTTCCTCTCTTTCCACGCTGTCAAATCGAGGAATAATCCATTATTTATGAGGGAGAGACAGGAAGTAACAGTCGTGCTAACTAACGCGAGGAAGAACAAGAATCGTTATAATAGGATTATTACTATTAATTTTATAAATTTCAACCGGCAGTAACGGTTAATGAATGCCGAAGATTTCCGGAATAAAGCATTTAATTTTACGATTACCATTGCCGAAAAGCAATGGTTAATAAGCGGACATTATCATCTTAGTCGGTGCCCTATACTTGTGGCCTTGTGCCCTAATAAATTAATGTTTAGTAAATATAAGATAACCCTCTCTATGGTGCAAATGTTTCAACCTCTATTCCGACCTCATTGGTAGTGCATTTGATGCTCACCAAATACTCCATAATCGTGACGTTGTGCCATACTGTCGTAAGCTTAATAAAAGCTTTCATACTAAAGTTCACGCAATACAAGGCTGGAGAATAACTCAAGCTATTGGTTTGTGTTTAAATAGTTAAAATCTGGGTGGCATGAATGAAAGTGATGAAGATTTTGACCTTGTTCTATTGAAAATTATTATGCTTGGTAATGTCTGGCAATGAGTCTTGAGTGCCACCCAAGCTAGAGGTTTACTATTGAAATCGTTATGATGAATGAGGTGTGTGACATGAATGAAAGGGTATCTGGAAATAAAGATTATGAGATTATTTTCTTAAAATCACTATGCTTGATTATGATTGTACAAGTCCCGAGAACCACTCAAGCTAAACAGTTACTGTTAAAAATGTTATGATGAATGAGGTGCATGACATGAAAGAAAATGAAGACTGTTTTCAGTGATGATTATGAGTCTATTCTACTGAAAATTATGCTGCATTACATCAGGCATTATGGCTCGAGAGTCAGACAAGCTAGAGGGATACTATTAAAATATTTATGATTAATGAGGTACGTGTCATGAATGAAAGAGAACGTGGTAGAAAGTGATTATTATGGGACTATTCTATTGAAAATTATTACGCTTCATTACATCAGGCAAGAGGGCTCGAGAGTCAGACAAGCTAGAGTTATAATGCTTATGCTTATGTTAACGCTAGAGCGCTACTGGTAAAATGCTTATGACGAGATGAAGGAAAGAGAAAGTGGTATGAAAATAAGATTGGAAAACTATTGTACAGCAAACTAATTTATTATGCCTAGAAATTAGGATATAATGCATTAATTTGTCTCATTTTGAAAATATTGTTAGCAAGCTTGTCCGATAGAAGATTAATGCTGAAGGAAGTTAGATCTTCAGTGAGAGCACTTAATTCGTGTTCTTTTACCTTACTATGCTTCGGTCAATCAACATCAGTACATTTATGACCTGGTGAAAAATTTATATATATATATATATATATATATATATATATATATATATATATATATATATATATATATATATATATATATAATGCATAAATAAAGAGAAAAATTGAGAGAGAAATAAGTGTTCAGAAAAGGCAGAGTCGCAATGAAACAGAAAGAAGAAAGAGATAAAGTAAGTGTAGAAACGTAGAAAGGTGTTTAATGATTAGTGGAGCGAATCATTGATAAGAGGAAGACAAAAAAAAGGATAAAATCAAAAGTGAAAGTGAAAGTAGAAATAATGGCGGAAAGAAAAGTAGCAACCGAAGAATGAAAATCAACGCTTTAAAAGTATCGAGCGAAGGCACGATTTGCTTCTGACATGCAAATGGAGCCTGATTGCTGCAGCAAATAACTTAGCATTTCACCTACCTCCTCATTCCAAAATGGATGACCGGGAAATAAAAAGAAAGGATTTTTGCAATTTATTCCCATTTTGTTTTTTGTGGGTTTTTTTTTTTTAACCTATCATACATATTTATTTGATTCTAAAATTATTTCCTTTTTCTCGCACGTCTATTTCAGACTCATTCCTATTACTTCACTCGAGCCTCCATTATTGTTGCTATCATATGTTGCTGTTTTTGTTAACATCTTTGTTCTTCTTGTTGTTAGCGGTGGTTATGTCGTGTGTTATTTTCTCTTTCTTACACTCTTTCTTTTTTTTTCGTCCTTCTATTTCCTTTTTCTTGTTCGTACCTTCCTTGTCTTCTTTTTTTTTTCACTAGCTTCTTTTTCTTTTCTTTTTTTATCTTATTTTCTTCACTCCATTCCTTCAATTTGCGTTGCCTTTTCTTCTTTTTGCCTTTCATTATTTTTCCTTTTTCATGGCTTTTTCTTTTATAATTTCCTTCTTTTTTTTTACTTCGACTTTTTAAACTTATTTTCTATTTCTTTCTTTTTCTTTTTTTCTTTCTTTTGTCTTTCTTCTTACCTTGTTTCTCCTTATTTTTTATTGAATCCTTATTATTTCTCTTTCATTTTCTTTCTTTTTTTAACCATTTTGGTTGCTTTTTTTTCTTGCCTTCGTTTTGTACTTCATTTCGCTCTGATTCTTTCTTTTTCTTATTTAATCTTTCTTTTCCGTTGAACTTTAACTTATTTCATCTCTCCTTTTCATTCTTCTTCTTCTTCTTTTTCTTTTTCTATTACTACTACTATTACTGCTGTTAATAATAACAATAATACTTTCTTTCTTTAGATTTGTCCTTTCCCTTTCACTTTCTCATCCTTCAACGATTCGTTCTTCTTCGTTCTTTTTCATTGTTCTTTTTTTTCTTTTAGTTACATGAGATATAGTCTAATTTATCCCTATATCGATTTCTTCTTTTTATTTCTTCTCTATGAATTCTCAACCGATTTTTCTTCTTCGTTTTTCACCGTTTTCTTTCATTCGTTTTTTTTCCCCGTTATTTTCCTCTTTCTTAATTCACGTCATTATTCTCCATTCATTATTCTTCTTCTTAAATCCACTTGTTTATGTTTTCCTCCATTCATTTCTCTTTCTTCTTCATTCGTACATCTTCTTCTTTACTCCTCCTCTTACTTCTTCTTTACTCCTCCTCTCCCTTCTTATTACCTTCTTTCTTTCTTTTCCTCGTGCTGTTTTTTTATACCTCTCTTTATATTTCGTCTCTATTTGAATTATCACTTTTCTTTTATTCTCTCCCTCCTTTTCTCCTTCTCCCGTTTGTCTTTTTCTCCCCTGTCTCTCTCCTTTTCCTTTCTAATTCTCCTCCTTCTACTGCTCCCTTTTTGTATCGGCCATAGCGAAAAATTAAAAAGAAAGCAAACATATGCAGATAGATAGATAGATAGATAGATAGATAGATAGATAGATAGATAGATAGATAGATAGATAGATAGATAGAAATTAAAAAATAACGCTATTTTATTGATCCGTTTTCATTGATTGACTGTGTAGCCAATGGTAATTTGAGCAAAATCAATGCAGCTCAAACAAAATAAATTACCATCACAAGCGTCCACACAACGAACGCGCTTATCGCTGTCAAAACGACAACATGGAACGAATAGAGCTACAATAAATTGACTCCATATTATTCCTAGCGACAATCGCTATTACGATGGCCATGACACATTGTAGAAAGCAAAGCGCAACTATCAATTCTACTACAATGGTTGTTATTTATTGGCCATCATCATGATTATCAATAACCAATAAAGATGATATTTTATTGTCTCTACAAATGGGTGCAGGTAGCGTAAGGGTTTATTAGCGCAGACGACGGAATCGCGGAGATGTGTTCAAATTACTGCCAATACCGTTTGCGCTAACATTTGGGCTCTTGGCGTCTGTTCTAGTTATAAGAAAAGTCGTAGGGTAGACTGATATGAATAATGGAAACCAATATCAGAGATGGACAAGTTTATATTTATAACTTTTACTATTATATCATCGGCCAACGTGAGTGTATAAGGCCTATTTACTGTCTCATGCAGTAAAAAAATCTATATTATAATCTCTCTCTCTCTCTCTCTCTCTCTCTCTCTCTCTATCTATCTATCTATCTATCTATATCTACACACACACACACACACATACATATATATATATATATATATATATATATATAGATAGATAGATAGATAGATAGATAGATAGATAGATAGATAGATAGATTGAGAGAGAGAGAAATCAAGATGTGAGAGTGGAGAGAGATCTCAAGAGGAAAAGAGAAAAAAGAGAGCAAGAACAGGCGGGAAAGATGAGGAGGAGAACAGAGATAGATATAGCAAGAAGTGAGAGAAAACAAGACTGATAGATAGATAGATAGATAGATAGATAGATAGATAGATAGATAGATAGATAGAAATGGTGAAAGAAAGAAAGAAACAAACAAACAAAGAAACAAAAAAAGGTGATAGATAGATAGATAGATAGATAGATAGATAGATAGATAGATAGATAGATAGAAATGGTGAAAGAAAGAAAGAAAGAAAGAAAGGGTGATAGATAGATAGATAGATAGATAGATAGATAGATAGATAGATAGATAGATAGATAGATAGATAGATAGATAGATAGATAGAAATGGTGAAAGAAAGAAACAAACAAACAAACAAACAAAAAAAGGTGATAGATAGATAGATAGATAGATAGATAGATAGATAGAAATGGTGAAAGAAAGAAAGAAAGAAAGGGTGATAGATAGATAGATAGATAGATAGATAGATAGATAGATAGATAGATAGATAGAAATGGTGAAAGAAAGAAAGAAAGAAAGAAAGAAAGAAAGGGTGATAGATAGATAGATAGATAGATAGATAGATAGATAGATAGATAGATAGAAATGGTGAAAGAAACAAACAAACAAACAAACAAAAAAAGGTGATAGATAGATAGATAGATAGATAGATAGAAATGGTGAAAGAAAGAAAGAAAGGGTGATAGATAGATAGATAGATAGATAGATAGATAGATAGAAATGGTGAAAGAAAGAAAGAAAGGGTGATAGATAGATAGATAGATAGATAGATAGATAGATAGATAGATAGATAGATAGATAGATAGATAGATAGATAGAAATGGTGAAAGAAAGAAAGAAACAAACAAACAAACAAACAAACAAAAAAAGGTGATAGATAGATAGATAGATAGATAGATAGAAATGGTGAAAGAAAGAAAGGGTGATAGATAGATAGATAGATAGATAGATAGATAGATAGATAGATAGATAGATAGATAGAAATGGTGAAAGAAAGAAAGAAAGAAAGAAAGAAAGAAAGAAAGAAAGAAAGAAAGAAAGAAAGAAAGAAATTGCTATCTCTTTCAACCGACTTCAAAGTTCACACAGCCCGTCAGTGGGTCTGGGAATCTTTGAAGTCTACCGAAAGATATGTTGATTGAACTTTTATTACATTGTTCATTATCGAAACAAAAAGGACACTAATACTTAACATTAGAAATAGACGGTTGTAATTTCTAGGGAGCATAATTAGGAAAGAGGTCTTGGAAAATTTCATGCACACAGGAAATATTGAAGGCCAGAGTGACTTAGTAAAACAAAACATTACTTCTTAGGCGAGCTTGATTAAATGGATGGCAGAACAGAGCTGAAGAGAGCTAACAAAAAGACGGAATTTATTAAGAGCTGAAAAGGACATGAAATTGCTGAGAGCCATGATCGCCAACGTCCTGAAGAAGAAGAAGAAGAAGAAGAAGAAGAAGAAGAAGAAGAAGAAGAAGAAGAAGAAGAAGAAGAAGAAGAAGAAGGAGAAGAAAAAGTAGAAGAAAAATATGATGATGATGATGGTGATGATGACGACGACGATAATGAATTGCTGTTTCAGTCCTGTATTAAGTATTTTCTTTTAAAATAATTTGCTCGCCTTCAAATACGTTAAATTCAAGTTTTTACGCGTATTGATCGGCATTATAATTACTATATTATGAATTTATAAAGTTTATAAATAAAAAAATAATGATACATTTATATGACAGAATATTCTTTTTTATATTCAAGGAATACTGAATTTTTATTATATAGATAGAGCTAATTTCAATATTTCTATCTCCATAGATCACCTTTCAATATTAATATCACCATAGATCGACTTTCGACATTACTGTCATCATAGAACCTTTCGAAATTACTATCACCAAAGATCACCTTTCAACATTACTATCACCATAGAAACTTTCAACATTACTATCACACTATATCGCCTTTAAACATTACTATCACCATAGAACATTTCACAATTACTATCTCCAAAGATCACCTTTAAACATTACTATCAGCATAGAACCTTTTAACATTACTATCACCCTATATCGCCTTTCAACATTACTATCATCATAGAACCTTTCAACGTTACTATCACCCTATATCGCCTTTCAACATTACTATCATCATATAACCTTTCAACATTACTATCACCCTGTATCGCCTTTCAACTTTACTATTACCAAAGATCACCTTTCAACGTTACTCTCACCAAAGATCACCTTTCAACATTACTATCACCATAGAACCTTTTAACATTACTATCACCCTATATCGACTTTCAACATTACTATCATCATAGAACATTTCAACGTTACTATCACCCTATATCGCCTTTCGACATTACTATCATCACAGAACCTTTCAACATTACTATCACCCTATATCGCCTTTCAACATTACTATCATCGTAGAACCTTTCAACATTACTATCACCCTATATCGACTTTCAACATTTCTATCACCAAAGATCACCTTTCAACATTACCATCACCATGGAACCTTTCAACATTACTATTACTCTATATCGCCTTTCGACATTACTATCACCATAGAACCTTTCCATATTACTACCTCCCTATATCGTCTTTCAACATTACTATCACCATAGAACCTTTCAATATTACTATCACCCCATATCGTCTTTCAACATTACTATCACCAAAGATCACCTTTGAACATTACTATCACCCTATATAGCCTTTCAACATTAATATCGCCAAAGATCGTTTTTCATCATTGCTATAAGTATACATTTCCTTTCAACTTTACTATCACCATAGATCGCCTTTCAACTTATTTTTGACCAAAGATCTCCTTTCAACATTACTATCTCCACAGATCATCTTTCAAAATTACTCTCGCGATAGATGGCCTGTCGACATTACTATCACCATAGATCACCCTTCAACATTATTATCACCATAGATCGCCTTCAGATAGGTATTTGAAATAAGCTTTGGGATAAATGTCAGGGAAAACCACAACATATAGATTTACCCAATTATTATCCATATAAATTTGGTTACAAGAATAAAGTTTTTAAAACATACGATATTATAGTGTTTCTCAAGCCGTAATAGCTTGTCACGCGGTGAGTCAAGGATGGTCGGTTGATTTGTTGTTTTTTTTTGTGGTATATCGACACCTCTATGGGTCATTTAATGCCGATATCTATATATTTGTACGCAATTTTATGGGTTTACCTACATATATTTTGTACATACTACACTTTCAGGGAAAACGTATGTTTTTAGATATACAGTTTGTAGATGATAAAATGTATTCATGGTAATTTTAAAAAAATATATTTCTTGTAATTTCACTACCAAAATGTACGTATATTTTATAAGAATGTATTGCGAGTAATTCTAATATAAAGTGTATATTTTATACTTTTTAGAATTGTATTGATTTTGTATTGATATACTGGTAATATTTTTTTAGAAATATGTATTGCTAGTAATTTCGCTAGAAAAATGTATTATTGGTAATTTAAAAAAAATAAAAATGTATTGCTGGTATTTTTACTATAAAAATGAATTTTTATACTCTCATAATGTTTTGTTTGGGGGTCCACTATTTGCCCATAGCTGGGACCCTAACAAGTGCTACCACCCTTGGTCGTGGTGGAACTGGAAAAAACAGCAATTAAGAAATGGTTCGACGCTCCTCAAAACCTCCAATCTCCCGTTCAGCGGCCTTGCTGCCAGATGTAGTTTATCGTCATACCCAGGTAAGCACAATCTTAACAGCATCAAATACTCTTTGACTTTCAGTAGCATGACTGATGATAACCTCCAGTGGTGTGACTCGTTGCTCCTTCTCAGACTAACGCTTTCCGTTGACATGAAATGGAAATATTATATTGAATCATTTGCTAGGTCTTCTGCTAGGAAAGTTGGTTGTCTTCTGTCGTGCTAACCAAATTTTTTTCGCCATAATCAAACTTACATAAGCTCCCAAGGAAATTAAATTTTCGGCATTGAATGACCCATAAGGAGTTGATATACCCTTAAAACGAACCAAACCAAACTATCTTACATATTTTTAAATCTACCATTTGTTCTTGATTTGAATATTGCTATAACATCTGGTCTGTTGCTTCTGCTATGCATTTAGTGATTCTTGAGAAAATCCAAAGAATCTGCAGTGCTATTGGCCCTGACCTGGCATCTCGGCGTCAGTCATTTTTCCCAGTGTAGCTTACCTCTAACTTTTCTATGAATATTTTTATATTTTGTTCTGATGGACTTTCCTCTTTTGTGGTATTTTTATTACCCACCCCAAGACAAATTTTATATATGGGAACTATTTAGGACTACATAGAGACTTGAGGTATTATGGTGATTGTTGTAAGAATGGTAAGTAAGAATGTGTTGTCTTAGTGTAAGGAATACTGTGCTATGTTTTTTATATATGGGAACTATTTAGGACTACATAGCGACT
>OZ038502.1:66697008-66707008 GCA_964036315.1 Acanthosepion esculentum | reverse complement strand
AGCAGTTAAGCTGGATCAAGCTATGGTTACAGAGAATCTCAGTTGGGTTCCGCCACGGAATAATGTGAGTGAGCGGCGCTATATCGAGTCTGATTTGCTACCTCTTCGTCACCGAGGCCCGTAGAACAGTTGGTAGGGTGTTCGCTTGACAACCTAACTGTCCGGGTTTCAATTCTCGGTAGTGGATGCGCACTGCTGATGAGTCCCAAATATAGGACGAAACGGCCGTCCAGTGCTTTCTGCATTCTGTGACAGTGCTTACAGCATTCTGTTGAGGTTTCAGACTCGATGAATTACTTAATTACATTTATCAAATCCTCCTAATTATTACTTATATATATATATATATATATATGAATAAAAAACAAGAGAAATATATTCTGAGTCGACGCGTTTTATCCTATCAGGGACTTTATCGACGCAAATGTAGGATTTATTTTGTTGCACGTGTTTATATACAAGTGCAAGAATGTCATTGATTTATCATGGCTTTAAAATCTGTGAACGATCATAAATATTCAGGAAAGGTCAATCAAAACATATGGAGGACACAAAGTGCCATAATTCAAAGTCTGGTAAGACAAAAGTAAGTGAGTAATAAAAATTAATGTTTGTTTTATATATATATATATATATATATATATATATATATATATATATATATATATATATATATATATATAACGGAATATTATTTTAAATTGTGATCAGATTCATATGGCTCCGGGTGGGCACATGTGCTGTACATCTTCAGAAACGTGAGGTAATAGATTTAACACATTTCTTTTGATTTTTTTACGTTTTTCTCGTCGTGTATTTTGGCTTGGGAAAGTAAAAATTGGAGGTGAGATTGGAAAGTATCCGGGGTGTGGATTTATATTTTGATAAGTCTCAATAGCAGCATTCTCGAGAATTTTTCTTCCGAGTAAATTGCTTTCTCTTTTGTTAAGTGTGGCATTTTTGAGATCAAAATTGTGTTTGAATTTATTTCTCTTGTGACAAGTGAATTTGATAAATTGTTATGTGTAAAGTAACTTATGTTTCTCCACGTGTCTTTTTATTCATTTTGTTTTTTATATCTAAAAATAATTTACATACGCGCGCGCACAAACACGCAGACATATATTAGCTCTCGATAAAATTATTTAATCGGCCGAGCACTGTGGGGAGTAACGAAGTTGTAAACAGTCACTATTACTGTTGATAATGCAAGATTCTTCTATGGATTGAGTTCTTTAAGTGGCTGGTGTGTTTATGAAAAAATAAATACGCAAAACTTCGCCTTTCTCTTTGCCGGGTGTCGATAGACTAGGTGTTAGAATCTCCGACTGTTACTATGGGTCGGGTTTCGGTCCCGGATGTCTAGCCACACTGATGAGCTGTCATACAGCGAAACAGTTTTCCTGTGGATGACGATATATATATATATATATATATATATATATATAATTCTAATTGAAATACATGTTATTGTCGATTTTTCTTGACTACAAATATCTTGAAGAGATAGCTATATATATATATATATATATATATATATATAATTGCACGTAAATAGTAACAACATACAACATAAATACAACATATATGTACAACATAAATAGTAAATAGAAAGCTAAAGTTTCACCTAATAACGAAGGATCGTAAGATCAGGTTCAAATATCAGAACTAAAATTTGAACCTGTCCTGATGATCCTTCGTTGCAAGGGTTAATTTTAGTAGCTTCATATTAGCTTTTTAGAGCCATAGTCGGTTCTATTGAGGCATATGCTTGTCATGATTTCATATAATCTAAAAACGTTGCATTACAATATAGATACATACATATATATATATGTGTGTGTGGGATTCGCTGACAGTACTAGTTCAGTGCGACTAGACTTCCAAAAGCCTCAAGCCAGGGTGGAAACCCGACCGATTTGGCGTCAGTCGGAGTTTCTACCCCTAAGCCAACCATACTCGGCAGTGACAAATTACTAATTCTAGCCTATTGTTTTTATGAATGTAAACAAACGCCATCAGCCAGAGTGCTCGTATTCATTTTATCGAACAGCTTTGCATTATATATATATATATATATATATATATATATATATATATATATATTATAGAAATTATTAGGAGGATTTGATAATTATAATTAATTAATTCATCGAGTCTGAAACCTCAACAGAATGCAGAAAGCACTGGAAAGCTTGATAACCTAACTGCCAGGGTTTCAATTCTCGGTAGTGGATGCGCACTGCTGATGAGTCTCAAATATAGTACGAAACGGCCGTCCAGTGTTTTCTGCATTCTGTTGAGGTTTCAGACTCGATGAATTACTTAATTATAATTTTCAAATCCTCCCAATAAGTTCTATCATTTGTATATCATTGCTTGAACCGGTCTCTAATGATCAAGTTTGAGCGGCTTGGTGATAGTAGTCGTGGCTCCGGGGGCACCATCCTATGGTTAGAGAGAATCTCAGATGAGTTTCACCGCCATGAATTACTTATTTATACGTTTTATTTATATTTATTTCATATATATATATATATATATATATATATATATATATATATATATATATATATAGAGAGAGAGAGAGAGAGAGAGAGAGAGAGAGAGAGAGGGGGGGAGAGGGAGGGAGCATGTATTTTACAAATGTTGGTGCGATGGTTCCTCGCACCAAAACAAGGATAAATGTCCACGTAAACGTATGTCGGCAAATCCTTCGTTTTTTAGTCATTAAGTTTGAAGTTTACAGTAGGAGCTGTTAAATGTACAAACCAAGATACAATCCAACAACATTTTTACGAACATTGAGAGCGGGTTCCGGACATAAAAACAAGCTGAAACGTCTATGTAAACATATGTCCAAAAGCCCACAACTCATAACAAAAGTTCAAAATGTCCTCCGCTTGCTTCTACACTCGCGGGCCCTTTCAAATACTCCTACATGGTCACTATTCTTCACGGAAGTAGAGAAAAAAAAATGAATTTACACGATCTCTTCACGCGGTGGCTCCCACAGAATCCACCGGAACGTCGTCGTGGTATGACTGCCAGGCTCACACGATCCTCCGGTGGGCCGTTTTTCAATTACTTTTCTATGAGGGCTATTTGGGAGTCGGATACTATGACTGAATACTTATGAGATCATAATATGTCTGCAAGGCTCACACGATCCTCCGGTGGGCCGTTTTTCAATTACTTTTCTATGAGGACTATTTGGGAGTCGGATACTATGACTGAATACTTATGAGATCATAATATGTCTGCAAGGCTCACACGATCCTCCGGTGGGCCGTTTTTCAATTACTTTTCTATGAGGACTATTTGGGAGTCGGATACTATGACTGAATACTTATGAGATCATAGTATGTCTGCAAGGCTCACACGATCCTCCGGTGGGCCGTTTTTCAATTACTTTTCTATGAGGACTATTTGGGAGTCGGATACTATGACTGAATACTTATGAGATCATAATATGTCTGCAAGGCTCACACGATCCTCCGGTGGGCCGTTTTTCAATTACTTTTCTATGAGGACTATTTGGGAGTCGGATACTATGACTGAATACTTATGAGATCATAGTATGTCTGCAAGGCTCACACGATCCTCCGGTGGGCCGTTTTTCAATTACTTTTCTATGAGGACTATTTGGGAGTCGGATACTATGACTGAATACTTATGAGATCATAGTATGTCTGCAAGGCTCACATGATCCTCCGGTGGGCCGTTTTTCAATTACTTTTCTATGAGGACTATTTGGGAGTCGGATACTATGACTGAATACTTATGAGATCATAGTACATCAGAAGCTCATTTGTCATCCGAAAATAATTAATATTTTTTGTATTTTATTTCGATTTGCTTTTGGGAAAGGTATGAATCCTTTTCTCTCCCCAAACCCCAGCTATGAGTAAATAGCAGGACAGACCGGGTTCGATAGCTCTGGATGTTAAGTGGTCTCCTGCAGAAACAAATGCCAACCTACTGCGGGAAAAAATCTGCATCATCAGTCATATATCGAAAGATACATGATCGCCTAAGCGTGTATCACGCATGTACATAACTGACTGAAATTCACTTACATGCTAATATCCTTGGGAAAGGTATGAATCATATTCTTCTTCCTCCAGCTATGGGTAAAAAGTAGGACAGACCAAGTTCTATAGCCTTGGATTGCAACTGGTCTACCGTAGAAAGAAATAGCAATCTACTGTGGGAAAAAAATCTGCCTCGTCAGTCATATATCAAAAGATACATGATCGCCTAAGCGTATATCACGCATGGCACATAACTGACTGAAATTCACGTACGTACTAATAAATACCCTTGGGGAAGATATGATTCATCCTCTTCTCCCCCCAGCTATGGGTAAATAGCAGGACAGACGGCGTTTTATAGCCTTGGATGGCAACTAGTCTACCGCAGAAAGCAATAGCAGCCTATTGCCGGAAAAATCTGCCTCGTCAGTCATATATCGAAAGATACATGATCGTCTAAGCGTTTATCATGTATGGCACATAACTGACAGACTGATGTTTTTTTCGGGTCCTTTTTTATTTTTACATATACAGAGCTGAAGCGTGTTTCAGGTAAACTAAAAGATTCATTTGTGGGGGGCTGTATTAAATTTAGTATAGTATATAATTAATTAATTTTTTTTTATTTGGATCAGTAGGGGATATGTTAGTGCTTATGAGTTTTTTAGAATTTTTTCCTCCTGTTATATAGTTGGAATACATTTGATTACGATATAGTAATTTTATTTAAAGTTATTTGATGATATACAGTATGCTGATTCCGTTTCTAGAGCCCAAAGGCGCACATCCGGACAAATATCGCGTGAACCTCAAAAAAAATGGCACTCACCTTGCAGGGTTGAATTCTATGTTTGCATTGTACTAAGCGGCCTTCTCGCATGGATATGGCAAATTTTAGACTTTTACATTATTTACATTATACGGACTATTGTCCTCATCTTTGACGCCATATTTATTACAACGTTTTGGCCTTTCAGTATCTATCTATATTTCTGAGATTAGGTATTATTTACACTATTTACATTATTCGGACTATTCGGTCGCCATATTTATTACAACGTTTCGGCCTTTTTATCAGGTTCGACATCCTAAATGAACCCTTTATTTCACTCGCTGTTCTAGTTCCACGTGCCAGTTTTAATGGATGTCAGTTATCAGTTATCTCCTCCACTACCTTAACCGGGTATTGAACTCACACTCTTTGGGTCCTGTCATTGGATCTAACCAACGCCATTATCCACTGTGCCATGTGTCCTTGAGGACATCTTTGTATGAATTTCTGAGTATTATAAACCTAATATCTTCAGCAACCATTTTTACCAGTGCTCATATTGCAATTTTTACTGTTATCATTACGTTGTAATAAATATGGCGACAAAGATGAGGACAATAGTCCGAATAATGTAAATAATGTACATAATACCTCATCTCAGAAATTTTAGAATTTTGTATGTTTAGCTGCACGTATCCGACAATGTCTGTCTGTTCGGGTGGCAAGCTAATCCATGTTACAGATTCCTGCTCTGGCATATTTGCATTATGGGCAACGCCCAGAGAGCCCACATGCAGTATGTACTGCAAATATGCTGTCAGACATTACAGTTTCTGGGAGAGAACCTATAATCTGATGTGATCAACACTTCCAACAAAGCCAGTACGCTCACACCCTCGGTCACGATGACTTATGACTTCATGCTAGCATCGACGGCTTCCGAAAAGTTCCCATGTTAGCAGCAGTCTGATGCAGTCTCATAACTGGATTCTGCGTGTCTCATTCCATATGTGCCGCAGATGGGGGGTTATGAAATCAAGTGTGTTGGTTGAGGTCCACCGTAAACAAATTCATGCCATCGGAACTTTCTTTTAGTCTAGTTTTCTTTCACCTGCAAATAACTCTTGCATCGCTTTCCCCAGCAAAACCTTCGTGTTCAATTTTGAATATCAAATGGAATTACGATGTGACCAAATACCAAAGTCCTGGAAAGAGTCAATAGCCAAAACATCGAATCGCTGATCATTAAATACCGTATTCGATGGTCAGCATATGTAGCAAGAATGAAAGACTCAAGGTTTCCACGTCTTTTTCACGGAGCTCACTTCATGGAAAAGACAAGGGGTTGCCCTCTACGAAGATACATGAACCAATTCAAAACAACGCTGAAAGCAACTGGACGTGAGCCTAAATCGTTTGAAACACAAACACGAGATCATACCAACTGGCGATGTTCTATCACGATCGAAAGCAAAAATTTCGAAGACACCTCAAGAGAAAAGGCAAACGAAAAGAGAGAAACGCTCGACAAAAACGAACATGTGCTCCACCAACATTACTATGCAGTCAATGCCACCAATTTTAGCTCTGTTATTTTATATCAAGTACTGTATTATTAGCACCTACACCACTCACTGTACCCTATTTCTACAAGTGATAAGTCAACGAACAAGAAGGTGTGGTGCATTTGTGGCCAATGTAAGAAGTTAATTATTTGATATCTGTCTATCTAATTTAGTTGGTATCAATCTATCGGATATAGTGGATATCTATCTATCGATCTGATTTAGTTGATATCTATCTATCTATCTATCTATGACGGGCCTTTACCAATTGAGCCACAGAGGAGCGTTTCGGTTAGCAAGGTCGATTTTATTGTTTTTGAACTAAAATTCTCCATGAATGTATGAGATATAATTATGGAGAATTGTAGTTTAAAACCAGTAAAACAAATGAATGGATCTATCTATCTATCTATCTATCTGATTTAGTTGATATCAGTCAACCTGCCAATCTGATATAGTTGATATATATCTACCTAATATAGTTGATATCTATCTTTATCTATCGACCTGATTTAGTTGATATCTATCTATCTAGCTAGCTCGCTAACTGATTTAGTTGATATCAATCAAGCTATCAATCTGATATAGTTGATATCTATCTACCTAATATAGTTGATATCTATCTCTATCTATCGACCTGATTTACTTGGTATCTATCTATCTATCTATCTATCTATCTATCTGATTTAGTTGATATCAATCAACCTATCAATCTGATATAGTCGATATCTATCTACCTAATATAGTTGATATCTATCTCTATCTATCGACCTGATTTACTTGATATCTCTCTATCTATCTATCTATCTATCTATCTATCTATCTATCTATCTATCTATGTAACCATGTGCTGCCACTGTGGTAGTCCAAATTCCGTTGTTTATATCCTGGTGTCTTATAAAAGGCTGAAAACTTCTGAATCAGTCCAAAGTGGCATGAAGAGTAACGCTTTAAAGGAACAACACTGCACCTTAAAAGAATTCATCAAATACGTGGATATTTGTAACGCGTATTAAATATTCCGTGCACAATTCAAGTTACTTTCTGGTGAAAGATATTTTCTTTAATATGAGCTGTTTATTTTGTTTGGCTTCTAGAGTCTTAATTCTTTCCTTACACTGGTATAGTATTTTAGGATTATCCACCAATATTTGTCTTAAGTTGTTTTTGGTTGTTCTTGATGTGTTGGTCGATATTTGCAGGATTTGCACTAAGTTTCTACAAGTGATAAGTCAGCATACAAGAAGGTGTGGTGCATTTGTGTCCAATGTAAAAAATTAATGTCGTTGTTTCTTTTTTTATTGTTGATTGAAGATACAATCTCCCAGAGGGCATGCGAATTAATAAACAACATTAATATATTTTTTTTTAACATAGGGTGGATTTCTGATGTAACGAGTAATTGGTAATGATAAGGTTATATATTTTTCCCTTTTTTTATCGTAAGCGATAAATCTAAGGTTGCTAAGGTCAGGATCGTTAAGTGATATGTACCGACGGATTATATTCTTAATGGCTTTTTCAACCTGTTTATAATTAGGGTGCATCTGGTTACGATAGAATAGTTTAATGATATGGTTATCGAAATTACTTCAGCTTAAATAAAAAGACAGCAAACATCAACTTCGGACATTTATCCAAAAGTTCGACCACGAAATTCATCTGAATCAAAAATTGTGAAAATTAAAAAAAGAAATAAGAAAAATAAAACAAAAATTGATTGGTTTGGTTAGTTTTCTTTTACAGCATATCAATCTCAATGGGTTGTTTAATGCCGACAAGATTTTTAATGATGGTAATATTTTCAAAAATGTATTGCTGGTAATATTTTCTTTTCAAAAACGCATTGCTGGTATTTTTTCAAAAATGTATTGTTAATATTTTCTTTTCCCAAAGGCTATTGCTGGTAAGAGTTTCTTTTCCAAAAATGTATTGCTGGTAATATTTTCTTTTCAAAAATGCATTGCTGGTATTTTTTTCAAAAATGTATTGTTAATATTTTCTTTTCCCAAAGGCTATTGCTGGTAAGAGTTTCTTTTCCAAAAATGTATTGCTGGTAATATTTTCTTTTCAAAAATGCATTGCTGGTATTTTTTTCAAAAATGTATTGTTAATATTTTCTTTTCCCAAAGGCTATTGCTGGTAAGAGTTTCTTTTCCAAAAATGTATTGCTGGTAATATTTTCTTTTCAAAAATGCATTGCTGGTATTTTTTTCAAAAATGTATTGTTAATATTTTCTTTTCCCAAAGGCTATTGCTGGTAAGAGTTTCTTTTCCAAAAATGTATTGCTGGTAATATTTTCTTTTCAAAAATGCATTGCTGGTATTTTTTCAAAAATGTATTGTTAATATTTTCTTTTCCCAAAAGCTATTGCTGGTAAGAGTTTCTTTTCCAAAAATGTATTGCTGGTAATATTTTATTTTTCAAACGTATTTCTGGTAATATTTTCTATTTCAAAATGTATTGATGATAACATTTTCTTTTCCAAAAATGTATTGCTGGTAATATTTTCTTTTTCACACATGTATTGCTGGTAATATTTTGTTTCAAAAATGCATTGCAGGTAA
Organism: Acanthosepion esculentum; assembly: GCA_964036315.1. Lineage (NCBI taxonomy): Eukaryota > Metazoa > Mollusca > Cephalopoda > Sepiida > Sepiidae > Acanthosepion > Acanthosepion esculentum. The sequence continues at coordinate 66,698,069 of OZ038502.1, read as the reverse complement.
TATTTTTTTCCACAAATGTATTGCTGGTAATATTTTCTTTTCAAAAATGTATTGCTGGTATTTTTTCAAAACTGTATTGCTGATAATACTTTCTTTTCCAAAAATCTATTACTGGTAATATTTTCTTTTCAAAAATGCATTGCAGGTAATATTTTTTCCACAAATGTATTGCTGTTTATATGGGGTTTTTTTTTTCAAAAAATGCATCTCTAGTAATATTTTCTTTTCAAAAATGTATTGCTGTTAATTTGTTTTTCAAAAATATATTTCTGGAATAATATATATAATATCTAATATAATAATATAATATATAATTTTTTATAAGCATTTAAGGACTTTGTTGCTAAACTCAACTCATAGTTGGCTTTATTTATTTTGGGCTTTAATGCTCTTATATAAAGGGGTTCAAGGATTTTTAGTTATTGTTTATTATTGTTTTTATGTAATATAGATGTATATTCAACTAATATCCGTCTAAACTGTGAGGGTGGGCATGAGTGTTCCTTTAAATCCAAATGAAATCTAATCCTTTTTGTTAGCATCGTCGTAGTAAAAGCAACATACGTATTGATATGTTTATCAGAGATACAAACTCCTAAAGGACATTTAAATTGATATACAGTGTTTCCCTTTTCAAAGATGCTAACTGGCAGAGAAGAATTGTTTTGGACAACTTGATTGGCTGTATTAAATTTAGTACAGTATATAATTAATTTAATTTTTTTATTTGGATCAGTGGGGGATATGTTAGCGCTTATGAGTTTTTTAGAATTTTTTCCTCCTGTTATATAGTTGGAATGCATTTGATTACGATATAGTTATTTTATTTAAATTTATTTGATGATATACAGTATTCTATTGTATTTATGCTAATATTCCGAATAACTTGTCTAATTTGTTTATCAACAATGTAATTAGGGAAGTCATTATTAATAAAGATTTGTTTACTATTTTGAAGTCAGTGTAGAAAATCGTTTTTGTTGTAGAATTTGATTTTGCATTGTTTATTAGGTTTCGTATAATAGTTATTTTGTAATAGGACATTCACTTTTGTCGTTGAA
>OZ038502.1:66659508-66694508 GCA_964036315.1 Acanthosepion esculentum | reverse complement strand
TTTCGAGGATGCTGCCTCGTTGCCGACGTTCTAAAATTAGCCATCAAAAAAAGTTTGAGAATCTTTGGCAAGCCGAAAAGGGTTATTATTTTTAACTAAAAATTACGAAACTGAAGAAATATTACAAATCCGACTTTTTTTGATTCATTTCTCTCCAAGTAAGGCAATAAAGCCACTAAGACACAAGGAGTTACTGAAAGTAATATTTATTTTGATATAATACAAAAGTGTGGCAGAAGATCAATAGCGGGGGTAGGGAAAGGCTGTTCTTTAATCTGCCTTATCTTAAAATTAGCTAATCACGATTACTGAATCCCAAAATACCAAAGTATTCCTTATACCAAAATTGCACATTCTTACTTACCATTCTTACTACAGTTACTATAATACCACAAAGTCTCTTTGAAGTCATAACTAATTCCCAAATGTACAATTTGTTTGTGAAGGGAGTTAACAACAATTTAGAAAATAATATTTATTTTGTTTCAATACAAAAAATGTGGCACAAGGCCAAAAGGGTGATATGGGAAGGATAGCCTTCAATCTGTGTTATCTTAAAACTTAGCTAGCCACGATTACTGACCCAAACGTACCAAAGTATTCCTTACACCAAAACAACACATTCTTACTTAGCATTCTTACCACAGCTACCATAATACCACCAAGTCTCTATGAAGTCATAATTAGTTCGCTTATCTACAATTTGTTTGTGGAGTGAGTTAACAACAATTTAGAAAATAATATTTATTTTGTTTCAATACAAAAAATGTGGCACAAGGCCAAAAGGGCGATATGGGAAGGATGGCCTCCATATGTATAATTTGTCTGTGGGGGTGTGGAGTAAAAATAACATTTAAAAATAAAACCCCAACGAATATTTACAGTGAATATAATTTATATACAAGAACTAAACGAAAGAGTGTTAGTAATTTTTTGAAAGACAATTTTTAAAAAATGATTTTTAAGCGTAGCTTAAATGTGACACAAGGCCGAAAATATGGAGCACCCAGTGAGAATCTAACTCATTATTCAGTTATAACTGATCTAACGAGACACGCTTGATAATCATTACACCACGCCCAAGGGTTTGCTGAAAGTGAAAGAATCCCAAGAAAAATCATTTTAGGACATAGAGGCACCACTGTTCATCGGGAGGGAGAAAAGAATACGAGACAAAGAAAAAAGAACAGCATGGTAATACTTTCGAATTCATAAACGCTCTTTATGTTACATCGAAGTTAAGCAACGCCAAGCCTGGTCGGTACCTAGATAGGTAATCGCTTGGGAAGATAAGATACTGTAAGCTTGGATATGCGTGTTGTGTAATGGATAACGACTCGGAGTTGGAAATCGGAGAGTTGAGTTTCAGTTGTTGTCGAGATCGTTATATCCATTTACGCGCAAATACGCTTAGGAATGGTATAAAAGCACCTCTTCTCCCCAGCTATGGGTTAATCAGTAGAACTTGTATCACTAAATCATTATTATATCCAAAAGATTCTACAATCTAAAAACGTGTTATATTCCGTGCTAATAGGAATATATCCTTGAGAAACAAGGTGGATAAAATAAGTAAAGGTTTATTGTAAAAACCAGTACAATAAGAATAAAGGTAACAGTTATGCACAAGGTTGTCACAAGTCAATCCAGTAGTGAGTGCTACTATCGGTAATTCTCGCATAAGTCTGAGTCGTACTCAACAGATACCAGCTAGTAATATTTACCAACCTCCCCAAGGGGTAGGATGTGGCACTAGGCCGAGTTTAATGGAGAGCAATCCGAGCCTGGAGACCCGGCCAACAAATCCCCGTAGACCCCCGCATAAACGGGAGCGGGTCGGTCTAACTCCCCGAACGAGACTGCCAGTCGACATAGCCTCGACCGTGTCCCTCTGTGTCAGAAGGCAGAGAGTTCGACAACAGCGACGAGCTGAGTAACAGATCCCCAGCTAGTCAATATTTACTAGAACCCCCTCCTCCCCCTACCCCGAGGTAGATGTGGCACAAGGCCGAGTTTAACGCTGCTGTAGACTACTCATGTCATAAAAGACACTAAAATCTGCTAGAATATATATTTTATCGTATATACCTCCTGACATGCTTCGCATAAAAGAGGATGTCCAAATGAATGACATATATACAGGGTGCGATAGCTAAATTGTTATATTTTTAATTTCGCGCATGCGCGTTGTTTGCTTTTATTTTGTCGACTGCACAGTATAGTAGGGTAGCGTGCGCATGTGAGAAAAAGAGCACCATGACGCAATTCACTCCGCCAGAAATTTGGAAACGGCATGCTGTATTGCTTGGCATTCACGAACATTTCAAAGGACAGTGCAGAGGATTCAGAAAGAGTTGGATGAGTCTAATGGTGATCACGAATGTACGGCAGATTAGAAAAGAACTCCCGATTTCTTTTTGGTGATGACCTCAGACTCAACATGGAGGCCTACCTCAAGTGACTTGAGCAAGTCGTGTTGCCCTGGAACAAAAGGATGCTGGAAGACTCTATCTCTAGCACCAGGAATCTGCACCATGTTACAAATGCTGGAGAACCCAGACCTTACTGTCAGACAATTTCTGCGACCACATCCCACCTTAAATCTGGCCACTTAACTTCCCAGGCTGCAAACCCCTTAGTTATTATGTGTGGGGTGCAGTTTAGCGAGTGACCAACAACACTCCTAGTAACACCAAAGTATTTTTATGTTACATCGAAGTTAAGCAATGCCAAGCCTGGTCAGTATTTAGATAGGTAACCGCTTGGGAAGATAAGGTAATGTAAGCTTCGATATCCGTGTTGTGTAATGGATAACGAGTCGGAGTTGGAAATCAAAGAGCCGAGTTTCAGTTGTTGTCGTACATCGTTATACCCCATCATTGCGCATTTTTCAATATGAACTTTGCTTGGGTTGAAATGCTTAAAATAAAAAAATTTTAAAAATTACAACATCATAGAGAAAAATATTTATGCAACAAATAATAGCATTTTTAAATATGTTTCTGCGTGCAAAAATAGAATCCATGAAAAATGTTAAAAATTAAATATAACAAAACATTATTACAAATACTTATCGTATATATATATACTTTTTTTTATAATAATTCGTCGAGCTTAGAATCATCAACAGAATTCAGAAAGCACTAGACGGCCGTTTCGTCCTATATTTGGGACTCATCAGCAGAGCGCATTCACTACCGAGAATCGAACCCGGATCGCTTTGACTAACCTCTTTTCCTCTATCTCTTTATCCCATCTTTTAGTTGAATAAATTAAAAATGTAAATGTGAATGGTAAGAGTAACGTTATTAACCCGTACAGCCATAAACAACCGAACGAGAAATAGCGAATCTATTTTGCACCTTTATAAGCAAGGATTTTGTCAGCATTTACCAACTTAACCAAGGAGACCGTCCAGAATAGCTGGAAGAGATCCCGAAGACGTCTGGTGGCCGTGTTTGAACCCAATGGCGATTTTATTAAATAAATTTACTTTGTGCAATGAACGTGGCGACAAAGAAAAAATACGGAATTCTTCTGCTTTATCCGAACCAACTGAATTTAACTCAAAGAGCAAAATAAGAATGGTAAAGAACTTTCCAAATTCTCAATAAGGAACCATTTTAAAATGTTCATCAAACCAATTTTTTACCTTATTTTGAAGCCGGATCACGTCATTAAACGTTTCAATTGGCCTGAACAGTATATGAAACTGAATTTCCAGAAAATGCTATTAAAGAACGTGTGCTGGCGGTGTTGTATAGTAACGATAGTTGACTAAAAGGGCAGTGTCTGAAAGAGGAACCTAAAAGATGACTGATGTTAAACTCCAGAAGAATTACTTGTTGCGCATTTTTCAATAAGAACTTAATAATTATATCGTATCAATTGTTAAGAATGCTACTATGAAAATTGGTCGCATTTTTTCTCAGACGAATCTATTTTGCACCTTTATAGCCTACAATTCATTTGTGATTTGGATCTTGTTGCAGCATCTGATCTGTTGTTTCTGATAGATAACCTAGATATTCTTGACATTTTTCCAAATAAGAATCTGCAATATTTTCAATACTGACATGGCATCTTGGCTTCAGTCATTTTCGCACTGCAGTAACATAGATTTCCTTTGCCTTTTCGAAAAAAAAAATCATAGCAATTGTTTTGATGCACTTTACTCTTTGTCACTTCGACTTTATAAATTTAAGCGTAGTACTTTTTTTGAAGTAAGGTTCACCCTTTACAAGGCCCGAGGGTCACTCGAGGTAGAGGGTTAAGAGGTAGTTTATATTCCAACGTCTCCGCCTGAAAGCCGAAATGTTATTCACTAATTAAAATTTGACCTCTTCAAGTCTAGAGTGAGCAATCATATTTCCTACATCACCTGAAGAAGTTCATGTAAAACTAGAAAAATCTACCCCCGGGGACGAAATAAATGGTTCAGTTCAAAATGCCAACGTATATCGCTTGAAGAAGGCCGGAGCGTACAACGGACGAAACGCCGTGAATAGACAATAAAGATGAGGAGAACAGTTCGAACTATGTAAATAGTGTAAATAATTAAACACTAAATGTTATCAACAATACATTTGTTGATATGAATTCCAGAGACGGATATGCAATGTGATAGGATCTGATATGGCATCTCGTCTACAGTGACTTTCTCACAAACGTGCTGTGGCTTCCCTCTGTCTTTTCGACAAATAATCTCATGGCAACTGCTCTGACGAGCTACTTTCACTCGTGCCCCAACTGCTACTAGGTTGGCATCTCGGTCGCACCCTTTCACTGCCGAAACGTTTAAATGTAACCGTCTCTTCTACTCCAGCAGCTTTTTCTCTCGCACTTCCCGACAGTGGAACTACCTTCCTCTTACTTGTTTGTCTGAGAGCTATATTCAAATGTAATGTCAATCGGCATCTTCTGATGCCTTAATTCTGATTCCCGTTCTTCTCTATATCCTTTCCTCAAACACCCCTCTTTACTATAGATAGATAGATAGATAATGATAAAACTGCCATAGAGAGATAGAGAGATAGGAACAGACTGATATAGATAGCGCGAGAGAGACATGAACTGACTGAGATAGATAGTTAGATAGATAGATAGATAGATAGATAGATAATGAAAAGACTGACATAGATAGATAGATAGATAGATAGATAGATAGATAGATAGATAGGAACAGACTGATATAGATAGAGTGAGAGCGACTAACTGAGATCGATAGATAATTTCCATGCCTGAGGATGACTAATGGATGACAGTCGAAAGTACTAGCAGAATAAAAAATGACCTTATACAACTTGAGTTATTTAAAACAAGAATCATAACATTCATCGAGTGGTTCGTAGGTTAATGTAACTTTAATAAATTTGTTTGCGAAGATGTTTTTCGCCATTTATATCATTAACTTTACTAATCTACTTTTTGTATGATTCATTGTAATATAAATTGAACTGCACCACATATTTGATATATATATATATATATATATATATATATATATATATATATATATATATATCCCGGCTGTAAGAGCAAAATTGTCCAAATCGTGTAACAGCAAAATTATCCACCGTACAAAATGTCTAAAAACTTCACTAAACTGAGTTTATTTTTTCAAGTTTTTCAGATAAGATGTTTAGCCACTTTTGACACCATTTTTCGTAAGAATCACTGGAAAATCATTTGAGTTATTCAGCTAAAAAGACTACTGGTTAAAATCGTTTTGTACCGGACCCACTATCTTCCCAACTGAGGAAATGGTAGGGGGAAAATCATTCAGGCCTTCAGTAATGGGACCAACATTCATACTCTGGCTTCCATTTTCAAAGTCCATTCAAGAACCAGCAAGTGAATGGTGAATAAGTTTTAAAAAGAGTGAACAGTAGGGAGAAAATCAGGATCAGGAGGTCACAACAGGAAGAAGCATCATTATTTCAACTTAGAGTTAAAGAGATTAATTAGAAAAGACGTTTGGCATATAAGAGAGGAGATTCACCTATGACCGTCGAAAGAGCAGTGAAAAAAGACTTGAAAATGAAATCGTACGTGAAACGTGTGAGGCACCTTGTTAATCCAGAACAGAAAGTTAGAAGGATAGAGAGGACGAAGACCATCTTGAATAAGTAGAAAATGATCCTGGAATAATATATATATATATATATATATATATATATATATATATATATATATATATATGAGAGAGAGAAAGACATATATATATATATATATATATATATATATATATATATATATATATATATGAAAGAAAGAGAAAACGATATATATATATATATATATATATATATATTTGAAATTTATTTCAATCCTTCTTGAGCTTCCGATCCTTAGCTATGATTAATTAATGATGAACATGTCAGTTTCGTTCATGATTAATTTCATCACGATTCTTCTCTAACACGTGGAGATTAATTATACATTCTAATTGCTCAATGTTGAGTCGAATAGAGTTATAAGAACCTCGTAGATTTCCAATAAGACATATTAAATCATTTAATAAGATACAAAGTTTCAACAAATGGACAATTTTGCTGTTACTCGTTGCTGATCCACCCGGTATATCTTGCTGTCTTACGAGAGTACAGTCGCCTGGCAAAAGTTATACTCTCCCACCACTATATGAACAAATCACTGATATGATTTAAAACAATTTTTGTTTAACAGTTGACGATATTGCCTTTGTGAAACATACCATCAAGCAATTGAAATGCAATTATTTTAACTCATGGGATTATTTTTTTACCAGACCAAATAGATGAAAAACATTATAGAATCGTGAACAATAATTTGTACTTTGTCACTCCCCATCGGTCTTTTATGGCTGTCTGAAGTTTATTTTTAGCTCTCCAAGCGAACAGTACGCTAGTCTATTTTTCAAAATTGTTTTTGATGTACAAAGTAGACATCTTGAAATCGATACGTAAGGTCGATACGTTTTTCACATTTCGATAATTTTAAAGCCAGGTTTTTAAAAAAAAATGGCGAGAACTACTAATAATTCTACACTTTTAAACAATGTTCTGCAACTGAATTGCTATTGTGATACACACACACACACACACATATATATATATATATATGTGTGTGTGTGTGTGTGTGTGTGTGTGTGCGCGTGTACTTTATTTTAGGACATTACATGAAAAACATGTAAAAATCGCTACACAAATACAATCCTGTTTCGACGCTTATTAACCCATCTCACCAGCAGTTATTTACTAATACTTGATGAGATGTGTTAATACGCCTGATTGTATTTGTGTATTTTTTACATGTTTTTTATGTAATATCCTAAAATAAAAAATATTGCTCTATTCTTGTAATGAGCTCCCTTTTATATCGAATGTTACTAACGCCGGAATTGGACTCTATTCGTTCTCATTATATATATATATATATATATATATATATATAAATTTTATATTATATATATATATATATATATATATATATATATATATATATATATATATATATATATATAATATAATATAATATAAAAAATTTTTTAAAAATTAACAAACATAACTGGTAATAATGCTCAATGTGATAGTCTAAAACTTCCTAAAATTATAGGAGACTATAAGCCTGGCTACCTATATGGTACGGTTAAAATTCATAAATCTAACTACCCTCTTCGTCCCATTATTTCTCAAGTAACCACTCCTATTTACCAATTGACAAAAATTATTAATAAATTAATAACACCATATCTACCTAATAAATATAATATTAGCTCTACTCATGAGTTAATAAAAACCTTACGTACTCATAAACTGAATAATGGAATACTAGCTTCCCTTGACGTGGAAAGTCTATTTACTAACGTCCCCGTCATTGAAACTATTGATATAATTACTAATTACGTCTATAACAACCCTCTTATGCCACCTCTTAAAATTAATCCGAATATACTCAAAAAAAATCCTTTTAATCTGCACCACACAGGTTCCTTTCTATGACAACCTTAATAATATTTATTTACAGGTGGACGGCGTCTCTATAGGATCTGTCCTTGGTCCAACATTTAGCAATTTTTATATGTCACATCTTGAAGATAAAATTTGTAAAAAATGTAGCAACATGATTCCGCTTCAAAACAATTGGCAAATGTTTTTAAAAAATTTTGACTAAAAAATTTTGACCCTGAAGATGAACAATGATGTTCGAAAGTACTAGGTTATCGTACGAACAATATTTATTTCGATATCATTTTCAAATAAAAAGTCTCATTAGAAAATATGAGAAAATTCAAAAGAAAATATGCAGGACGATGTTGCCTTTAACATTCAACAAAACATGTTTAAAAGAAAAGTTGCTGCCAAATTACACACACACACAGACATATATATATATATATATATATATATATATATATATATATATATATAGCATAATGAGAGGCCACGTATACTTTCTTGATATGTATATAATATCTGGATAAAATGAAAACAAAATTGGGTGTTTTTTTTATGAAAGTATTTATTTCTGTGTTTTTGTATATATTTAATTATTTAATATTTCAGACCACCTAGGTCTTTCCTCAGAAATCAAATTAGAAACTGTGTTTGTGTGTTTGTTTACAGCGTTTGTTTACAGCGTTTGTCGTGAAGCGTGCGCATGTCACGTGATGTGCAATGCAACTTTGTTTGAATTTTTGGCGGAAGACTGATGATAGTGTCTTAAATGTTGTTTAAAAGGTTTTTTGACCATAACTCAAGAAATATTTCTTAAAATATTTTTAACTGTTAAAATATTTATGTAGATTTAAAATATTCATGTGTTTGTTTACCCCTAGTTTATGTGTCTAATTTTAGAATTTAGTATTTTTCTTTTTTTCTTCTTCGTATGTGTGTTGTACTTAAATTACTGTGTTTGTGTGTTTGTTTTTAGACTTGGACGACACGTGGTGTGGAACGCGATTGTGTTTGATTCTTTAACGGACATCTGGTGTTTTGGTTATTGTTTAAAAAGGATTTTTTACCATATCTAAAGAAATTTTTTTAAGAAATATTTTAACTATTGAAATATTTATACTGATTTAGAATACCCAAGTCTTTGTTTAACCCTAGTTTATATGTGTTTAATTTTAAAATCCAGTATTTCTCTTTTTTTCTTCGTATGTATGTCGTGCTAAAATTTGAGTCTATCAATATACATTTGCAATTATCTATCGAATGTCGTGGTCTATTGAAGTGTTCTGCTACTGGGGAATATGAGTTATTTTGTCGTATATCTTGTTTATGGTTGTTGAAACGAAGCCTAAAGTTAGTTCCAGATTCGCCAATGACTACAAGATCCTCCAATTAAACAAAAATATCCAACACATTTTCGCCAAACCACCCATCAACGCAAAAAAACAAACACCTAACTTATCAGCTATCCTCACCTCCACCAAATATCTAAATAATACAAACCAAACAGGTAATTACAAATGTAACAAAACTCGTTGTCTAATTTGCAAACACATAATAACAGACAGTGAATTTCTCGCACCCAACTCCAAAATCACAATACATCCACCCCGCCTCACTTGTGATAGCAATAATATAATTTACTACCTATTCTGCACAATATGTCCTAATAGTGGATATATTGGCGAATCTGGAACTAACTTTAGGCTTCGTTTCAACAACCATAAACAAGATATACGACAAAATAACTCATATTCCCCAGTAGCAGAACACTTCAATAGACCACGACATTCGATAGATAATTGCAAATGTATATTGATAGACTCAAATTTTAGCACGACATACATACGAAGAAAAAAAGAGAAATACTGGATTTTAAAATTAAACACATATAAACTAGGGTTAAACAAAGACTTGGGTATTCTAAATCAGTATAAATATTTCAATAGTTAAAATATTTCTTAAAAAAATTTCTTTAGATATGGTAAAAAATCCTTTTTAAACAATAACCAAAACACCAGATGTCCGTTAAAGAATCAAACACAATCGCGTTCCACACCACGTGTCGTCCAAGTCTAAAAACAAACACACAAACACAGTAATTTAAGTACAACACACATACGAAGAAGAAAAAAAGAAAAATACTAAATTCTAAAATTAGACACATAAACTAGGGGTAAACAAACACATGAATATTTTAAATCTACATAAATATTTTAACAGTTAAAAATATTTTAAGAAATATTTCTTGAGTTATGGTCAAAAAACCTTTTAAACAACATTTAAGACACTATCATCAGTCTTCCGCCAAAAATTCAAACAAAGTTGCATTGCACATCACGTGACATGCGCACGCTTCACGACAAACGCTGTAAACAAACGCTGTAAACAAACACACAAACACAGTTTCTAATTTGATTTCTGAGGAAAGACCTAGGTGGTCTGAAATATTAAATAATTAAATATATACAAAAACACAGAAATAAATACTTTCATAAAAAAAACACCCAATTTTGTTTTCATTTTATCCAGATATTATATATATATATATATATATATATATATTAACATATAACGTTTGTTAGCACGTGCGATACCCTGTCTTCATCTGCCGCCGACCAGGGGTGATCTCACGGTTTCGGTGGCTATGGCGGGACCGCCACCCCAGGCGCCACCAGGCAAGCTATGAAGAAAAGCTAATTGACCGTTCCTCTTTGTAAACTCTCGTAATGAAATAAATAAAACGATTGTTCCTCTTTGCAGCTTCTGTCCGTAATGAAAGTTCCTGAACGCGTTTGCCGTTATTGACGCGCTCGTAAAAACCGTTATAGACGACTACGCAAATATTTCACTTGCGCATGTTAGGTCGTGATGTTGCGCGCATAATATTTCAGTGATCTTTGTTCTGATCGTAACTTTCCTTTCTGGATTTGTCGTCGATTTGATCGTTTTTCCTCTTTATATATATATATACAAATAGGACAAATATTTTCTATGAAAATTTCTCGGACATTCAGGCCGGTAAATATTATTTAATACTGTTTATTATAAACAGAGCATTTACTTAAATACTTGTATCTATAAAAAGAATGTTAAATATAAAAATGTCTTTAAATAATTGTCGGACTTTGTCCATTTCATAATGTATATATGTATGTATATTCATTTCAATATACACTTTTCTACACACACACACACACACACACACACACACACACACACACACATATATATATATATATATATATATATATATATATATATATTCAGCCGGTTTTCGATTCTAGCCAGATGCAACCGGACATCTAGCGACACTGATGAGCTGTGATACAACGAAACAGTCTGTCTGTGGATGACAATATATATATATATATATATATATATATATATATATATATATATATATATATATATGTAAAGCGATAAAACACGGTACATTTTAGTTTCAGTTAATTTCGGGTGAAGATTGCAAGACGAAAATGAATGTTTTTACTTGTCGAAACTTGTTTTATTATAAAGTGTGCTATTATTAACAGTAAAGAATATTTTTGATCGTGCAGAAGTGTAACGCTAGAATTTTGAATATTGTAGTAATGTAGTAATTGGAAATTTCTGTTATTATAATTTTTACCCGAAATTACCTGAAATTGAGGAAAAAAATACCATCTATGCCGGAAGATGGTGAATGTTGTCGCCGAAAGTACTTGTGAACAATATGGACCGAGCATCAATCCATTGTACGATTAATAAATCAAGGATCGCGTCGTTCATTGAGTGCTCAGTAAGGTAATGACTTCCAAATCTGTCAGCGAAGTGAATTCGCCATTAACTGCATTAACTTTATTGATTTATTCTTTGGATGACTCTTTTATAATATTAATTAAGCTGCATTATATATTAATATGCCGGATTCAAGCAATCGGACGTCTAACCACACTGAGTAGCTGTGATACAGCGAAACAGTTTGTCTGTAGACCGTCCTGGGTATGACGATAAACTACATCCGCGTCCTGGTAAGACGATAAACTACGTCCAACAGCAAGGCCTCTGATCGGGAGGTGTTAAGGAGCGTGCAACTACTTCTTAATTGCTGGTGTTCCCAGATCCAACTTGATCCGGGGTGGTATCACCTATTAGGGTCCCAGCTATGGGTAAATAGTTAACCACAAACTGGGATCAAATCACTACGAAAGCGTAAAAGTAGGTTTTAATACCAGTAATATATTTTTGTAAAAAATTATTATCAGCAGTGAATTTTTGGAAGAAAAATTATTACCAGCAATACATTATTACCATTATATTTTTGAAAAAAAAATATTACCAGCAATAAAAATCTTTTGGGCATTAAATAACCCATTCAGGTTGATATGCCGTAAAACAAAACAAACCAAACCAATATATACCGAGATAGATAGATAGATAGATAGATAGATAGATAGATAGATAGATAGATAGATAGATAGATAGATAGATAGATAAGAAATATTACCAGCAATAAAAATCTTTTGGGCATTAAATAACCCATTGAGGTTGATATGCCCTAAGACAAAACAAACCAATATATACTGAGATCGATCGATCGATCAATAGATAGATAGATAGATAGATAGATAGATAGATAGATATTACCAGCAATAAAAATCTTTTGGGCATTAAATACTCCATTGAGGTTGATATGCCGTAAAACAAACCAAACCAATATATAAAATAAATTCTGACTCGAAAAATTGTTTAGCACAATACAGTGAACCAATTATCCTAGTAGTATATCTAGCAATTGATTCAATATAATCTTTCCACTTCATGCCAGGTGAAAACGTTAGTTAGAGATGGCACAATGAGTCAGTCTCCTGGAGGTTATCCTCAGCCATGCTGATTGGAAATGTTGTCCTACAGTAGAATACTGAGAATACCATCGACGGAGCCCATAAACGACGAAGAAATTTCAAGAAAAATGGAAAGAAAAAGGCACGCTTTTAAATCGCTTCACCCCCAAGCAAGGCGATAATTCCACTAGGACGCAGGGCGTTACAGGGTGTGAAAGACAATGAGGAGGCTTTAGTGGAGAGGATCGAGAAAAGAACAATAAACTAACAGGATTCAGTAAGATAAAAGATGGTGAATGGCTTTGCGTTTAAATCGTGGAGATTGTAGTTATCAGGGAAGCAATGATAATATTTATAGAAAAGACAGAGGGAAGCCACGTCGGTACGAGTATGACTGAAGTCAAGATGACAGGTCAGGATTGATTACATTACAGATCCTTTCAAGAATCTCAAGATACATAGCAGGAACAGCCAGATATGTCTTACACTTAGATTCAGAAAGAGACAATTGCAATTCTTAGTACTCGTAATGAGAAAGGAGGGCATAGATAGTTTGACATTCACGAGATATCAGTCAGTGCCATGCGTGATCATGACTGACGAGGCAGATTTTTTTCCCCGCAGTAGGTTGTCATTTCTTTCTGCGGTAGACCAGTTGCCATCCAAGGCTATAGAACCCGGTCTATCCTGTTATTTACTCATATCTGGGAGGCGAAGAAGAGGATTAATGCCTTTCCCAATGGTATTAGCAGGTAAGTGAATGTAAGTCAGTTATGTGCCATACATAATACATGCTTAGGCGATCATTTATCTTTCGATACATGACTGACGGGGCAGATTTTTTTCCCCGCAGTAGGTTGCCATTTCTTTCTGCGGTAGACCAGTTGCCATCCAAGGCTATAGAACCCGGTCTTTCATGCCGTAGCTGGGGTGATAAGTAGAGGATTCATACCTTTCCCAATGGTATTAGCACGTAAGTGAATGTAAAGGTTTCGACTGGAATTCGAACTCGGCTCTCCGATTCCTCAATTCGAGAGGCTATCCATTACTCCATTGTACCTCCATTCACGGTATATAGTTGGGACAATTTTCACACAGATGCAAAACTTGAAATAACAGAGACGTGTATTCTGAGACGTCTATGGAAAGGACATGTGAACAATCAGGAAGTTTTGAGGAAAAAGGTCTCTTCTATTAGAAGAAGAAAGACACAAATGTAAAGGACAGAGGGAACGGTATCAAACACACTTGCCAAGCTTGTGTAAATTGATCACAGAACAGGGATTTGGAGGGATAGGAAGAAGAGAAACGTTACTAAGTGCTGCGAAGTATAGGAAATTGTGGAGAGCCATAATCAATCACTTCATACAAGAAGAAGACATTTTCATTAGGACTGATTGACAGTGACAGCACGGGTTTATTTTTAATACCTTATTATTGACCACATTGTTTTAGACTGGCGTACTGGTGTGCAAGTAACCATAAACGTACGATCCCGTCCGAGAAAAAAAAAACAATATTTTTAATTCTCGTCATCAAGGCAGACCGAACATACCAGTTTAGAACAATGACTCAGCAAATTCCTCCGGCCCTTACTCCAGTTGTCCTATTTGGATTAATGCCAGATTAAACTAGAACAAGTGAATGTCTACTCGTATATACGTACCGACATAGACAAATATTTGCAGTGAGCGAGAGAGCGATAGAGAGAGATTGCAAAGTTGAGTTTCATACAGCAGAAAGAAAGCTGAATGAAGACTAGAACGATTGGCGTGCGCCAATTTTGCTAGTGAGTGGCGCTTGCTCGCCTAGCAACGATCATTCCAAATACCAGTTTTACCCCAGATCGGAATTAGTCAATGGCACGATTGGTAAAACAACAGTTAACTCACAAGAAAGTCCTAATCTCTCTCTCTCTCTCTCTCTCTCTCTCTCTCTCTCTCTCTTTCTCTCTCTCTACTTCTCTCTCTACATGTATATATATATATATATATATATATATATATACTGAGACATGTATATATATGCAGAGACATATATATATATATATATATATATATATATATATATATATATATATATATATATATATATATATATATATATATAATACGGATGTAACAGCAAAACTGTCAAAACCGTATAAAAGCAAAATTGTCCAATTGTTACATTAAGATTTGAACCATATATATCTTAGAAATGATTCAAGATATCTTACTGGAATTCTCCGTTTTTTTTATTAGACTCTACTTTAAGCAATAAGAATGTATGATTACTCACCAAGTTTAACAAAACTATCGTGATGAAATCCATTATAAAAGAGTAGGATGTGCTCATCGTTTCTTAATCATAGCCAAGGATCTGGAGCTCATGAATGATTGAAATTAAGTTCAAATAATATATATATATATATATATATATATATATATATATATATATATATATATATACATATATATATATATATATATATATATATATATATATATATACATATATATATATATATATATATATATATATATATATGTATGTATGTATGTATGTATGTATGTATGTATTACAGGATCATTTTGAAAAATGATCTTCAACCTTTTTAACTTTCCGTCCTCGAGTAACAAGCTGCTTCACAGGTTTCACGTACGATTTCATTTTCAAGTCTTTTTCCACGGCTCTTTGGACTGTCATAGCTGACACTCTTCTCTCACGTGCCAAACGTCTTATGGATTTAGTTGGATCTTTTCTAATTTGATCGCTTTAGCTCTAATTTGAAATGAGGATTCCTCTTTCTTTTGTCACCTCCTGATCCACTTTTCCTCTCTACAGTTCCCTCTTTTTAAAACTTATTCACCATTCTCTTGATTGTTCTTGCATGGACTTTGAAGATGGAGTATGAATGTTGGCACCATTACTGAAGGCCTGAACGATCTTTTTCCTCTCACCATTGCTCATTTGGGAAGACAGCGCAAAAATAGAAAACAATTTGGGAGATGGACAATCATGCTGTTATAACCGGTTTCTTGTTATTTGCCGGGTCATGTAATTTAATATTTGTGTATTTGGGCAACAATTCTTATTTATGCTTTTCAAAAGGAATTTTTCATATGTATGTATGGATGGATGGATGTGTCTATATAATTTAATAATTGTGTATTTGTGCAGCAATACCTCTTGTATATGAGTTCCATTAAAAACTTTTAAGGAAACTTGTATAAAGGAGGGATTGCTGCCCAAACACACAATTATTTAATTACATGACCCGGCAGCCAACAAGGAAAGTAACACTACATAATTTAGAAAAAACAACTTTGTTTTATAAAATGAAAATCTTAACCCCATTACCTCCTCGTCTGTCGCTTTTAATGAAACTTGTATAAAAGACGGTTTTATACACACACACACACACACACACACACACACACACATACACACACACAGATATATATATATATATATGTATATATAGGGTGCGATAAATAAATTGTCGTCTAAGTTACACAAAAATGAATATAACACAGACATCTAATTTTTACAGATAATATTTACCAAAATATCAATAAAATCGCCACTGATTTCAACCACAGCCTCCAGACGATTTAAGGATCCTCTACAACTCTTCTGGACGTAGACCAAAATAAAAAATATAAAATGGCAACAATTTTTCCCATCGCATACACACACACACACATATATATATATATATATATATATATATATATATATATATATATATATATATATATATATATATATGCAATTATCTGGACGGAAAGCCAAAAAAAAATTTTAAATGGCAAGAATTTTTTCCCCATCCCATATATATATATATATATATATATATATATATATATATATATATATATATATATATATATATATATATAGTTAAATCATACATTTTAGATGTATCAAGGCTGGTCTTCAGTGATGCACTGTTCTCATCGCCGATTTCGGGTTTCACATAATATCGCCTCCAACAGCAACCCCGTCCTGATTCTAGGTGAAACAGGCCGCCTCCTTGTAAGCGTCGTGCTACGCATCGCGACATTGCAAAAAAAAAACAGATACTAACAAGGCTGGACTTCGATCGTTCTTATTGACATATGTCAGTCAGCGTCAGCCAATGAAAACGGGACTTTTCACACTCCTCTTCTATATAAAGGTGTCTTATTACTACATCTGTTTTTTTATTTCCGGAAGCCATACCGAGGTAAGCTGGTATCTTTATTGCATAGTTTACGTCCGTGTTTTACCTTTTAAATACTAATCCCATATCCATACCAAATCTCTAACTAAACCCACACTCATATCCAACTTAAAAGTAATCTATACTAGCACTTTCAAAATAAATTCGCTAATTTAACCATCTGGACAAAAAAAAACAAAAACAAAAAAAAGACAAAAAAAAAAAACGTATACACGTTTTGTAATTTTCTGACTAAAATAATTCGAATGCCTACTAACAATAAATAAATAACTAAATAATTATGTTATCTACTCAATTAAGTAACCTATGCTCATATTTACAATCTGATACATATTTCTCAAAATAAATCTACTCACTTAGTGCCAGCATCAATTCCCTAAATTATATATATATATATATATATATAATTATATATAATTATATATTATATTTATAAAAAATATAAAATGGCAACAATTTTCCCCAATGCATACACACACACACTTATATATATATATATATATGTGTGTGTGTGTGTGCGTGTAGATGATATTCTCATTTTAGTCAATAGCATAGACGAAATACACGAACTACAAGAAAACTTAAAAAACAATCTGTACTTAAATTCACATACGAACTTAGCAACGACAATGAAATCCCGTTTCTTGATGTGTTGATAAATAACAAGAATACATTTACTACTTCAATTCATTAAAAATCAACTAGCATATACACATGCACTCTGAACTATAAAAGTGAATGTCCTATTACAAAATAGCTATGATACGAAAGTTAATAAGTCGCACAAAAGCAAATTCTTCAACGAAAAAGATTTTCTGTATTGGGTTAAAAAATATTAACCACCACCACCACCACCATTAATAATGACTTCCCTAATTTCATCGTTGAGAAACAATCAGACGAGCTATTAGAAATATGAACATAAATCAATAAGAACGTAATACTATCAATTATATACTATACTAAATTTAATCCAACCAGGGGTGATACGCTTAAAAAAAAAAACAAACAAAAAAAAAACAACTTAGTCATGACAACTCTTCTTCTTCAGCTAGCGTTTTACAAATGACCAACATCGTATATCAATTTAAATGTCTTTTAGTAGACTGGATCTCTGATAAAAATGTTAATAGCTATGCTGGTGTTACTACAACGGCCATAACCAGAAGGCTTACGTTTCACTTAAACGATGATAGTTCAATATCAGGGCATTTAAAGAAACACTCATTTCCACATTCACAGTTTAGACAGATATTAGTCGAAAATACATAAACGTAATAATAAGCAAAAACGTAAAATTCTAGAAGCTGTTTATAAAAGAGAACTGTGATCTATAATAAATCAATCAACTACGAGTATTGCAACAAATTTATTAAATACATTCTTAAGTACTTGCTCGATACTACACGCTCGAATAGTAATCCGTATAGTAATCCGAATCGAGAAATAGTATGGTGAATAGTATAGAGAATAGCGGTCCGTATAGTAATAGAGGATAGAATAGGAATACAAATCAATTAGACACACGATACCTTCCACATATGCGTTTCCTCTATGGTCATTTGGTCTACTTAATTCAATAATGGGATCGCCTGTGTTTATTCACTGGCGATTTATGTTCAAACTCAAATGTCGACAGCGACATCATATTTCTGTATAACAATAAGGCCATTTTTTTTCTTTATGACACTAAAAATGACTGGAGATAGTGGAAAATACAAGAACAAAATCGGACATTTCCTCCCCAAATTTCTTCTGGATGTACGACAACTTATTCGAAAAATGAAAAAGAAAAACTATTACAATATTAGGTACATAGATCTAATTCGTTAAATTTAATACCACTTGTCTTAGATGCTTCTTATCATGATTATTTAGTATTTATACATGTACATAAAAAGACAAAGATTCAGCTCTGACCACGACCGGGACATCAACCCCTACATGGAGTTAAAATCCCCATCAACGGACATGGACCTAGAGAATATTGAACAATTTCCATACCTCGGTGATGTACGAGGGTCATTCAATAAATAAGGTGAATTTTTTGGTATAAGGACTTCTAATACAGATAGAAGCCTACTTTTTTTCAACAGTCTCCCAACACTGCCACACACTTTTCCCATCTGTGCACAAGCTTCCGTATTCCCTCAGCGTAAAAATCTTTGGACTGATGTCTCAGCCAGTCGGTCACAACACTTTTGACTTTATCGTCACTTTTAAACTTCGTGCCTCTCGTGAACGCTTTCAAGGGACCAAACAGGTGAAAGTCTGAAGGGGCAAGGTCTGGGCTATAAGGGGGATGAGGTCCCAGCTCGTTGATGGTCTGCACCGTTTGGGCTGCTGTGTGAGGCCTTGCGTTGTCATGATGCAAGATGACTCCTTTTGACTGATGACCCCTGCGTTTGTCCCAACAGATAAGCTCAAAGTCCTTTCAATGTCATCCACTGTCACCCTTCTGTCACACTGAATGAGGTCATTGACTGATTCGATCACCTAAGGAGACCTCACTTTTGTAGGCCTCCCAGGCAACACTGCTCCGTCCTTCTTTAAATAATTTAGCCCACTTGTAGACATTGATTTCGCTGAAATATGTGGCACCATACACCGTTGACATTCTATTATGAATTTCAACTGATTTGCACCCTTCAGCAACCAAAAACTTGATAACTGACCGCTGTTCAATCCTGGAGCATGCTTCTTGGTCGGCCATCTTTGTTAATCGCCAAAACTCTCAAAGTTTTTTTTTAATCTGCAAAATAAATTAAATCCATGTGAAAAAGAAGTAAAACAAAAAAAATAAAAAAAGAGTAAGCTTCTATCTGTATTAGAAGTCCTTATACCGAAAAATTCAACTTATTTATTAAATGACCCTCGTACTAACATCAAATGCATTCGCTGAAAAAGACGTCCATAAACAAATCAAGGCCGCCCACGCCGTGTACGGGGTGCTATTCAAAAGAAGCTTTGTCAATCGTCGGTTAACACAAAGCACCAAGCTCATGATCTACCGAGCTGATGTAATCTCGACTCTCATGTGAAACCGGGATATTCTACCGAAGAGACATCCGGAAATATGAAAGATTGCATCACATGAAATTTCGTCAAATCCTGTCCAACACGTGGCAGGACCTGATCACAATCAACGGAGTTCTCCTCCACGCAAAGATGAAGAGCCTAGAAACAATCAAGTCTAGCCACCGACTTCGATGGCCCGGGCACCTTACCCGAATGCCAGACATTCGTCTACCCAAACAAATCCTCTTCCCTAGAGCTCGCATCTGGCAAGAGACCGCGTGTAGCACCATGTTGCTTATTCATTGTTATGAGTCCTTACCTATAACTACAGAATGAACTCTTTCTAACACTATGTATACTACGCCTCTCAAGAGAGAGAGAGAGACGAATCGAGACAAGCTGATAGTAGTTCACTCCAAACCAGACTGACAGTCATACTAACACCTTCCACATCTTGTATTATTATTCCGTGTAATATATCTTCGTTATTTCTACTCTTGTGTTCATGTTGTTCTTACTTGGTCCTAACCTGGGCCATAACATTCATGGATCAGCTCAAATACACCATGCTGAAGACAGCAAATGACCTGGTCAGTTGGGAGGCGGAATCTGCAGATAGAACTAATTGTAGAAGAGCAGTCCAAGAAAAAAAAATCATCGTTCACAAACACCCGAAGACAAATCGAAGAGACGAAGAGATCACAAAGTAAAAGCAGTCCTGTTAGTCTTCAGAGCTACGGACGTATTTCAAATCTCTATCTATAAAAGGCAGGATGTGTATGTGTTTGTGTGTAACGAATGCACGGCCGCAATTCTCGACGGATTTACACCAAAATTTACATGCACATGCTCCAAGTTAGCTGGAAGGCCACGACCGACTTTGCATTTCCTAACTCCCATCGATAGTGGAAATAATCGATTTTTTCATGCTTCTACCGCAGTTTTCATGTAGTTTGCGGCCATTTTCTACTGGCCAGAGTGAGAGCCTATAGCTGGCTGCCACGAATAGGCAGGAAGATCCTATTGGCCAGCGTGAGAGCCAACAGGTGACTGACACGAATGTTAACTAGCATGCTAGCATGCAAACAAATCGATAGCTGCATTCGTCACAAGTGTGAAAAATTTAAATCTGCATTGCACTTTACTCCAATTGGTTCATTCGCTTGCTTACGAGCAAGTCCGAACTGTCAGAGCTGACTGTTGGGGAAAAAAATCTCTACTCTGACAAAAGCAGTACCTGCTTTTATTTGTAACTTGGAAGAGTCCATCCGTGTATGGGTAATTTACCATAACAGAACCCTACAGGGAGTTAGCACTGTCGGCCACAATCTTAACAACATAAGATGCGCAGATGACACAGTACTGAAAGCAGACACGGAAAAGAAATTACAAAATCTCCTACAGAAGGTACCGAGGGAGAGTGAGAAGAAGGGACTAAGCATAAACTACAAGAAAACAGAATGCGTGGTCATCAGTAAAAGGACAGGCCCGAAATGCGATTTACAGGTCGGAGACACTGAAATCAAGCAGGTGCGGAAGTTAAAATATCTGTGAGGGCGGTAGGCGCGACGCTGAGATCAATAGACGAAGTGGGATAGCCAAAGCCGCATTCCAAAAGCTGGTTAGAAATAAAAGTACTAAGCTATTATGTGATATTTGTCCTCCTTTACGTCAACGAATGTTGGACGGTCTCTTCAAAGATAAAGAGACTTGAAGCAGCGGAGGTATGATTCTACAGAAGGATGCTAAGGGTATCATGGTCAGAGCGTGTGAGCAGCGATAAGGTTATGGAGAGGGTGCAAACAAGAAGGAAGCTTATACTTAACATCTGGAAGAATCAGATGAAATTTCTGGGACAAGTAATGAGAAAGGAGGGTCCGGAGAAGCTGATACTCACAGGTCGAATAGTGGGAAAGAGAGACAACGGAAAGCAACGCATAATATACCTGACGAGCTTAAGCAAGTGGATGACAGAACATTGTCGGGGGGAGGTGGCAGTGGGGCGAAACTTATTGAGAGCTACAAGGGATAGGGGCAAGTAGAGAGCAATGATCGCCTACGTCCTGAAGGGACATAGTATGGTGTTATCGTATGCTCCCTTGGAAATTGTTATTGGTTTTAAATCCTGTTCTTTGAGTCTTAATATGAGAACATATGAAAATGGATTTGTCTATTCTCTTAATTCTCTAGAAATGAAACCAAATTATTAAACACCATTAAATAAACAGTTTAATAGTATTCAACATTTTTGCTGTCAGTTCTCGAGTTAACAAAGTATAAATCCAGATGCTTACAAACTATTCAAGCGAATTTGTATGGCGACTACATATGAGAGAAATGCCTAATAAATGCATTTTTCAAAATTTATAATTGCCGTTATCTGTAGCTATGTGTTTAAACAGCCAAGAATAAAACCAAAAAAGGAGGAACCGATAATGCTCTCGCGCATTTAATGTCTGCTTCAGTTAACCTTTTCGTTCTTATCATTCTATTTCTTTAAATAATATCCAGCAGTATGACTGTTATTGCAAACGTTTGTTAAAGCTGCAAAACTCAAATATTTAAATATTCAACAGGAGAAATTCCACGGGTTATTATAAATCCGAAAATGATTTAATTGTTAAATAAAGGATAATAAATCTATATCTAAACTGATAAATTTTCATGGCTATTTCTGGTAATTATTATTATTATTATTTGTGATTGCCAAGGAGCTGGTTCTGATTGCGAAAGTGTTCCCGGTGTTTGTCCCAACTGACTTAAAGTGAAATCAAAACGTGGTGGGGTGGTATAATGAAGTCTATCCTCACTGGGTCGATTATTGTTTTGGCCTTGTGTCAGTCTACCTAAAACTAGTAAATAGCTGGAAAAGCCGTGAGCAACACGGAAGGGAATAAATTTAATAGATAGATAGATAGATAGATAGATAGATAGATAGATAGATAGATAGATAGATGCGAACAGACTGACATAGATAGATAGATAGATAGATAGATAGATAATGAAAAGACTGAAATAGATAGATAGATAGATAGATAGATAGATAGATAGATAGATAGATAGATTTATTTTAAGGTAGACAGAGAGAATGAGACGAGTCAATAGATAATTTGAGAGGTGGTGGGTTTGGGTCATGTGACTATGTACTGAGCAGGTGAGTAGACATCAGGCACTTTTCTATTACATACTACTGGAGGCGTCAATCATCAAACATATATTCGCCCCCTCCACACACACACATACCTCACTCCTCACCCCTCTCCACATCTCACCCTAACCCGATGCTTTTCCTCGATTCTGACCCTGGAACATTTCCCGCAATCACCTTCCTCTCCCTGCTGTTTATTTGGCAGCGTTCGTGTTTCGCTTCGCAGCCCAGAGACAGTGTCTGTGGGAGAGACAACGGAGAGCTACAAATTTTATTATTTTTATTATTATTATTATTATTATTATTATTATTATTATTATTATTATTATTATTATTATTATTATTATTATTATTATTATTATTATTATTATTATTATTATTATTATTATTATTATTATTATTATTATTATTATTATTATTATTATTATTATTATTATTATTATTATTATTATTATTATTATTATTATTATTATTATTATTATTATTATTATTATTATTATTATTATTATTATTATTATTATTATTATTATTATTATTATTATTATTATTATTATTATTATTATTATTATTATTATTATTATTATTATTATTATTATTATTATTATTATTATTATTATTATTATTATTATTATTATTATTATTATTATTATTATTATTATTATTATTATTATTATTATTATTATTATTATTATTATTATTATTATTATTATTATTATTATTATTATTATTATTATTATTATTATTATTATTATTATTATTATTATTATTATTATTATTATTATTATTATTATTATTATTATTATTATTATTATTATTATTATTATTATTATTATTATTATTATTATTATTATTATTATTATTATTATTATTATTATTATTATTATTATTATTATTATTATTATTATTATTATTATTATTATTATTATTATTATTATTATTATTATTATTATTATTATTATTATTATTATTATTATTATTATTATTATTATTATTATTATTATTATTATTATTATTATTATTATTATTATTATTATTATTATTATTATTATTATTATTATTATTATTATTATTATTATTATTATTATTATTATTATTATTATTATTATTATTATTATTATTATTATTATTATTATTATTATTATTATTATTATTATTATTATTATTATTATTATTATTATTATTATTATTATTATTATTATTATTATTATTATTATTATTATTATTATTATTATTATTATTATTATTATTATTATTATTATTATTATTATTATTATTATTATTATTATTATTATTATTATTATTATTATTATTATTATTATTATTATTATTATTATTATTATTATTATTATTATTAATACTACTACTACTACTACTACTACTACTACTACTACTACTACTACTACTACTAACTAACTAAAAAATCTACAACCGCACACGTACCGCAGAAATAGTTATAAAGGCGACAGTTTGTCATTATTATTGTTATTATTATTATTATTACTTAATTGATAAAAGTAAGGAACCCAAGTGCGCTGTAGTCTGAGTGTAGAAATAGACATTTATTGTCATTCACGCCAATTACAGCTGTTGTAGCATACACCTTTATCTAGAGCTGTAATTCTTAACCTTTTTCGCCCAAGGTACCTTTTTTCACCATAAATCAGAATACCATTCCCCCTCTCTTTCCATGATTGCTCGACTCAATAGGTGCATTTCAAATAATATGCATATATTATTGGTCTTGGGTATGACCTAAAACAACATCCGACAACGGAGTCTCGACTAGGGGACCCAATTAGAGTACCCTAAACCATGTTATCTACGAGTGATCTTTGGCTAAGATCTAGCACATTTTTACCCCCTCACCAGGGTTACTTTTTTTTTTCTTTGTTTGTATTGACTGAATAATTAGCATGAATGAAAACGGGATAAGAAAGGAATTAGTATGGAGAGAATTGGTTATTTATGTAGAGATTTACTTGACTCCTCAGGTTGTGACAAAAGTCAGTTCTTAACGTGGGAACCCGAGTGTTTTCACTCGGGCCGCTGGTCTTAGCTGGTCATTACGTGTCCAAGCTGATCAGAGCTGGTCTAAGCTAGTCATAGATGTCATACTACCATCACAGTATCAGAATGTGTATGTATTTACTTGACCCCCCCCCCCCACTGAGTCAGGTTGTGACACAAGGTCAGTTTTTAACGTGGGAACCCGAATGTCTTCACTCGGGCCGCTGGTCTTAGTTGGTCATAACTTGTCCAAGCTGGTCAGTGCTGATCAGTGCTGGTCTGAGCTAGTCATAGCTAGGCCTGGCTTGTCATAGCTTGTTCAAGAACTCATCTCAGATAATCATAGTCGATAATATCCCCTGATATGTGGCAAAGAAGTATGAATTGGCTATTTGTGTATGTGTTTATATATCAGTGTATGAAACGAAGGATCATTACTTACCACTTCAAATCGCGAGTGTCGCCATAATTCCATCGGTATTTATTTCCGTCGATACAGAAAATGTGGCACAAGGCTAAAAGGTGGGGGAGAGAAATTGTTTTCAACTGTTCTATATTTAACTTAGCTAGTCTCAGTCACTGACCCTAATCTACAAAATTTTCCTTACACTAAAACACATGTGTGCATACGATTCTCACTACAGTCACCATAATACCACATTATCTCTATGAACTTATAACTATTCCCCATAAATACAATTCTTCTTTAAAAATTGAACCAAAATGTTTATTTGTAATGACTCCTATTTACAAAACTTAACAAAATACTGTTAGTCGTAAAAACAAAACTAAATTATGGTAGACACGTCATTTAACCAAACAAAATTAGTGAGAGACTAAAAAACTGAACCAATCCCTCTACCAAAGATTCACTCTACCACATACTCAGTCAGACGCAACAACAAATGCGAAATTCTTTTTTCTTCTTTTTATGTGCCATGTCCTTTCAGGGTGTAGGCGATCGTGGCCCTCCACATCTCTCTATCCCTTGCAACTCTTCCCCCAGACCACGCTCCGCCATCCACCTGCCCAAGCCCGCCACGTAGGTCACGCGTTGCTTTCCCTTGTCTCCCTTTCCCTCTATTCGACTCGTGAGTATCAGATTCTCAAGGCCCTCCTTCCTCATTATGTGTCCCAGAAACTTCAG
Source organism: Acanthosepion esculentum (assembly GCA_964036315.1). Taxonomy (NCBI): domain Eukaryota; kingdom Metazoa; phylum Mollusca; class Cephalopoda; order Sepiida; family Sepiidae; genus Acanthosepion; species Acanthosepion esculentum. The sequence goes on along the minus strand of OZ038502.1, from coordinate 66,668,221 downwards.
CTACCTCTGCCTACTTGTCTGCATCCTCTCCAAAACCTCATAGTTGCTCACATGCTCGGTCCACGAAATCCTCAGCATCCTTCTGTAGAACCACATCTACGTCGCCTCGAGTCTCTTCCTCATCCTTGAGGAAATCGTCCAGCATTCGCTGGCGTAAAGAAGGACGGCCAGCTAACTAGAGGTGGTGTCTCCATAAACCACCGCGCAGAAGGCAACGGGAAACCACGCCACTATCAGTCTCAAGACAAATGAGAAATACGTAGTCAAAATTTTGAAATCCCGCATCCACTAGACAAGTGAAAAATGGAAATAAATTAAAGAAAAAAAACTAAAGAAACAGATGAACACACGCCATCTAGCTAAGTTAGCTTAATGAGGAGAATTTTAAAATAAAAATACACACTAAGGAAAAACTCTAATGTACCCTATTTCAATCCAAAAAAACAACATTATAACGACTAACCGACATCCAAATACAACTCCAGGTCGGCTCCTTTCACTCGACACAAACGGGAAACTCCTACCCACCTTTCACGAAAATCTGAGCTGCAGCCTTTTCGTCCTAATCTTGATTTAAGCTGATGCTTAAACAACAAGGATCAGTTTCTATGGAATTCCTTCTGTATCGTCGTCCACACCGCAACTCGTATTACACATAGGAAGCAAAAGAACACACAGCGTACTTCAGCGGGAACACCACGTAGCTACAAACAGATCTGGCCACGTGAACGAAAGACTTGCGAACCATAAAATCCTAAATTAACTTCTACAACGGGCCTGCGACTGCCCTGGAGATAAGTCGCAAGGTTTCTTGCTAAATAAAAATAAATGAAGGCAAGTAAAGAGAAAAAAATGATTTTTTGCTACAATGCATAAAATAAGCAATGGCTATTTTACAAAAATGAAAAAAAAAACGGTCGGGTCGAAATTTATTAAATAAAATAGACATGTGCGCTTTGCCGTGATTAACCAATCGAATGTGACCTACGCTAAATTCAAACTCACCGGAAAATATTTTTTTTAATATAGGGTGTGACACGATGTTGTCTGCATATGAAACCTAGGAAGATACAAGTTGCTATATTATTCCGTAATATGCATGGAAGTTTATTTTTTAAAGTATTCTGCTTTTGAAATTAGATTAATCTTTCATTCGCCAGTAGTTTAACATCCCTCGAGGAGACACATTTATGGTGTTGAAACATAACTGGCATTGTGTAGCAATTTTCAAAATATTATATATATATATATATATATATATAAAATTATGTAGCGATTTTTAAAATATCATATATATATATATATATATATATATATAATATTAAAATAATTAATTAATTCCTCAATCCGAGCCGCTATCCATTACTCCGCCTAACTAAAACCTGATATAATAACCACTTCCAAGACAAGGGTTGGACGTCGGAGAGGCCAACCGTCATCAGCAAGAAATTGAGAGCGTTTCGACGTTCGCAATAGCAGGAGCACTCTCCTCGGGTTAAACGGAGGACCTCCTCCTCCACGAGCGAGTATACACTTCTTAGGAATGGGAAATTCTTCCCGTCGTTCTCTTTCCAGAATTGGCCGTTCCCATCCGATTGCGTACATATTCGGTCGAGGAAAATGATGAGAAGCATGTATAGATGAAGGGCAAAGCTCGGCATACCCAGCCCCTCTTTATAAAGGTGGAGGTAACGAACCGCGCGGCATACATGATGGGCCTTCACGCTCTACAAGAGAGAGAACAAGACTCTTGCTAAACTACGCAGTATGCTCAAACGGAAGTGGAAGAGCGGCCAGTCTAGAAAGGAGTATCGGGTATATGTCCGAAGCGCAAACATACACCTTCCACTTTAAGGAAAGATTCATCCGGGACTACAGACGAACAGTGGCCTCGCCATTCTGAATTTCCGATTAGTGCCTTTCCAAATGAAATTTAGGGCCAAACCAGACGCCGAATATTTTGAATATCCACGTGCCCATTTGCAAGCCAACAGACTTTATCACAATTGATCCTGGCCTCTGTCACAGTCTTGTACCCTCTGGTTTCTCTGACGACTTCGTCAATTTCGGCCGTGCTCGAAAGATAAAACACTCACGTCACCCACCCCGCTCTAAAATCCTGAAGAAGAATTCGTCACTGGTCGAGAACCCCTTAAATGAATCAATGAAGCGAGTTCAAGTGTCTTGCGATCCCTTTCGTAAAAATACCTTTAGTAAAGGCATAAGTCTGTCTACCCAGACCCAGCTATGGATTAAAGAGTAAGGTATACTGCGCTCATTAGCCTTCGATAACAACTAATATAACAGAAAGGAAAACTCTGAATTCCAAACACTGGAGAAGGTAGCTAGGAACTACTCCACAATGTTTCCTAACAGTGCGTGGCAGATAATAAAAGAAAGCAATGATGCTAACAGTCGTCTTAGTACCCTAGCTGCTAAAGGTGCTCGAAAAATGGTCGATCCATTTTACTATTCCAGAAAGTTCCCAACTCCTCTTTATCATGCTTTACCGACCTTTATATTTACAAGAGACAGATCGGACCAAAAATGAAATATTGCTGCCGCATCTGGGATGGAGCTGCACAATCTTCCCATCCCAGCCTTGACTGAGTTCAATAACGTTTGAGCAGCTTTGTGTGTGATGAATTATTTCCCACTCACAATTCTTGCTTTCCCACAACCCTATTGTCGAAAGCATATCGGTAATCTATCACTATGGACAGGGAAAGTCTTCTGATATCCCACCAGTTCTGACTATGCCATGTACACATGGTCGAAACATCATATTCCTTTAGTAAGAATGTCTTTCCATTTGGATATCTTCTTCCAAAGAGCCGCTGTTTTACGTGACAGACTCCGTGTGAATACTTCCTAGACCACTACGATCTTAACATTTTAAACTCTAGGGTTAACCGTTATCTATCAAACCTCATGATTTCCAATTCTTACGTGGACAAAATATCCCTATTCAGTAACCCTTTACCATCAGTGGCTATAGGGTTTTGCAAATAATAGCATGAAAAAATGTTACAAATGCATGGCAAAAATCTGTTTAATAATCCAGCTTATTATTGTTCTAGTTGTTTTCAGCACATTTCCTCTAGCCTCCCCTGATTTTCTAGCTGCTCCGGCTGTTTTTCTAGACCATTCCAACGCTCCGACAACTAACGGCTCGTCTCAGGATTTATTTAGCTATCTTGCATGGTTGAAATACTTATCCATATTCTCACTTTAATTCTGATTTGCTGAGTAGTTTGACATGTTTTTTCACCTTGTCTTATCATTTAGAATCGAGGTCTTTCACGCCAGTCATGTCTGTTGGCTTATATTGAAGATCAAGTGACAGCAAGACTCATCCAAACTTCATCAACAGCTTCCGCTTTATTTTTCTTCGATTTTTTTTTCTTTCTTTTTTTTTTTGATTTTCGTAATGCTGCTTCAAGTATTACTCGGATTATGTAATACTTATTCGGCAATTTAAAGTCATACAAGTGCTCTTATGACGATCAGCACGACTTTCATCATTATGTTTCAGAAACACCAACATGAAATATTCTAACTTTCTTCTTTACGGTATACTGACATTTTTTTTTCTTAGGTTAGCATTTAAATTTCAATGTCCTGGAAAATGTTAATCTTTATTTTTATTTTATTTATTTCTTTTGAAGTTTTAAATTTATCCCTTTTTGTAAGTGGCAGCAAATCGCACAGTATTCCAGTCCTCTCTAGGCTTACGGCAATATCACGTTGAAATGCAGGTTCGTGTACGCTTACTGAAGTTAAGCAAGATCAAACCTGGTCAGTAATTGGATGGGTGACGACTTTGGAATACCAGGCGCTGTAAGCTTGGATACGTAGGTAGGGTAATGGGTAACGCCCAGAATTGGAAATCGAAGTGCGACGTTCCAGTTCCAGCCGGATTCATTATATTCACACGCGCGCAAATACCTTTGGAAAAGATATGAATGCCTCTCTTCTCCCACCAACTTACTTTTCTTTCTCTACGGCTTTCCCTTCTTTCATTTTCTTCTTTTTATCTTTCCTATTTTCTTTCATTACTTCTTTCATTCCTCCACCTTCATTCGATTTTTTTTATTATATTCTTTCCTTCACTTTTCCTCTTTTTAAAAAACAAAAAACAAAAAACGCGATCACCCTAAGCAAGGCAGTAAAGCCACCCAGACCCAAGAGTGTATTGAAGTATTACAAAACAGAGACATTACTAAAAATCGAAAAGAACAGAGGAGCAATCAGGACGGTTGATAGCGATTGACATTGTATTTAAACTTTTGAAAATTAAAGTCGACTAGAAAGCATGGCGCCGGAAGGGAGTTCCACAAGCGAGATGTCCGAGAAAAGAAAATGCTAGCATAGAACTTACGGTTATATCTAGTCAACTGTAAATTGATGAGACCTCGTTGCCAGTCTAATACTGCGTACCATAGTGAAGGGCGATATTTATTTGTACAATGATACAACCTGTGGCACAAGGCCAAAATAGCGGAATGGGAAAGGGACGGTCTTCTTCTGTCTTAACGTTAAACTTAGCTAGCCACAAACATTGACCCAATCATACAAATAATATTCCTTTCAGTAAACCAACGCAATCTTTACTTACAATTCTTACATCATCCACCAATAATTCCTCAAATAACTCCACGACGTTCTAACTAGTCCCCATATGTACGATTCATTGTTCTGTGTGCGGAGGGGAATAAAACAAAAAAATTAAATATCTAACCATAATGAATATTTACAAATATTTACAAAACTATTTACAAAGAACTAAAACAGAATAATATAATAACCTGCCCACTATCCTTATATATGGCAGAAACATCAGTTAACTGCGCGAAATCAATGTGGGACTTTAATAAACATTCATTCATCCCAAGCACTCACTCATACAATACGATATATATTTGTATAAATAAAAAATGTGACACAAGGCCAAAATGGGGAATGGGGAAAAGGACAGTCTTCATCTATCTTAACTTTAAACTTAGCTAACCACAAACACTGACCCAAACATACCACAATATTACTCACACCAAAACAACGCATTTTTACTTACCTTTCTTACTACATTCACCATAATACCTCATTGTCTCTAGGTAAGTCCGAACTAGACCTCATATGTACATTTTATTGCCTGGGGAGGAAGGGGATATAAAACAACAAATTTCAAATGTTACCCCAATGATTATTTACAAAGATCTACGAAACTATATACAAAAAAACTAAACAAAATAATGTTAGTAATAAAAAAAATAACAAAGTCCCTAAATGTGGCAGAAATATCAGTTAACTGGGCGAAATCAATGCGGACTTTAATATCAAACATTCATTCATCCCAATCACTCACTCGTACAATAACGATATATATTTGTATAAATAAAAAATGTGGCACATCGCCAAAATGGGGAATGGGAAAAAAGGGCGGTCTTCATCTGTCTTAACATTAAACTTAGCTAGCCACAAACACTGACCCAGACATACAAACATTATTCCTAACACCAAAACAACGCTTTCTTACTTGCCTTTCTTACTACATCTACCATGATACCTCATTGTCTCTAGGTAAGTCCGAACTAGTCCACATATGTACAATTCAATGTCGGCGGGGGTGGATAAAACAGCAATATTAAAAACTAGCCCCACTGAGTATGTACAATATGAGACAAGACTATTTACAAGAAACTAAACAAAATAATATTAGTAATAAAAACCCTCACAATCCTTAAATATGGCAGAAACATCACCTAACTGGACGAAATCAATACGGGGCTATAATAATATAAAATATTCATTTGTCCCGAGCAATCACACAGACACGCACTCATTCAGACACAACAACAAATACGAAAACACACACGCCATATCATAGTAAAGAGCTCATACGAGCAATTACCATGAAAGTATTTATAGTAAAGCCACAGGCAGGCACGTTACGCTGGTGGGAGGTGACTGAAGCCGACACACCATATCAGGGCCAATAATATTGCTGATTCTTCTTTCGATTTTATCAAGGATCTTTGGATGTATAGGAGCACCAGATCATGTATGGCAACAATATTCTATGGTCGGGCAGTAGGATAGATTCTGGAGAGAAAAATTGTCTGGCACGACTCAGTGAACCAATTTTCCTTGATTTGATGTTAACACCTCAAATTGGTTGAAGAGGTGTGGCATAGAAAATTTACGCTTATTTAATACATTATTACAAAGCCGCCAGTAATCACAAGAGTCAAAGTTGTTAGATACAATTGAGTGCCTGATTCTCTCAGCAAACAGACTTAGCTCATTCGAGGACACGCTTACATTTATTTCATGCAACTACGAATAGGCGCCCGTTGTGATAAGAAGTGTCACGCTGGTATAACCGGAAATAGTGGCTCCTGTGGGCTATAGATTCTTCTTTCTCTTCCTGCCTTTTTTATTTTAAAATTCCCTCCCACCAAATTCAACTTATTTTCTTCATTGTAATCTTTCTATCCAATATTTCTATTGTTTCTTTATTTCACATCTTTTTCTTTCTTTCTTTTTTTCGCTCACCTTCTAAGTCCTCTGCTTTTCTTCCTCGTTTTTATTTTCTTCTTACCCCTTATCTTTTCATTCAAATTCACTTTTTTTTCTATTTCCTTTTCTTACTTCTTTACATCATTCCGTCTTTATCCTCTTCTTTCTTTAGTTACTTTCTTTATTTACGATTCTTGCTTTCATTCCTTTCTTTATTTTCATTCTAGCCTATCTTTCTTTCCTATTTTTCCTTTTTCTCTTTTACCTTACTTCTTAATTTTCATTTATCTTTACTCTTTTTTTCTTCTAATTTTTACTCTTCTCTTTCCTTTCTTTACCGCCATCTTGAATTTCTTCACTTCTTAATCCTTATTTCATTCCTTTCTTTTCTTTCAAGTTATCTTTCTCATTACAGCCATTCCTGTATTTCATTTCTTATCTATCATTTTCTGCATTTTTTTCTTTTTCATTTCGCCTGTCATTCTTTGCTTTTCTTCCGAATTCTCTTTCTTACTTTCATTCGTGTCCTTCATTTATTACATCATTCTTATGATTCTTTTCCTTCTTAAATTTCCTTTTCTTTTCTCCTGTTTTTATTTCTTTTTCTTTCTTTCAGTATTCACTTTCTCTGTCTTACTTTCATTCCTGTATTTGTTTTCTTTCTTAAATTTTCTTTTTTTCTGTTTTTATTTATTTTTATTTTTTCCGCATTTACTTTCGTTTTACTTTCATTCCCATTTTTCATTTCTTCATTCTTTACCGTTTTTTTTTCTTTTTTTCTTCAACCCTCCCCATCTTTTCTTTTCCTTCAGTCTTTTTGTTTCCCTCTAATTCTTTTTCAACTCTTTCTTTCTTTCTTTCTTTTTTCTTTCATCCATTTTGTTCCCTTTCCATCTTTTTTCACTCTTTCTTTGATTATCTATCATTCTCTCTTGCTGTCTTTTTTACTTTACTTCCATATGTTCCCACCCTATTTTTCTTCTGTTTATTCTTTCTTTCTTTCTTTCTTTCTTTCTTTCTTTCTTTCTTTCTTTCTTTCATCTCCCTATATATTAAACAGTTTCATATTTATTTCATCCGCCCTTCTTTCTTTCTTTCTTTCTTTCTTTCTTTCTTTCTCTCTCTCTTTCTTTCTTTCTTTCTTTCTTTCTTTATTTATTTATTTATATCTTCCTTTCTCTTACGCTGTCTTTTTCCGTGCATCTCCACACTATTTTTTATATTCGTTCATTTTTCTCTCTTTCTTTCTTTCTTTTACGCCTTTTTCTTTTTCTTTCTTTTCATTCTTGTTCCTCTCCTTCTTTGATTAGTTTTCCTTCTCTCTGTTTTCATTCCTTTTCTTCCTATATTTTCTCCGTTTCTTTCTTTCTTTTGATCTGGTTTATTCTCTCTCTCTCTCTCTCTCTCTCTCTCTCTCTCTCTCTCTCTCTCTCTCTCTTTGTTCCCTTCTTGCCTTTTTCCGTGCACTTTCATTTCCTTCTTTGTCCCCTACTCTTCCTTTTGATTAGCTTTGCTTCTCTCTTTAAAGTCTTTGATTATTTCTATTTCCTTGTTTTGAAGTGTTCTTCAGCCACTGTCAAACGACGCTGCGTTTGACAACCTGTCAATTCACCTCGCTCCCCACTGCTCCATATTCTGGAAAGGTCAACAGTGACAAGGCAATAAACAATCCCAGAATCCCCTGCTTATTAAGCCCGGTCCCTTTCAAGGAATTGAAGAGACCGTTCTCATGGCGTAGTTCAGGTTTCAAAATTTGAAGTCGCTGTAGTTATTTTGCCTCTGCTCATCAGGCTCAAAATCAAGATCTGCATTTACCTGGAACACTGAAGCAGGTCTGACACAAGGACATATTTATGGAGCGCACTGTTATCATATAAAGCGCAACTGGTTTATATTGAGGTGGCGGAACTTTAAGTTACGCAAGAAATAAACAAAACCGAGTAGAAAAAATAGAGAACAAAAAAATGTCGTTCTTCTTATATAATGCGTCCATTCAGGCCATGAATGATTATGTCCCCGCAACACCCGCCCATAAAAACTCCCTATCTCTTGTAGCCCTAAGCATTTTTTTCTCCCTTTGCTAATGTTCCTGCCCAACCCTGTTCATACATTCACACTGTCCGGCTGTCTTCCTTTATCTCTCTTTTACTCCATATGTTCTATGAGTGTTATGTTTTCCAAGCCCTCTCCTTAT
>OZ038502.1:66637008-66654508 GCA_964036315.1 Acanthosepion esculentum | reverse complement strand
CCCGGTTAAGGCAGAGGGAAATTAACATGGCACGTGGAACTAGAACAGTCTACCCCAGTCTACCCAATATTCCGAATAATGTAAATAATGTCTCTTCTTGATATTAAGTATAAGTATCCTTTTGGGGTTTTCTTTCTCCCGTTTTTGAAATCTCTGCTTTTAATCTATCAATGGTTCTGTAATTGGGCCAAGTTAAAATTGCCACATTCGCCTTCTACACGTTGAAGAAGGTCACAGAATGGATCAGCCGAATCGTTGTGATAAAAACGACGACTTTTGAAATGATAATTACTAATCTGAAAATTCTCCACGGTATATTTCCTAACAATTCAAAACACTTTTGTTTCGCTGAGTGGTTTATCTCGTTAAATATAAAACGATTCCCTCATTCAGCGAAAGACTATAAAAATAGAAGAAAAAAAATGACCTCACGAAATCACTGTCTAATATTGTATTTCCAAAGGCAGTCTTTCAGACACGGAATGGATCGTATTATGTATCGACTCTTAGCCCTGCCCTCTAACACACTCCAGTCATCTACCAACTGACCAACAGTACATTGACAACGCCACCTGAATTTCCGGCTCCGCGGCCGACACATACTTAAACGCTACAGTGGACAAGTGATCTCGGGTGAATTATTGTGGTATTAGACCCGGGTCGCCATAATTTGGCATCAAGGTTCAGCGTTATCGAGCCGGTTTGGCAGAGGTCAAAAAGCTGTCAGTCGACCCATTCTCCACCCATCCGAAGATCACCAACCCCGGCTATCTTTCTGCCCAAGTGCAAGCTGAGCGTTTTCTACATCTGTCACGCACCAGTAAACTTCCGTTCAATTCTCTCGGGGAGATAACCACATTTGAATGCACTCTGTCCAGTTATTGAACAAACGGTGTCCGTCATTATTTATGTGCTGATAAACACGTGAATGTATATTTATCTGCGAAAATGTCTGCGTATGTGACATCTGGAATCTGGTGTGTTTTCTCCTCTGTATTTGTGTACTGGGTTTAATTTAAGGGGGTTTAAATATTGTGGAGTCTATGGCCGCAGGACTCTCAGCAAGGTTTTAAGTTTTTTTTTTGTTTGTTTTGTTTTTGTTTGTTTTTTTTACCCTAGAACACTAAGCATGGGTATATAGTACTCAGCGCAAATTTTCCTATTTTTAATTACAATTTTCAGTACCTGATTTTCTTACCTAAATAATATGTTTTTCAGTTCCTATTAATGTTACCTCAAACTACAAAGTTTGAAGTGACTGCTTGTAAAATATTTCAAATAAAGATTTATATTTAATATTTTTTTTGATATTTTTAAAATCGTGTATGATATACCCATGGTTAGTAGTGGTATAACTTTAACCCTAGAACACTAAGCATGGGTATATAGTACCCAGCGCAAATTTTTCTATTTTTAATTACAATTTTCAGTACCTGATTTTCTTACTTAAATAATATACTTTTCAGTTCCTATTAATGTTACCTCAAAGGACAAAGTTTGAAGTGACTGCTTGTAAAATATTTCAAATAAGGATTTATATTTAATATTTTTTTTTATATTTTCAAAATCGGGTATGATATACCCATGGTTAGTAGTGGTGTAACTTTAATTGATGGTTAGTGGTCTTGGGTTAAATAGATAATATCTTTTTCCCTAACCAAATTTAATTCTTAATGCTGTTGATTATTTTAAACATTTATATTTTGGAGAAATTGTATAACAAAGTGGAAAAAATTTATTTATGGCGCGTTTCGTCTTTCAAGACAGCATCGGACTAAATTCTTTATGCTGCTACCACTGCACATGTGCATTAACGGAGTTCTGGGCATTTTGAAGTATATATATATATATATATATATATATATATATATATATATATATATTATCTAGCCGAATTAATTTAAAGTCTTTTTCTTTTCCTTTCCATCACTTTTGTTAGTAGGTATCCAACACTGTGATAATAGATCTGCCAGGAATGGTGATGTTTAGTCATACCAACATAAAGAATTTAGTCCAATGAGGTCCTGAAAGACGATGGCCCTGATTGCTGGGGCTTAAGAATACGCCGACTGCTCCTCTGCAGAGGAGCAAGACCCCCACCCCCGCCAAATGAGGCGTCCTGGATAAGACGATAAACTACATCCAACAGCATGGCCTCTGATCAGGATGTTTTGAGGATCGTGGAGCATCCTCTTAATTGCTGTTATTCCCAGGTTCAACCTGACTTGGCGCGGTAGCACGTTTTAGGGTCCCAGCTATGGGCAAAGGGTTGACCTTCAAATAGGGATCAAAACGCTGTAGGGGGGGGGTGTAAAAATAGGTATTAATACCAGCAATACTTTTTTGGGGGGAGACTTATTACCAGAAATACATTTTCAAAAAAGTTTTTTTACCAGCAATACTTTTTGAAGGGCAGTTACCACCAATATAGTTTTGAAGGAAAAGATATTACCAGCAATACATTTTTGTAGGAAAAATTATTACTAGGGAAAGAAGAATTATTGTCAGCAATACATTTTTAAGGGAAAATTATTGCAAACAAAATATTACCAACAATACATTTTTGAAAAATATTACCTGAAATAGATGTTTGGAAAAAAAGAAATATTACCTGCAATAGGTTTATGCAATTTTATTTGCCATGTTTAAAATGGTGAATTTAGTGTACGACGTCATCTTTCTCACTACATAGAGATGGCTAAATTGGCCATGTCTTTCTTTTGGATTCTTCTCATGATGGAGAAGGGTGTTACATAATATGCATGCATATCTAACTATTTATCTCTCTCTCTCTCTTTATCTCTCTCTTTCGATATACATATATATATATATATATATATATATATATATATAATATAGAAAAAACAACTGAAAAATTGCAAATTAAAAAAAAATTGAATGTTTTTTTTGTGAAAGTATTTATTTAAGTTAGATTTACGTTAGAAATATTCAAACACTGTTGCATTCCATATCACGTGACGTCCGCGTCTCGCGACGGACGCTACTTAATGTAAACAAACTTCTGAAAACAGTCATTTCTGATGAAAGATCGGGGCCGATCTGAAATATCAAATATATATATATATATATATATATAAATATAATAAATACTTTCACAAAAAACATTCAATTTTTTTTTTAATTTGCAACTTTTCAGTTATTTTTTCTATATTATATACATATTAAGAAAGTATACGTGGCTTCTCATTATATATATATATATATATATATATATATATATATATATATATATATATATATATATATATATATACATATATATATATACATATATATATATATATGTATATGTGTGTATGTATATATATATGTATATGTGTATATATATATATATATATATGTATGTATAAGGGGGAAACGCGTCATAAGTAAAGTTTTTCCACTTTGTCATATAATTTCCTCAATATTGTTCATGATATATAAAAATGGGAGCCGTTGATAGCTGTGCTAGCACGAACTCCCAAGTCATCCTGACCGAGGGATTAAGCGTGCTGGCCTTGTTCACGCTAGTTAACACGGTCATTCCCAGAAACTGGGACTAAGATCTGCTCAGCATAGTTACAGTATAAACCACAGAGCAAGCGTCTGCGATAGGGATTGACTAGCCGCCCTAGTAGATGGGTATCCTCGAATATGAATGGCCAGCTATTATATATATATATATATATATATATATATATATATATATGAAGAAGGAGAGAGAGAGAGAGAGAGTTCACCAACGTAGTGTCTGTAAAAATACTATAATCTATATATTATACTATGATGGCTATTTTGAATGTGTGTCGACATTCACCGATGCAGTTGAGCAGGTGTGGGTTTTGGTTGGTAGTATTTTTTTTTACTGAAGAGGTCTCGAAGTTTTCATTATTCAAATCAATTTGCACGCCTCACGAGTAAAAGATCTGAAAACATTCGAAAATAACTTCGTCCTAAATTTCTAACTCTGAACTAAACAGAAAAGAATTCTTTTTTTAGCTTTAGTAATTGATTTGAATAATGAAAATTTTTAACCCCCGTCTATGAAAAAAAAAATAAGCTATCAATTTAGACAAAAAATATGCCTATTCAACTACCACCGACACAAAATAGCCATCATAAATAATTTAATAGATACAGTACATGTAATATCTTCTCCACGCAAAAGATAGATCTATCTATCCATCTATCTATCTATCTATCTATCTATCTATCTATCTATCTATCTAGGCCCGTTCAGAATCTATCTATCTATCTATCTATCTATCTATCTATCTATCTATCTATCTAGGCCCGTTCAGAATCTATCTATCTATCTATCTATCTATCTATCTATCTATCTATCTATCTAGGCCCGTTCAGAATCTATCTATCTATCTATCTATCTATCTATCTATCTATCTATCTATCTAGGCCCGTTCAGAATCTATCTATCTATCTATCTATCTATCTATCTATCTATCTATCTATCTATCTATCTATCTAGGCCCGTTCAGAATCTATCTATCTATCTATCTATCTATCTATCTATCTATCTATCTATCTAGGCCCGTTCAGAATCTATCTATCTATCTATCTATCTATCTATCTATCTATCTATCTATCTAGGCCCGTTCAGAATCTATCTATCTATCTATCTATCTATCTATCTATCTATCTATCTATCTATCTAGGCCCGTTCAGAATCTATCTATCTATCTATCTATCTATCTATCTATCTATCTATCTATCTAGGCCCGTTCAGAATCTATCTATCTATCTATCTATCTATCTATCTATCTATCTATCTATCTAGGCCCGTTCAGAATCTATCTATCTATCTATCTATCTATCTATCTATCTATCTATCTATCTATCTAGGCCCGTTCAGAATCTATCTATCTATCTATCTATCTATCTATCTATCTATCTATCTATCTAGGCCCGTTCAGAATCTATCTATCTATCTATCTATCTATCTATCTATCTATCTATCTATCTAGGCCCGTTCAGAATCTATCTATCTATCTATCTATCTATCTATCTATCTATCTATCTATCTAGGCCCGTTCAGAATCTATCTATCTATCTATCTATCTATCTATCTATCTATCTATCTATCTAGGCCCGTTCAGAATCTATCTATCTATCTATCTATCTATCTATCTATCTATCTATCTATCTAGGCCCGTTCAGAATCTATCTATCTATCTATCTATCTATCTATCTATCTATCTATCTATCTAGGCCCGTTCAGAATCTATCTATCTATCTATCTATCTATCTATCTATCTATCTATCTATCTATCTAGGCCCGTTCAGAATCTATCTATCTATCTATCTATCTATCTATCTATCTATCTATCTATCTAGGCCCGTTCAGAATCTATCTATCTATCTATCTATCTATCTATCTATCTATCTATCTATCTAGGCCCGTTCAGAATCTATCTATCTATCTATCTATCTATCTATCTATCTATCTATCTATCTAGGCCCGTTCAGAATCTATCTATCTATCTATCTATCTATCTATCTATCTATCTATCTATCTATCTATCTAGGCCCGTTCAGAATCTATCTATCTATCTATCTATCTATCTATCTATCTATCTATCTATCTAGGCCCGTTCAGAATCTATCTATCTATCTATCTATCTATCTATCTATCTATCTATCTATCTATCTATCTAGGCCCGTTCAGAATCTATCTATCTATCTATCTATCTATCTATCTATCTATCTATCTATCTAGGCCCGTTCAGAATCTATCTATCTATCTATCTATCTATCTATCTATCTATCTATCTATCTAGGCCCGTTCAGAATCTATCTATCTATCTATCTATCTATCTATCTATCTATCTATCTATCTAGGCCCGTTCAGAATCTATCTATCTATCTATCTATCTATCTATCTATCTATCTATCTATCTAGGCCCGTTCAGAATCTATCTATCTATCTATCTATCTATCTATCTATCTATCTATCTATCTAGGCCCGTTCAGAATCTATCTATCTATCTATCTATCTATCTATCTATCTATCTATCTATCTAGGCCCGTTCAGAATCTATCTATCTATCTATCTATCTATCTATCTATCTATCTATCTATCTATCTATCTATCTAGGCCCGTTCAGAATCTATCTATCTATCTATCTATCTATCTATCTATCTATCTATCTATCTAGGCCCGTTCAGAATCTATCTATCTATCTATCTATCTATCTATCTATCTATCTATCTATCTAGGCCCGTTCAGAATCTATCTATCTATCTATCTATCTATCTATCTATCTATCTATCTATCTAGGCCCGTTAAGAATCTATCTATCTATCTATCTATCTATCTATCTATCTATCTATCTATCTAGGCCCGTTCAGAATCTATCTATCTATCTATCTATCTATCTATCTATCTATCTATCTATCTAGGCCCGTTCAGAATCTATCTATCTATCTATCTATCTATCTATCTATCTATCTATCTATCTAGGCCCGTTCAGAATCTATCTATCTATCTATCTATCTATCTATCTATCTATCTATCTATCTATCTAGGCCCGTTCAGAATCTATCTATCTATCTATCTATCTATCTATCTATCTATCTATCTATCTAGGCCCGTTCAGAATCTATCTATCTATCTATCTATCTATCTATCTATCTATCTATCTATCTAGGCCCGTTCAGAATCTATCTATCTATCTATCTATCTATCTATCTATCTATCTATCTATCTATCTAGGCCCGTTCAGAATCTATCTATCTATCTATCTATCTATCTATCTATCTATCTATCTATCTAGGCCCGTTCAGAATCTATCTATCTATCTATCTATCTATCTATCTATCTATCTATCTATCTAGGCCCGTTCAGAATCTATCTATCTATCTATCTATCTATCTATCTATCTATCTATCTATCTAGGCCCGTTCAGAATCTATCTATCTATCTATCTATCTATCTATCTATCTATCTATCTATCTATCTAGGCCCGTTCAGAATCTATCTATCTATCTATCTATCTATCTATCTATCTATCTATCTAGGCCCGTTCAGAATCTATCTATCTATCTATCTATCTATCTATCTATCTATCTATCTATCTAGGCCCGTTCAGAATCTATCTATCTATCTATCTATCTATCTATCTATCTATCTATCTATCTATCTAGGCCCGTTCAGAATCTATCTATCTATCTATCTATCTATCTATCTATCTATCTATCTATCTAGGCCCGTTCAGAATCTATCTATCTATCTATCTATCTATCTATCTATCTATCTATCTATCTATCTATCTAGGCCCGTTCAGAATCTATCTATCTATCTATCTATCTATCTATCTATCTATCTATCTATCTAGGCCCGTTCAGAATCTATCTATCTATCTATCTATCTATCTATCTATCTATCTATCTATCTAGGCCCGTTCAGAATCTATCTATCTATCTATCTATCTATCTATCTATCTATCTATCTATCTATCTAGGCCCGTTCAGAATCTATCTATCTATCTATCTATCTATCTATCTATCTATCTATCTATCTAGGCCCGTTCAGAATCTATCTATCTATCTATCTATCTATCTATCTATCTATCTATCTATCTATCTATCTATCTAGGCCCGTTCAGAATCTATCTATCTATCTATCTATCTATCTATCTATCTATCTATCTAGGCCCGTTCAGAATCTATCTATCTATCTATCTATCTATCTATCTATCTATCTATCTATCTATCTAGGCCCGTTCAGAATCTATCTATCTATCTATCTATCTATCTATCTATCTATCTATCTATCTATCTAGGCCCGTTCAGAATCTATCTATCTATCTATCTATCTATCTATCTATCTATCTATCTATCTATCTATCTAGGCCCGTTCAGAATCTATCTATCTATCTATCTATCTATCTATCTATCTATCTATCTATCTATCTATCTAGGCCCGTTCAGAATCTATCTATCTATCTATCTATCTATCTATCTATCTATCTATCTATCTATCTATCTATCTAGGCCCGTTCAGAATCTATCTATCTATCTATCTATCTATCTATCTATCTATCTATCTATCTATCTAGGCCCGTTCAGAAACTATCTATCTATCTATCTATCTATCTATCTATCTATCTATCTATCTATCTAGGCCCGTTCAGAATCTATCTATCTATCTATCTATCTATCTATCTATCTATCTATCTATCTATCTAGGCCCGTTCAGAATCTATCTATCTATCTATCTATCTATCTATCTATCTATCTATCTATCTATCTATCTAGGCCCGTTCAGAATCTATCTATCTATCTATCTATCTATCTATCTATCTATCTATCTATCTATCTATCTATCTAGGCCCGTTCAGAATCTATCTATCTATCTATCTATCTATCTATCTATCTATCTATCTATCTAGGCCCGTTCAGAATCTATCTATCTATCTATCTATCTATCTATCTATCTATCTATCTATCTATCTAGGCCCGTTCAGAATCTATCTATCTATCTATCTATCTATCTATCTATCTATCTATCTAGGCCCGTTCAGAATCTATCTATCTATCTATCTATCTATCTATCTATCTATCTATCTATCTATCTATCTATCTAGGCCCGTTCAGAATCTATCTATCTATCTATCTATCTATCTATCTATCTATCTATCTAGGCCCGTTCAGAATCTATCTATCTATCTATCTATCTATCTATCTATCTATCTATCTATCTATCTATCTATCTATCTAGGCCCGTTCAGAATCTATCTATCTATCTATCTATCTATCTATCTATCTATCTATCTATCTATCTAGGCCCGTTCAGAATCTATCTATCTATCTATCTATCTATCTATCTATCTATCTATCTATCTATCTAGGCCCGTTCAGAATCTATCTATCTATCTATCTATCTATCTATCTATCTATCTATCTATCTATCTAGGCCCGTTCAGAATCTATCTATCTATCTATCTATCTATCTATCTATCTATCTATCTATCTATCTAGGCCCGTTCAGAATCTATCTATCTATCTATCTATCTATCTATCTATCTATCTATCTATCTATCTAGGCCCGTTCAGAATCTATCTATCTATCTATCTATCTATCTATCTATCTATCTATCTATCTATCTATCTATCTAGGCCCGTTCAGAATCTATCTATCTATCTATCTATCTATCTATCTATCTATCTATCTATCTAGGCCCGTTCAGAATCTATCTATCTATCTCTCTATCTATCTATCTATCTATCTATCTATCTAGGCCCGTTCAGAATCTATCTATCTATCTATCTATCTATCTATCTATCTATCTATCTATCTATCTAGGCCCGTTCAGAATCTATCTATCTATCTATCTATCTATCTATCTATCTATCTATCTATCTATCTAGGCCCGTTCAGAATCTATCTATCTATCTATCTATCTATCTATCTATCTATCTATCTATCTATCTAGGCCCGTTCAGAATCTATCTATCTATCTATCTATCTATCTATCTATCTATCTATCTATCTATCTATCTATCTATCTAGGCCCGTTCAGAATCTATCTATCTATCTATCTATCTATCTATCTATCTATCTATCTATCTATCTAGGCCCGTTCAGAAACTATCTATCTATCTATCTATCTATCTATCTATCTATCTATCTATCTATCTATCTAGGCCCGTTCAGAATCTATCTATCTATCTATCTATCTATCTATCTATCTATCTATCTATCTATCTAGGCCCGTTCAGAATCTATCTATCTATCTATCTATCTATCTATCTATCTATCTATCTATCTATCTATCTAGGCCCGTTCAGAATCTATCTATCTATCTATCTATCTATCTATCTATCTATCTATCTATCTATCTATCTATCTAGGCCCGTTCAGAATCTATCTATCTATCTATCTATCTATCTATCTATCTATCTATCTAGGCCCGTTCAGAATCTATCTATCTATCTATCTATCTATCTATCTATCTATCTATCTAGGCCCGTTCAGAATCTATCTATCTATCTATCTATCTATCTATCTATCTATCTATCTATCTAGGCCCGTTCAGAATCTATCTATCTATCTATCTATCTATCTATCTATCTATCTATCTATCTATCTATCTATCTAGGCCCGTTCAGAATCTATCTATCTATCTATCTATCTATCTATCTATCTAGGCCCGTTCAGAATCTATCTATCTATCTATCTATCTATCTATCTATCTATCTATCTATCTATCTATCTAGGCCCGTTCAGAATCTATCTATCTATCTATCTATCTATCTATCTATCTATCTATCTATCTAGGCCCGTTCAGAAACTATCTATCTATCTATCTATCTATCTATCTATCTATCTATCTATCTATCTAGGCCCGTTCAGAATCTATCTATCTATCTATCTATCTATCTATCTATCTATCTATCTATCTAGGCCCGTTCAGAATCTATCTATCTATCTATCTATCTATCTATCTATCTATCTATCTATCTATCTAGGCCCGTTCAGAATCTATCTATCTATCTATCTATCTATCTATCTATCTATCTATCTATCTAGGCCCGTTCAGAATCTATCTATCTATCTATCTATCTATCTATCTATCTATCTATCTATCTATCTATCTATCTATCTAGGCCCGTTCAGAATCTATCTATCTATCTATCTATCTATCTATCTATCTATCTATCTATCTAGGCCCGTTCAGAAACTATCTATCTATCTATCTATCTATCTATCTATCTATCTATCTATCTATCTATCTAGGCCCGTTCAGAATCTATCTATCTATCTATCTATCTATCTATCTATCTATCTATCTATCTATCTATCTAGGCCCGTTCAGAATCTATCTATCTATCTATCTATCTATCTATCTATCTATCTATCTATCTATCTAGGCCCGTTCAGAATCTATCTATCTATCTATCTATCTATCTATCTATCTAGGCCCGTTCAGAATCTATCTATCTATCTATCTATCTATCTATCTATCTATCTATCTATCTATCTAGGCCCGTTCAGAATCTATCTATCTATCTATCTATCTATCTATCTATCTATCTATCTATCTATCTAGGCCCGTTCAGAAACTATCTATCTATCTATCTATCTATCTATCTATCTATCTATCTATCTATCTAGGCCCGTTCAGAATCTATCTATCTATCTATCTATCTATCTATCTATCTATCTATCTATCTATCTATCTAGGCCCGTTCAGAATCTATCTATCTATCTATCTATCTATCTATCTATCTATCTATCTATCTAGGCCCGTTCAGAATCTATCTATCTATCTATCTATCTATCTATCTATCTATCTATCTATCTAGGCCCGTTCAGAATCTATCTATCTATCTATCTATCTATCTATCTATCTATCTATCTATCTATCTATCTATCTAGGCCCGTTCAGAATCTATCTATCTATCTATCTATCTATCTATCTATCTATCTATCTATCTATCTAGGCCCGTTCAGAATCTATCTATCTATCTATCTATCTATCTATCTATCTATCTATCTATCTATCTAGGCCCGTTCAGAATCTATCTATCTATCTATCTATCTATCTATCTATCTATCTATCTATCTAGGCCCGTTCAGAATCTATCTATCTATCTATCTATCTATCTATCTATCTATCTATCTATCTAGGCCCGTTCAGAATCTATCTATCTATCTATCTATCTATCTATCTATCTATCTATCTATCTATCTATCTATCTATCTATCTAGGCCCGTTCAGAATCTATCTATCTATCTATCTATCTATCTATCTATCTATCTATCTATCTATCTAGGCCCGTTCAGAATCTATCTATCTATCTATCTATCTATCTATCTATCTATCTAGGCCCGTTCAGAATCTATCTATCTATCTATCTATCTATCTATCTATCTATCTATCTATCTATCTATCTAGGCCCGTTCAGAATCTATCTATCTATCTATCTATCTATCTATCTATCTATCTATCTAGGCCCGTTCAGAATCTATCTATCTATCTATCTATCTATCTATCTATCTATCTATCTATCTAGGCCCGTTCAGAATCTATCTATCTATCTATCTATCTATCTATCTATCTATCTATCTATCTATCTAGGCCCGTTCAGAATCTATCTATCTATCTATCTATCTATCTATCTATCTATCTATCTATCTAGGCCCGTTCAGAATCTATCTATCTATCTATCTATCTATCTATCTATCTATCTATCTATCTATCTATCTATCTAGGCCCGTTCAGAATCTATCTATCTATCTATCTATCTATCTATCTATCTATCTATCTAGGCCCGTTCAGAATCTATCTATCTATCTATCTATCTATCTATCTATCTATCTATCTATCTAGGCCCGTTCAGAATCTATCTATCTATCTATCTATCTATCTATCTATCTATCTATCTATCTATCTATCTAGGCCCGTTCAGAATCTATCTATCTATCTATCTATCTATCTATCTATCTATCTATCTATCTATCTAGGCCCGTTCAGAATCTATCTATCTATCTATCTATCTATCTATCTATCTATCTATCTATCTAGGCCCGTTCAGAATCTATCTATCTATCTATCTATCTATCTATCTATCTATCTATCTATCTATCTATCTAGGCCCGTTCAGAATCTATCTATCTATCTATCTATCTATCTATCTATCTATCTATCTATCTAGGCCCGTTCAGAATCTATCTATCTATCTATCTATCTATCTATCTATCTATCTATCTATCTATCTAGGCCCGTTCAGAATCTATCTATCTATCTATCTATCTATCTATCTATCTATCTATCTATCTATCTAGGCCCGTTCAGAATCTATCTATCTATCTATCTATCTATCTATCTATCTATCTATCTATCTAGGCCCGTTCAGAATCTATCTATCTATCTATCTATCTATCTATCTATCTATCTATCTAGGCCCGTTCAGAATCTATCTATCTATCTATCTATCTATCTATCTATCTATCTATCTATCTATCTATCTAGGCCCGTTCAGAATCTATCTATCTATCTATCTATCTATCTATCTATCTATCTATCTATCTAGGCCCGTTCAGAATCTATCTATCTATCTATCTATCTATCTATCTATCTATCTATCTAGGCCCGTTCAGAATCTATCTATCTATCTATCTATCTATCTATCTATCTATCTATCTATCTATCTATCTATCTAGGCCCGTTCAGAATCTATCTATCTATCTATCTATCTATCTATCTATCTATCTATCTATCTATCTAGGCCCGTTCAGAATCTATCTATCTATCTATCTATCTATCTATCTATCTATCTATCTATCTAGGCCCGTTCAGAATCTATCTATCTATCTATCTATCTATCTATCTATCTATCTATCTATCTAGGCCCGTTCAGAATCTATCTATCTATCTATCTATCTATCTATCTATCTATCTATCTATCTAGGCCCGTTCAGAATCTATCTATCTATCTATCTATCTATCTATCTATCTATCTATCTATCTATCTATCTAGGCCCGTTCAGAATCTATCTATCTATCTATCTATCTATCTATCTATCTATCTATCTATCTAGGCCCGTTCAGAATCTATCTATCTATCTATCTATCTATCTATCTATCTATCTATCTATCTAGGCCCGTTCAGAATCTATCTATCTATCTATCTATCTATCTATCTATCTATCTATCTATCTATCTAGGCCCGTTCAGAATCTATCTATCTATCTATCTATCTATCTATCTATCTATCTATCTATCTAGGCCCGTTCAGAATCTATCTATCTATCTATCTATCTATCTATCTATCTATCTATCTATCTATCTAGGCCCGTTCAGAATCTATCTATCTATCTATCTATCTATCTATCTATCTATCTATCTATCTAGGCCCGTTCAGAATCTATCTATCTATCTATCTATCTATCTATCTATCTATCTATCTATCTATCTAGGCCCGTTCAGAATCTATCTATCTATCTATCTATCTATCTATCTATCTATCTATCTATCTATCTATCTAGGCCCGTTCAGAATCTATCTATCTATCTATCTATCTATCTATCTATCTATCTATCTATCTAGGCCCGTTCAGAATCTATCTATCTATCTATCTATCTATCTATCTATCTATCTATCTATCTATCTAGGCCCGTTCAGAATCTATCTATCTATCTATCTATCTATCTATCTATCTATCTATCTATCTATCTATCTAGGCCCGTTCAGAATCTATCTATCTATCTATCTATCTATCTATCTATCTATCTATCTATCTAGGCCCGTTCAGAATCTATCTATCTATCTATCTATCTATCTATCTATCTATCTATCTATCTATCTAGGCCCGTTCAGAATCTATCTATCTATCTATCTATCTATCTATCTATCTATCTATCTATCTATCTATCTATCTATCTAGGCCCGTTCAGAATCTATCTATCTATCTATCTATCTATCTATCTATCTATCTATCTATCTATCTAGGCCCGTTCAGAATCTATCTATCTATCTATCTATCTATCTATCTATCTATCTAGGCCCGTTCAGAATCTATCTATCTATCTATCTATCTATCTATCTATCTATCTATCTATCTATCTATCTATCTAGGCCCGTTCAGAATCTATCTATCTATCTATCTATCTATCTATCTATCTATCTATCTATCTATCTAGGCCCGTTCAGAATCTATCTATCTATCTATCTATCTATCTATCTATCTATCTATCTATCTAGGCCCGTTCAGAATCTATCTATCTATCTATCTATCTATCTATCTATCTATCTAGGCCCGTTCAGAATCTATCTATCTATCTATCTATCTATCTATCTATCTATCTATCTATCTATCTATCTATCTAGGCCCGTTCAGAATCTATCTATCTATCTATCTATCTATCTATCTATCTATCTATCTATCTATCTAGGCCCGTTCAGAATCTATCTATCTATCTATCTATCTATCTATCTATCTATCTATCTATCTATCTATCTATCTATCTAGGCCCGTTCAGAATCTATCTATCTATCTATCTATCTATCTATCTATCTATCTATCTATCTATCTATCTAGGCCCGTTCAGAATCTATCTATCTATCTATCTATCTATCTATCTATCTATCTATCTATCTATCTATCTATCTATCTAGGCCCGTTCAGAATCTATCTATCTATCTATCTATCTATCTATCTATCTATCTATCTATCTAGGCCCGTTCAGAATCTATCTATCTATCTATCTATCTATCTATCTATCTATCTATCTATCTAGGCCCGTTCAGAATCTATCTATCTATCTATCTATCTATCTATCTATCTATCTATCTATCTATCTATCTAGGCCCGTTCAGAATCTATCTATCTATCTATCTATCTATCTATCTATCTATCTATCTATCTATCTATCTAGGCCCGTTCAGAATCTATCTATCTATCTATCTATCTATCTATCTATCTATCTATCTATCTAGGCCCGTTCAGAATCTATCTATCTATCTATCTATCTATCTATCTATCTATCTATCTATCTAGGCCCGTTCAGAATCTATCTATCTATCTATCTATCTATCTATCTATCTATCTATCTATCTATCTATCTATCTATCTAGGCCCGTTCAGAATCTATCTATCTATCTATCTATCTATCTATCTATCTATCTATCTATCTAGGCCCGTTCAGAATCTATCTATCTATCTATCTATCTATCTATCTATCTATCTATCTATCTAGGCCCGTTCAGAATCTATCTATCTATCTATCTATCTATCTATCTATCTATCTATCTATCTATCTAGGCCCGTTCAGAATCTATCTATCTATCTATCTATCTATCTATCTATCTATCTATCTATCTATCTATCTATCTAGGCCCGTTCAGAATCTATCTATCTATCTATCTATCTATCTATCTATCTATCTATCTATCTAGGCCCGTTCAGAATCTATCTATCTATCTATCTATCTATCTATCTATCTAGGCCCGTTCAGAATCTATCTATCTATCTATCTATCTATCTATCTATCTATCTATCTATCTCGGCCTGTTCAGTATCTCTCTCTCTCTCTCTATCTATCTATCTATCTATCTCGACATGTTCAGTATCTATCTATCTATCTATCTATCTATCTATCTATCTATCTATCTATCTATCTATCTAGGCCCGTTCAGAATCTATCTATCTATCTATCTATCTATCTATCTATCTATCTATCTATCTATCTATCTATCTATCTATCTCGGCCTGTTCAGTCTCTCTCTCTCTCTCTATATATATATATATATATATATATATATATATCGACATGTTCAGTATCTATCTATCTACCTCGGCCTATTCAGTATCTATCTATCTCGGCCTATTCAGTATCTCTCTCTCTCTCTCTCTATCTATCTATCTCGGCCTGTTCAGTATCTATCTATCTATCTATCTATCTATCTATCTATCTATCTATCTATCTATCTATCTATCTATCTTTCTCGGCCTGTTCAGTATCTCTATCTATCTATCTATCTATCTATCTCGGCCTGTTCAGTCTCTCTCTCTCTCTATCTATCTATCTATCTCGACATGTTCAGTATCTATCTATCTATCTATCTATATATCTATCTATCTATCTATCTATCTATCTATCTATCTATTTATGAACAATTTGTGACAGATATGAACAGATCAGACATGGATTGAGATAAACACTTTCGAAACACACGAACCTGCTCACTATCTATGTATCTATCTAATTCAGTTTATATATATATATATGTGTGTGTGTGTGTGTGTGTGTGTGTGTGTGTGTGTGTGTGTGTGTGTGTGTGTGTGTATCGAGATAGAAAGGGCAAATGAGAGAAAGAACAGGCGGAGTAAACATCCACTGTTCGTAGCATTTACTTTTAAAAAAATGCTCAATACAAAGTAGAGCAATATATAATTATGATATTTTTATTATAAGACATTATAATAAAAACATTTTGAAATCGCTACACAAAAGCTTTCATCTTTCAATAGGTTGATTGTACTTCTTCAGGTGATGGTAACTGGTGATTATCATTTAATCACCAGTTAAGTTTCATCGCCTGAAGAAGTACAATCAAAGTATTGAAACATGAAATATTTTCTGTAGCAATTTCAAAATTAGTTGCACGAAGCACATCAAAACGGTACTCGATTACTCCCCATGTTTGCTGAGTCCTGTCCTCATCAATGATGGCAATGACCGTCTTTTGCTTTAGACCAGTGATGTCCTGTATATTTGTTCGATAGACGATATATTTAACATAACCCCATAGAAAGAAGTTCTGAATTTTCGATGAGTCAGCGTATCTGACTTTTTTTTTAACAAATCATGATACAGTTCTTGAGGAGCAGCCATTTTTTGGGGATCATTTAACAGGATACCTAAAATACACAAATGCAATGTGATTAAAAACTGTAGTTATGAGTACATAGAACAATTAAGATATCTCATCAAATTGCCTTTGTGATATATTTTAAAATTGTAAAGTAACTTTAT
>OZ038502.1:66627008-66634508 GCA_964036315.1 Acanthosepion esculentum | reverse complement strand
TCTTATAAAAGAAAAATATGCAAGCCTGCCAAGAAGCGCACGTTCTTTTGTTTTAATAATTTTTTTTCTTTCACAAGATAAGAATTTTAATTGAATTTAAATTCACACATTCTAGGTTTAAACAGGAATTTAGGCAGACTCAAAGAATACAGTTCCCACCAAAAAACTTCTACAAACCAACTAGCAACCTAATCATGGCTAGCCCAAAACTGTTAGATCTATTCAGTGATATAACACATGTTCAGCGAATATATAAAAATAGAAAGGAGTGTAAGGCAAGGATGTGTCTTCTCACCGGACCTGTTCAACCTATACAGTAGAGAAATTCTGAGAGAATTGGAAATCCTACCGGGATTTAGCATTGGCGAGCACAATCTTAACAGTATAAGATACTCAGATGATACAGTACTGATAGCAGACACGGAAAAGAAATTACAAAACCTCTTGCAGAAGGTACCGAGGGCGAGTGAGAAGAAGGGACTAAGCATAAACTATAAGAAGACAGAATGCGTGGTTATCAGTAAAAGAAATTTTCATTCGGAAAACGAATATTTTCTATGAAAATTTCTCGGACATTCAGGCCGGTAGATGGTGTTTAATACTGTTTATTATAAAACAGAGCATTTTCCTATATATTTGCATCTATAAAAAGAATGTATAAGCATAGAAATGTCTTTAAAATAATTGTCGGACTTTGTCCATTTCATAATGTGTGACGTCATTTGTTTACATTTGGATACGCTTTAAGCAGATATGAATGTACGTGAGAGATTCATGGTAGATTGTAGTTTAACAGCAGTAAAATTGATCTTGCTAACCGAACGATCCTCAGTGGCTCAATAGGTTAAGTCACGCTATATGACGGTTCCGTATAGGATAAAGGTTCGATTCCTGTCGGAGGACGTATATTTTCTATGAAAATTTCTCGGACATTCAGGTCGGTAAATGGTGTTTAATACTGTTTATTATAAAACAGAATATTTTCTTATATATTTGCATCTATAAAAAGAATGTATAAACATAAAAATGTCTTTAAAATAATTGTCGGACTCTGTCCATTTCATAATAATTGCTTATGCTTATTTCACACCAATGGTTTGTATTGGCACAAAAGAGGATGGAAATAAGAGAAAAGGACACATCTGCAACAGGATAACGACAAGATGCATGATTGGGATGAAACCTGGACTGAAATTGAAAAAACTTTTTAAAAGGTTGTCAGTTTTATGGAAAGAAAGCCAGCATTCAGCTATGACGATTGCAATAACGCATGCAAAAAGGTGTATATCGTTTAAAAAAAGGTGTATTTCGTTTAAAAAAAGGTGTATTTCGTTTAAAAAATTTCAAGAACGAAAGCAAAACGAAATGCAGAAAAAGTTGTGAATGACATTAGAAGAGAAATAATCATCATGCAACAGCGATTAAAAAATCCTCGTTACATTATTTGTTTTGCATACATGATCATTAATTTAATGAATTTTCATTAACATTACATCATTTATTTCTTTTTCCTTAAAATCAATTCCGTTATATATCACTCAACGTAAGCTTATTTTGCTTACTATAAATCATTGAAAATAAATGTTAAACCTGATTTCATTTCTTTTATTTTAATCTAAATATAACCCCTCATATCCGGACTTTGGAAGCAATTCCTCATATCCGGAATTCCTTCTTAGTCTGGTTGTCAGGGAATCTAATAGATAGATAGATAGATAGATAGATGTGAACAGACTGAGATAAATAGAGACTTACTAGTCATAGCTTAACTGTGATACAAAACCAAAATTATGGGACACTCAGTCGTAATTGATCTAGTGAAACAAACCTGCTAATCATTACACCACATCGAAGTGTCCAATAGATTTATAGAAATGAACAGAATGAGATAGATAGATAGATAGATAGATAGATAGATAGATAGATAGATAGATAGATAGATAGATATAGGTCCGTGTATATCTACATATGTACACGTATGCATACACGGAAATTTATACCTTGACGACAAGCAGTCTGAGGATCGAGAAGTGCTTCATTAGTCGTCACGTGATCATAATACGTCTTCATTACGAGTCACGTGACCCACCTTTCCTAATTACAATTCAGGTGCGCGTCGCTTCACACGCCACCAGGGGGTGTTACAGTCGCCGACAGGGATAATTAAGAGGATGTTTGCCACGACACGAATATCGCGAAGAGCAACGCGTGTAACCCTCGAAAGCTGATCGGCGACTCTTTTTTTTCTCACATAACCTTTCAATGACACGCGAATGGATTGAGCTGTTCATCATGAGTTCTTGCTTGATTTTATTTCATTATCTACAACTCACTGTACTTCGATGGCGTTGATATGACGTAAAAAAATTATAAGTACTAAAACCTGAAAATTTTCACAAGGTCTGATTGATAGATAGAATTATCTGTCTGTCTGTCTGTCTGTCTATCTATCTATGTATGTATCTATCTATCTCTTTGTTTCTCTCTAACTAATGGCATCATTTATTCGTAAACTGATGGCATCGGAATGGATTCTACATTTGGCCCTATATTTGCGAGTTATAAAAACATCTTTATAAACTTCGAAATACCTGCAGTATACTTTACATATATTGATACTGATTTTATCATAGCATGGCAAACTAAAAATCGTAAAAGGTACGTAGAAAATAAATCGGTCATTTATTAACGAAATTAATATGAAATTCAGAATCCTTTTGAGTAGAGGTCTTAGTTTGCAATCTGCTTTCATATGTACACACACACACACACACACACACACACACACATATATATATATATATATATATATATATATATGATGATATTATTTGGTAATCCGTGTGGATAATTTCAAAGAGAATATAGATACAGAGAGAGAGAGAGAGAGAGAGAGAGATGGGGGGAGAGCACAATGTAATAAAAGCGGAGACTTTAAAACTTCATGGCAATATTTTATTTCATTAAAACCGATACTTCGGTTTTAACTCATCAGACGAAACATTTACACAAAAAAGGATTAAAAATTTTAAATCCTTTATAATCCTTAAAAATTTTATAATCCTTTAAAATTTTAAATACTTTTTGTGTAAATGTTTGATATATACTTTTTGTGTAAATGTTTGATATATATATAAGGGAAAACAACATATAAATTTTTATATATCAGGAAAAGATTTTGTGTGTTTAGGACTTCTTCAATTTAGTCCGATGAAGATCAAATTTTCAAGTTAAATTGTAGGTATCAGGCTATATTCGCCGTACAATTCGAACCCCAACCCAAATTCGTATTTTAAAATGTATTGTATTGACATCAGCAATTGACTCAATATAGTTGTTCCATCTCAAGTCAGTAGAAAACGTGAGGCCAAGAAGGTGTAGTGAGACGCTCTCGCGAAGTCAAGCATCACCCATACTGATAGTGGACAGGGAAGTTTATCTATGATGGTTAAATGAGAGCAGTTTCGTTTTGGAGGCATTAAAATTTGCAAGCCATTTCTTGCCCCAGTTAACCAACGATTAATGGTCCTTTTCTAGACCAACGGCCAGATTGGCTTTGTCAGTATTGCCGGATTTACTAATGAACCAGGTGTAAATGGTAGTGTCATCTTCATAGATGCCTACTTAAGAGCTGATGACACCAGGAACTTCGTTGATGAAGATCTGAAACAGTGTATTATTGTTTTCTTTTAATTAGAGTAGCATTTTTTAAATCAAAATTGTGGTCAGTCCCGTTACGGTGAGCAACTAATGCTTCATTGTGCTGTTTTATAAAAGATCCCTTTTGTGTTCATATAATCTCTTATTTAAATTTCCTGTGGTTTCTCCGATATATTCCTTGTGGCAATTATTACAGGCAATAAAGTAAATTCTTCCTTCAAGATTTATCTTATTATTTTGTTTTGTATTAATAGAAAATAATTTAATAAGAAGGAAATGTTTAGAAAGTGCTTTCATCGTTGGATCATCCACAATAATTTGTACCCAGGTTCTGACAACATTTCACTATTCTTCGCAGGTCTGTTATCACAACGTGGGATATTTGATAAAAGCGATGGAAACAAACAAAACGAAAAAATGAGATCGGCTACATTATATACCCAAAGCGCATATATATAAAAAAATATGTTTTTAAATTAAAATTCTCAGCGTCTCTGTTTGGTTCGTGCGCATCTGTAATCATAAACAAACTTAGTCCGATGAAGCCCAAAAGGACAAACCGCGTTACACGAAAACATTTTTCACTTTGTCATAAATGAATAAAAAAATGAAAAGAGTTACCTCCCTTATACTCTGGAAAAAAAACTAGTGAATTTTGAAATTTAGAACGTTGCAGTAAAACGAACAGTTGAAATGTTTTAAATTTACAGAAATATATATACGCATTCACAGACAATTTTAACCTGGTTAAATCCAGACTATTGGAAAGGAAATTTTTTTTGGCATTTGTCTTAATCAGTTTTCTAAAGCTACCAAGAAATTAATCCATGAACTTGAAAGGATCACGAACAAAAGAAATCGACATGATATGCCTAAATTATTTAACCAAACCTGTTTGAATGAAAATATACTACCTAAACACGCACACACACACACACACACAAACACACACACACACACACACACGGCTTCCATTGAGCAAAACAGGACACGCCTTCTTTTTTTGTCTTACATGTGGTCTAGATGCTGGCGACACAGTTTAGCGTTGATAGCAGGAGCGTGTTCGAAATATTGTTTTCTTTCTGCTTCTAAGTGAGTCAGGAACTTCCGGCCAACCTAGTATATTTGTCAAAACTGGAACAGTAGTTCGAAGTGAGAATCTTTCACCATATCGTCGCAATATAACGGGTCCCGTATCTTTAAAACGTTAGGACTTTTAGGAACGTCAATTATGCAGATATATTAAATTCCATGATAATGGTTTTACGAGGCTGGTCGGAATTTAACACATCTAATATTTAGGCTTCGAAAGGAGCGACACTTTACCTAATATATTGTGCAGTATTCCTTAGGTTTGGGATTGCATAAGGAATGTATAATTTTTTGCAAACTAATATATATATATATATATATATATATATATATATATAGTTAAGTAACGAAAATCTTGGTAATCTTTATAGATAATCCCAAGAAGGCTGAAATCCTGAGAGCTCATTGTTAATTCAGAGCTAATAATTTAAAGAGAAACAGACCACTTTAAGGTCATTTTAATAGTTTATTTCACCAGAGACTGTTAACTCTCCCTGGATCTTCGGACATCACTTTCAAAAGGTGAAACGAAAAATGAAATTAAAATTTACACTTTTGACGGGTTGTATTAAGCTTACATAAGTTAATATAGAAGGTAGCGAGGAATGGTGTGAGAGACATGGTCGAGTTTAGAGAGGGAAGGGAGCATTTTAACATTTATTTTTATATTTCTTTATAACACTTAATATTGAGGAAGGAAGGGGGTAAGGATCAGACATTGACCTATTTAATCGGGTAACTCAACGGAAATGATATGTGGAAGGGGTGGAGGAAAAAGAAAAAGAAAAAAGAGGGAAGTAAAGAGAAAAGATGTTTACGGAGGAAGAGGGGTGGTATAGTTTTATCAAATTAGATAAAAACAGATTTTAACGTTTGATAGTAATTTAAATGTTTAAAAGCTCCATGAAGAAATTAATTTAATGCTTGTTATATATATATATATATATATATATATATATATATATATATATATATATATATAGTATACTTACAGGACAGTTTCGACCCTAGGATGGGCTGAGGAGTTGTCTAGAATATAAAGAATTTTATACTCATCCAGTAAAACTATGGATATGAAGCCAATCTATGATTTAGACATTATAGGTATATGTAAAATAAGCAGGAGATAAACCAAATAGTTCTTATAAATATATATATATATATATATATATATATATATATATATATATATATATATATATATATATTAAAGCAATTCACCCCAAGCAAGACGGGAGTGATACTAGCACTCAAGGGGTTACAGAGGATTGAGAACAAGAGTAAAGAGGCGTGTTTGAGGAAAGGATACAGATAAGGACGGGGGACAAGATCAAGGTATCAGATGTCGATTGACATTACACTTGAATATTTGAAGATTATAGTCATAGGGGCAGCAAGTAAGGGGAAGGGAGTTCCACAGACGGGAAGTGCGAAAGAAGAAGCTTTTTTGAGTAGGAGAGACGGTTACATTTAACCGTTTCGACATTGAAAGGGTGGGACCGAGATGTCAGTAGCTCACTTAAATTCATGCAGTCTGGGAACCAGAGAAAGTAGCTCGTCGTAACAGTTGCCGTAAAAATACTTGTAGAACAGACAGAGGATAGCCACGGCACGTCTGTGGGAAAGCGATTGTAGACTAGATGCCAGATCAGGACCTATCACATTGCATATCAGTCTGTGGATTTTGTCGAGGACCTCGAGACGTACGTGTTTTGAGTTATTCAGCTAAAAACAGAGCAGTTTAAAATTGTTTTGTGTCAGACCCACTGTCTTCCCCACTGAGCAATGGTGAGGGGAAAAAGATAATTCAGGCCTTCAGTAATGGTACCATTCATACTCTGGCGTCCATCTCCAAAGTCCATGGAAGAACCATCAAGTAAATGGTGAATAAGCTTGAAAAAGAGCGAACAGTCGAGAGGAAAACTGGACCAGGAGGTCACGCCAGCAAGAAGGATCATCAGTTCAACTTAGAGTTAAAGACATTAATTAGAAAAGATCCAACTCAATTGATATGACGTTTGGCATGTGAGAGTGGAGTTTCAGCTAACACAGTTCAAAGACCATTGAAAAAAAATTTAGAAATGAAATCGTACGTGAAACCACTGGGCCACCGCGTTACTCCAGGTTAGAAAGTTAGAAGGGTGGAAAGGGCGGAGATCATCTTGAATAAGTTGGAAAATGATCCTGAAATAATATATATATATATATATATATATATATATATATATATTTGAACTTAATTTCAATACTTCATGAGCTTCAGATCCTTAGCTATGATTACTTACTGATGAAAGTGTCATATTCGTTTATGATCGATGTCATGAGGATTCTACTGTTAAGCTTAGAGAGTAATTATACATTCTTACAGCTCAGAGTCCAATAGTGTTAGAAAATCCTTGGAGAATTCCAAGAAGATATCTTCAATCATTTCTAAGATACAACAGTCCAGAGCTTAATCTAACAATTGGACAACTTTGTTGTTACACAATTTGGGCAATTGCACAGCCAGGAAACATTGAAGATGTTAGAATGACCGAATTTTAAATTGAATTTTCCTTTTTCATCGGACATGTCTGGACAAGCAATCTGGCCAATATCAAATAGTTTCCCTCTACTTTTGTTTCGGTTCCTATCACTTTTATTGTTAAGTGTCCCGCATTGTGATAACAGAAAACCTGATCTGCCAAAGAGGTGAAATATAAGGAAACCAATTCCCAAATATTATCGTGGAAAATAAGAAAAACATTG
>OZ038502.1:66594508-66624508 GCA_964036315.1 Acanthosepion esculentum | reverse complement strand
TCTTGCTGTGCAGCGTGCCTTGAATGTAAAATTTAGATAAAAGTGAACACTGAAGTCTACACTCAGATGCGACAGGCTGTTTCATGCTGGACGCCCTGACGATTGCGTCCAGCATGAAACATCCTGTCGCCACTGAGTGTAGACTTCAGTGTTCACTTATATATATATATATATATATATATATATATATATATATATATATATATATATATATATATATTACATCATTTCTCTCTATCCATCTAACTAGCGGTTAGCTCTCCTGGACTTATAGTTAAAAATCTAAGCTTACAGTATATTCACCATATCAATCTTTGCCCAGATTAATCTATATTTCGTCTTGAGTTGGAACAAAATTTCGCGGCGTTTTACAAAAGGTTGTGTTTGAACAAGTGCGTTCTTTACTCACGTGACTGAAGTTTATTACATATACAAATATTCGGAAACACGTCTTTCTATACGACCTGTGTAAGGATTGGGACTTTTAAATTTTTTTGCATTCAAACTGGTGAAAATGAAATGCATTTCCGTCATTTGATGCTCTTTTCGTTCCGGGATAGACGAATTCATCTTGATCTGACAGCTCGGCTCCAGTCACTTGCCCACCGTCGTTAGGTTGCTTCACTGGGCCAATTTTCATGATTAATTTCATGGTAATTGTTCGGATGAGATCTTCGCTATGGTACCTAGAATGTATTAATTTAATAAAATAATATAAGAAATTTAATAAATAATAATTTAATAAAATTTAATAATAAATTATAATAAATAATAATATATAAATTATAATAATATATAAATTATAATAAATTTAATAAAATAATAATAATTTAATAAAATAATATTGCCGGGATGGAAAAATTGCTCTTGATCTGACGGCTCGGCTCCCGTCATTGTCCACCGCTGTAAGGTTGCTTCTCTGGGCCATTTTTCATAATTATTTTCATGGTAATTGTTCGGATGAGATCTTCGCTATTGTACCTAGAATTAATTAATTTAATAATATAATATAAGAAATTTAATAAAATTAAATAATAAATTATAATAATATATAAATTATAATAATATATAAATTATAATAAATTTAATAAAATAATAATTTAATAAAATAATATGGCCGGGATGGACAAACTGCTCTTGATCTGACGGCTCGGCTGCAGTCTCTTGCCCACCGCCGTAAGGTTGCTTCTCTGGGCCATTTTTCATAAATACTTTCATGGTAATTGTTCGGATGAGATCTTCGCTATTGTACCTAGAATGTATGAATTTAATAGAATAATATAATAAATTTAATAAAATTTAATAATAAATTATAATAAACAATAATATATAAATTATAATAATGTATAAATTATAATAATATAAATTATAATAATAAATATAATAAATAATATAATAATAATAAATAATAATATATAAATTATAATAATATATAAATTATAATAAATTATAATAAATTTCATAAAATAATAATAATTTAATAAAATATTATTGCCGGGATGGACAAATTGCTCCTGATCTCACGGCTCGGCTCCAGTCACTTGCCCACCGCCGTGAGGTTGCTTTTCTTGGCTTTTTCATAAATACTTTTATGGTAATTGTTCGGATGGGATCTTCGCTATGGTACCTAGAATGTATGAATTTAAACGCAGTACTTGACTTGCATCGTGATCTCATCAATTGTATGTGTTTGCATGTGTGTATATATATATATATGTATGTATGTATATATGTATACTAATTCCTTATAATAAAATAGTATGTATGTATAGGTGGGAATGTACATACACATACAAGCAAATACGCACACACAATACAAAAAATGGAAATAGATCTAAGAACCTACAGGGGTCATTAAAATATAAGAATACAGATATCTTTCCACGCCCTTTCTCGGACCAATCATAATTGTTTTATTACCCTTTAAGCAGAAAAACTTTCTTACCACCAGTCCAGGAAAGACATTTGTATCACTACTACCCAAAAAAAAGAGAATGTTTAACATCGGAAACCATGAGGAAAATTAATTCATTTTAATAATATATAGTGATATCACTCTTTACCTGAAGAACGTCGCGAGACCGGAAACCCGTATAGCAAAATCATGGAAAATAAAATATAATTTTTTTTTTTTTTAAATCCACATTACAACCAAAATCGTTTACGGTTTCTCTCTTCTTTTTAATATATATATATATATACATATATAATTAGTAAATACTAAATATTTCAAATACATAGGCGTATGGATCAGTTATAAGAAATTTAGCATAGTAGAAAATGAAATTAGATATAGAACAGGCTGTGCCAGAGATAGTTTTCCCCAGCACCGCATGTTGCTACAAAACGAAAACATTAACCTGAAAACTCAAGTCATGTATTTACTTAAAATAACCTCATCAAATCGAGACTTTCATATAGATGTCATGGACGGCCTCAAGCCCGTCCAGAAATAGGTCTCATCCCTATATACCCGCTTTCTAAAATAAATAGTTAAGAATTTCTTTCACCGAATGTAGTCTGTGGCTCTTAACAAGGACCAAACTTCTCCGAACCTTGTGAACTGGCGCTACAGAATCGCAAACTAAGAACTGTACCAAATAACAGAAATTGCATCACTTGAGGACTGTCAAGAGTAGCAAGGATAAAATGGATAGCAAATGTAACTCAAAGAGAAAATTATGACATAATCAAGATGTTGATATTCGACGCTACTTCAAATAAAAGATGAGGAAGAAATCTCCCATCAACAGTGAAAAACCGATAACAACCACTGCACGTGAAATATTAACTCTCCTGGAAAAATTGTTTGAAGTGAAAGATTTTATAAACTTCAATCGAAAGCAGTACAGGTCAATGAATGCCAAAAGTTTCCTTACAGGGAACTGGCTAATATTGTCATTAAACTTACCACTATTCTCACTATCTCAGTCTGTTCATATCTATCTATCTATCTATCTATCTATCTATCTATCGTAGTCTATCTATCTATCTATCTATCTATCTATCTATCTATCGTAGTCTGTCTGAATATCTATCTATCTATCTATCTATCTATCTATCTATCAACCAAACTATCTACCTATCTATCTCGGCCAGTTCATATTTTTCTTTAAACCAATTTGGGTTGAGCTCTCTGGGGAGGATGTGTGGGTTTGTAAACAGTGACTATTACGGCTAATAATGCAAGACTCTTCGGTAAATCGAATCGAGTTCTCTCAGTCACTGAGTGTTTATCTAAAAATAAATACGCTTAAATTCACCTTCTTCTCTGCCGTGCGCCAACGGCTTCAGGGTAAAATTTCCGACTGACGCGAATTCAGCCGGTTTTCTATTCTAGCCAGAGGCAACCGAACGTCTAGACACACTGATGAGCTGTGATACAGCGAAACAGTCTGTCTGTGGATGACAATATATATATATAGAGAGAGAGAGAGAGAGAGATAGATAGATAGATAGATAGATAGATAGATAGATAGATAGATAGATTACAATATGTGTATATGTATGTATCTATCTTCTATCTATTACTTTACTATACATCTATATCAGTCTGTTCATATCTATCTATCCCAGTTTATTCATTATCTATGTATGTATCTATCTAAGTCAGTCTGTTCATGACTGTCTATCTATCTATTGCAATATGTATGTATGCATCAATCTCTCTGTCTATCTATATCTTCTTTACTATTCATCTCAGTCTGTTCATATCTATCTATCTATCTATCTATCTATCTCGGCCTGTTCATATCTATCAACTTATCTATCTAACTAGCTACTGGCACCCCATACTTTCGGCCTTGTGCCACATCTGAGCTACGCTTGGAAAATCACTAGCTAGCTAGTTATATATGCCTGTTCATGTATTTCTATCAACCAATCTATCTATTTCAGTCTGTTCATATCTATCTATCTATCTATCTATCTATCTATTTATCTATGTTTTATTAAAAATGTTCACCAGTATAGATTTGCATTAGACTTTTAGACGTAACCGGAAATCCAGTCCTATAGAGAAAACAAGGAAAAATGTCTACTCCTGTTCATAAGACTGGCCAGATCTATCTATCTATGTATCTCTCTCTCTACATATATATATATTTATATATTTATATATATATATATATATATATATATATATATATATATATATATATATATATTCCAACAGTAGCAACAACTGAAATGGATAACACATGTAACTCGAACGAAAATAATGACATAATCAAGATTTTGACATTCCACTCGAATTTGAATGAAATGTTAGGGAGGATCCCCTCCCCCATAATTACTGGAAAGAGCGATAACAGCTAATGGACTTTAAAAGAAAAACCCTATTCTAATGAAAAATTGTTTTAAGAGAAAGATTTTATAAACTTCAACCGATAGTAAGTACTTGCTGCTCACTTAATGAATACCAAATGTTTCCTTGTTGGGAAACGGTTAATACTACTATTATTATTATTAGCAGATAGGAAAGAAATAGCTCTTGTGTTGTACGCTGCATAGTTCCGCCTGAGGATATTTTGAGCGTCAAGTTAAGTTGAAATGCCTGGCCAGCCCCCGTGTGTCTGTCTGTGTGTAGATCGTCCTTGTTCTCGGTCTGTTTGTCGATAGGCTGGTGCTATTCTGATAGGGGAAAATAGGACAAAAGCAAAAAATAGATCTTTTTTAATTGCTGGATGAACGAAAGCACCCGCCGAGTGCATTCGAAGAGGAGAAGTGGAACATATGCCACAGTGAGCACAGGTTTTTTTTTAGAAGTGCTTAAATTAACACACACGCACACAGAGAAATATATATATATATATATATATATATATATATATATATATATATATATATATATATATATATATATATATATATGATGAACTTAACAACGAGAGAAAAAAGAACAGGTCGTGATAGATAGATAGATAGATAGATAGATAGATAAGAGACCGAAATAGATAGATAGATAGATAGATAGATAGATAAATAGAGAAGATACCGAAATAGATAGATAGATAGATAGATAGATAGATAGATAGATAGATAGATAAGAGACCGATATAGATAGATAGATAGATAGATAGATAGATAGATAGATAGATAGATAGATAGATAGATAGATAGATAAGAGACCGAAATAGATAGATAGAGAGTGTTGTGGATTCCGGGATGAAATCCGGTATCAAATAATAACAAACGCCAAGAATGAATATAGGAAATAAATGTACTAAAGTAATAATACAAACTGGTAACACAGGTTAGTATTTCCAGGAATGCGGGTTAGTAGCAAAATATATATACAGTCTTTGATATCGACGTATCGCTGTATGACTTCTTACTGAGTCTACGTACTTCGATGTGTGTGTCTCTTCTACCGACCGACTCTACTCTCTCTATTATTACTACTACTTGATTACCGCGTATTCTCTGGTAGTAGTATATGTATACCTTGGGTGAGTCTATTTGTGTAAAAAGGGGAGGACCCCTCAACAGATAGATAGATAGATAGATAAATAGTGAAGAGACAGATATTTTTATGCACTTGTCAATTTTATATTTCCTTCATACGAACTAATATATTTGATCTAGTTTTATCATAGCAAATACGTCATTATTTCCGAAAACATTAAAATTATTACAATAGTACTTGTTTAAATATTTTAAAGCATTTTTTTTAATTATAGTGACATTTCTTGAATGTCATAAACAAATAAATGTCGATTGTTTTTTACTTGAAAATCAAATTCTTTTGTTAAAATGTAAAAAGAGAATGAATTTTATTCTGAGATTTTGAAACTAGCAATAGTTAGGATTGTGTTTTCAGCTAATATAATTCCACGTTTCATAACTGAATCTACGAGTTGATTCAAGGATTTTCAAGAGTCGAAATTTTGAATACCATAAATGCTCGATTTAGCTGCTCTGGGGCGCTTATTTAAAATGTTTAAAGAAAGCATATTTTGATTAAATTAACTTCTTGTCTTTAAATTCGTAGATGCAACTAAGCCTTTTATCTTGCCTTTTTCTCTCTGTCTGGTCCTATCTAACTTTTTACTCTCCTGTAAGAGGGATTTATGTCTACCATTTTCAATGTGTAAAATAGACCTATGTCTACCTTTTTGACTTTATTTTAAACCGGACCTATTCCTACCTTTTTGGCTTTAGTGTAAACCGGACTTATATCTACCTTTGCTATTCTAGTGTAAACCGGACCTGTTTAACATTTTGACTTTAGTGTAAACCGGGACTATGTCTACTCTTTTGACTTTAGTGTAAAATGGATCTATGCCTACTTCTTTATTTTAGTGTAAACCGGACTTATGTGTGCCATTTTTACTTTAGTGTAAAATGAATTTATGTGTAACTTTTCAATTCTAATGTAACCCGGATCTATGTCTGTCTTTTCTACTCTTGTGTAAATTAGAACTATAACTTTTGACTTTAATGTAAACCGAACCTATGTATATCTGTTTTTATTCTAATATAAAACGCACCACTCTTTTGGCTCTGTCTGGACCTATCAAACTTTTGACTTTACTGTAAGACGGGTCTATGTTTACCTTTTTTTATTCTAGTGTAAAACGGACGAATGTCTGCCTTTTCTACACTTTTGAAATCAGTGCAAGCTGGATCTACGCTATTTTTTTATTTTATCTAAACCAGACTTATGTGTACCATTCTGACTTTAGTATAAACTGAACCTTTTTCTTTTCTACTAAGTGTAAACTGGACCTATGTCTATCTTTTCTATTCTAGTGTAAATTGTACCTATGTCTACCTTTTTTATTCTAATGTAAATTGGGCCTATATCTACCTTTTTTATTCTAGTGTAAATTGGACCTATGTCTACCTTTTTTTATTCTAGTGTAAATAGGACCTATGTCTACTTTTTTTTATTCTAGTGTAGATTGGACCTATATCTACCTTTTTTACTCTAGTGTAAATTGGGCCTATGTCTATTTTTTTACTCGATTGTAAACAAATAATTCTATATAACATTTTGTTTCTAACCTATATCTACCTTTTTTACTCTAGTGTGAATCAGACCGATGCATAATTTTTTGACTTGATTGTAAAAACGGATATATGTGGTGCCATTTTGACTTTAGTGTAAAACGAGTCTTGTCTATCTTTTTGGCTTTAGTGTCAACTGGATATATCTTTTTTGTGGCCCCTGTGTAAACTGGACTTATGTCTAATTTCTTTATTCAATTTTAAACCGGTCCTCTCCCTCTTTTCAGCTCTTCTGTAAATTGAACCCGTGTCTACATTTTTTAAATTTTTACTTTACTTTAAACCAGACCTATGTTTACTCTTTTTACGATTCAATAATGATTTTTTTATTCTGTATTATTTAATGATAACGAAACAGAGTTAGGAATATGGTGAAGTCCACAGGCTTAAACTCACCTACAGCTGACAGATTTGCCTTGACAAAATCGATCTGACTGAATTAAACCTGTAAACTTGTAGGTAAGTATACGTAAATTTTACAGATATCTGATCAGTTTGTTTCCACTGATAAAATCGATCAGACGCAAATAAGCTAGTATTGTGTCGTGCCAGAAGGTTTTTCTCGCCAGGGTCCACCTTCCACATTTACAGATCTAGCATTCACCCGTGCAACGAATACTGTTGCCATATCTGGTCAGGTACACTTGCCACTCGTCTCGAGGTTCTTGTCAAAATCCAAAGACGAATCTGCAATGTAATCGATCCTGACTTGGCATCTCGACTTTAGTCACTTTCTCACAGATGTGATGTGGCTTCCCTCTGTCTTTTCTAAAAATATTTTCATGGCAATTGCTCTGACGAGCTTTTAGCTCTAGATCCCCGAGTACGTGAGTCTAGGACTGACGATATTATTTAAGAACACAACTTGAATTGGTTGTATTGAGATGATAATTTAGATATTTCTGAACCAATTGGACACCATGTATTACACGCATATGAGAGTCTAGGGCTGACGACATTATTTAAGAACACAACTTGAATTGGTTGTATTGAGATGATAATTTAGATATTTCTGAACCAATTGGACACCATGTATTACACGCATATGAGAGTCTAGGGCTGACGACATTATTTAAGAACACAACTTGAATTGGTTGTATTGAGATGATAATTTAGATATTTCTGAACCAATTGGACACCATGTATTACACGCATATGAGAGTCTAGGGCTGACGACATTATTTAAGAACACAACTTGAATTGGTTGTATTGAGATGATAATTTAGATATTTCTGAACCAATTGGACACCATGTATTACACGCATATGAGAGTCTAGGGCTGACGACATTATTTAAGAACACAACTTGAATTGGTTGTATTGAGATGATAATTTAGATATTTCTGAACCAATTGGACACCATGTATTACACGCATATGAGAGTCTAGGGCTGACGACATTATTTAAGAACACAACTTGAATTGGTTGTATTGAGATGATAATTTAGATATTTCTGAACCAATTGGACACCATGTATTACACGCATATGAGAGTCTAGGGCTGACGACATTATTTAAGAACACAACTTGAATTGGTTGTATTGAGATGATAATTTAGATATTTCTGAACCAATTGGACACCATGTATTACACGCATATGAGAGTCTAGGGCTGACGACATTATTTAAGAACACAACTTGAATTGGTTGTATTGAGATGATAATTTAGATATTTCTGAACCAATTGGACACCATGTATTACACGCATATGAGAGTCTAGGGCTGACGACATTATTTAAGAACACAACTTGAATTGGTTGTATTGAGATGATAATTTAGATATTTCTGAACCAATTGGACACCATGTATTACACGCATATGAGAGTCTAGGGCTGACGACATTATTTAAGAACACAACTTGAATTGGTTGTATTGAGATGATAATTTAGATATTTCTGAACCAATTGGACACCATGTATTACACGCATATGAGAGTCTAGGGCTGACGACATTATTTAAGAACACAACTTGAATTGGTTGTATTGAGATGATAATTTAGATATTTCTGAACCAATTGGACACCATGTATTACACGCATATGAGAGTCTAGGGCTGACGACATTATTTAAGAACACAACTTGAATTGGTTGTATTGAGATGATAATTTAGATATTTCTGAACCAATTGGACACCATGTATTACACGCATATGAGAGTCTAGGGCTGACGACATTATTTAAGAACACAACTTGAATTGGTTGTATTGAGATGATAATTTAGATATTTCTGAACCAATTGGACACCATGTATTACACACATATGAGAGTCTAGGGCTGACGACATTATTTAAGAACACAACTTGAATTGGTTGTATTGAGATGATAATTTAGATATTTCTGAACCAATTGGACACCATGTATTACACACATATGAGAGTCTAGGGCTGACGACATTATTTAAGAACACAACTTGAATTGGTTCTATTGAGATGATAATTTAGATATTTCTGAACCAATTGGACACCATGTATTACACACATATGAGAGTCTAGGGCTGAC
Organism: Acanthosepion esculentum; assembly: GCA_964036315.1. Classification (NCBI taxonomy): domain Eukaryota; kingdom Metazoa; phylum Mollusca; class Cephalopoda; order Sepiida; family Sepiidae; genus Acanthosepion; species Acanthosepion esculentum. The sequence goes on along the minus strand of OZ038502.1, from coordinate 66,615,003 downwards.
GACATTATTTAAGAACACAACTTGAATTGGTTGTATTGAGATGATAATTTAGATATTTCTGAACCAATTGGACACCATGTATTACACGCATATGAGAGTCTAGGGCTGACGACATTATTTAAGAACACAACTTGAATTGGTTGTATTGAGATGATAATTTAGATATTTCTGAACCAATTCGACACCATGTATTACACGCATATGAGAGTCTAGGGCTGACGACATTATTTAAGAACACAACTTGAATTGGTTGTATTGAGATGATAATTTAGATATTTCTGAACCAATTCGACACCATGTATTACATCCATTGAGTGTCTAGATTGGACGAAGTTATTTCAAAATATGACTTAAGTTCTTAAGCCAATATTTTTTTAATACATTTCGGTTTTGTATAAAACTAACGTTGGCGCTGCCTATTCTAGGTTCAATTTGCGTATCACACACTAAACTTCTCATAACTAATCAATACGCTGAGGCATTTTGAGTTCATTGTTTCCACATAACAAATTGTTAAGTTGTTTTCAAGATATGTGATATCGTTGCCTTCATTCAAATTCCAGATCATAGTTCTTATTTTGGGAAACTTTATCGTAAGTCGTACATCTCTGAACACTTGCTAAAGATTGTTATTTTTTTTTTCAAGGTCATTCTTACTTCAACTCCTTAGTTCCACCATTTCTGACCCTCATGCCTAAGACCCCCACCACCACCACCAATGTAATGCACATTGTAGGAGACCACCCTCACTTCCTTTATATTTCATTGGTGTGATGAAGTTCCACTCGAGCAGCATCTTCCCACAAATCGCTGTTTTTGGGAATCGACTCCCAAGATGATGCTTTTCCGATCCCCACCATCTCAACTAGTTCTAGTCTTCGTTTAATTTACTCACATATCCCCATAAACCTGTTTTTATCTGCAAACCTTTATTCGATTGGCTGTTAGGGTGACCATTATTGTAAAGAAAATAAAAAAGAACGAATTCTTCATTATAGGACACTGACCCACTAACGTATCATCGTTAAACTGACCTCTGATCGAAAAAAAAGTGTAAATTTTTCATCATTTAATTTTCAAATTTCAAGCATATAAAAACTAACATGGGTCGTAAGAAAGATATAACCTCAAACGTGACAAAAAAGATTGTAAACCGTGCGTCTTACTCTGTAACTGTATACGATTGGCTTTTGGGATTTGTATAGGGTGAACATAATTGTAAAATAAAAAAATCAATCTATGTCATCAGTATAGACTCCCACCCACGTATCATCGTTAAAGTGACCTCTGACCGGAAAACAGTCTAAAATTTTCATCATTTAATTTTCAAATTTCAGACATATAAAAACTGACATGGGTCGTAAGAAATATATAACCTCAAACGAGACAAAAAAGATTGTAATCCGGGCCTCTTACTCTTTAACTGTATACGATTGGCTCTTGGGCCTTGTATAGGGTGAACATTATTACAAGAAATAAAATACAATAACTATATCATCAGTATAGAAAATCATCGTTAAACTGGTCCCTGAACGGAAAACAGTGCATATTTTTCATTATTCAATTTTCAAACTCAAGACATGTAAAAACTGACATGGGTCATAATAAAGATATAACTTATAAGTTATTTATTGTGTAAGTGGAACACAATGTGAGAAATGACGAAAACAAATTGAACAAAGCTTGTCAAAAAGGAAAATGTCAAAAAGGAAATTGTAAAAAGAGCAAGAAAAATATGTAATAGAAAAAAAACATGTCTTAACAATATCAAAATGAGATTTGAAAAAATTAAAAGTATAAGAGGAAAAAAATAGATTGAACTGCAAGAAAATCAATTTTTTTAAAAAACCGATGTTGCTATAAACGATTTTTTTTTAAAATGGCGGCATTCTAAGATTGGCTAAAGAGATGAAAGGAAACAAACTACCACCTTTAAGTAAGCAATGCCCACCTTGACGAAAAGAGGTTCAAAGACAGCAAATTAATAGAATGGCCCCAATCTATACAGATATAACAGAATCCAATAGAAAACCAGTAGTCAATCATTAGAAAGAGATGTATATCAGAAATGCTGAAAAGGTGACGCCAAACTCCGAAGGCGAAAAAAGCCATTACTTCAGCTACAAAATGCCCTTTTCTTTCTTTTTTTCTTTTTATTTATAAATTCTTTTTTTATGGTTCTCTGATACAATGGTTCAAATATCTGGGAAGAGTTTTGAAAGAAGACAGAAAACTTAAAACCGACATTAGAACGTGCGTGGGAATAGCGGGAGAAGCTTTCTAAAACCAACACAACGGATTACGATACAGAAACAGTTTATTAGAAACAAAGAAAAGAGCGCTGAACTGTTATCTAATATCTGATCTCCTATACGACAGCGAAAGTCCAAAAATCCCCTCCTGCCTTGGAGGAAATAAACAAAGTATTAAAATATGAGAAAAGGTTTTTAGACACGAAGAAAAGAGAGATAAACCTTTATGTAATATCTGATGTGGCAGTGAATGTTGGAAAATTTCCTCACAGACGAAGAAGTAGCTTGAAGTAGAAATATGGTTCTACAGAATGATGCTGAGAGTAACATCGACGAAACATGTGAGTAACGTGGAAGATTCAGAGAAAATGTAATTTAAAAAATTGACGCTTATACATAAAATCAGAAGCAACAGTTGAAATTTCTGGGACATCATTTTGAAAATAGGCAAGTGTTTTAATAAAAGACAAAAAATCTGACACCGAAATCCGAAGATGTGTTGGAATAACGAAATATACATTCTAAAAAAACAAAAATAATATTACGAAACAGGTAAATTCTATTAGAAACAAATAATAAATTTCTGGGGCACATAATTTGGAAAATAGGCAAGTGTTCTAATAGAAGACAAAAAATCTGACACCGAAATCCGAAGATGTGTTGGATGAACGAAATAAACGTTCTAAAAAACAAAAATAATATTCCGAAACAGGTAAATTCTATTAGAAACAAAGAATAAATTCTATACGACAATGATTGCTGGTAAAATTTTCTCAATGAGAAAGAAGAGGCTTGTTATATACTGTTCCTATGAACACTAATGGGTATGTCCCAATCCCCATAAATACGTTGGACACTATTTTAAGTGGGGGTCATATGCCGTCTAAGTAGTCCACCACCAGCAGTGGTTTACCTACTTCACGCCGCTGACGAGTATTGCATTTTGTTGATGTTATAAAGATTACCATTTCATTTCCAACCTCCGTTTTGGTTATTCCTCATTCAGTAACTCTTCCTGAGTCACAACAAGGCTACTGAGGTTTGGTGCTACAGAAGGATGATGTGAATACCCTGGATAGTTCACTGTAATTAACGCGGAAATTTTAAAGAAAGCGTAAACGAAAAGGACACTTAGAATGAGAGAAAGATAGTTGCAACTTCTGGAACACATAATGAGAAAAGAGCGTTTGGAGAATTTGATGCTCACAAGACATAATGAAGGCCAGATTGATTGAGGCAAACAGCGAATAACCTACCTAATGAATAGGTTCAGGGTTCAGAAGAGATTACAAAATCAAACATGGCTGAGCGCTAAAAGAGGTAAAATGTTGTGGAGAACTATGATCCCCCACGTCCTGAGGGGACAAATTTATTGATTCGTTTTCTACGGCTTATTGACTATTTGGAGTTTATTTAAAACCATAAAATATTTTTAGCTTGTAAAAGGATTTTTTTTTGGGGGGGGGGTATATAATAATGATTTAGTGATACTAATTAACTCATAGCTGGTAGGAAAACCGGTGGCTATTTGCGCGTAAGGTAATATAACGAACCCGTCTGGAATTGGGACTCGGCTCCCTCGATTAACATTTCCCAGCCCTTATTCATTACGCTACCGAAACATCCAAGCCTACAGCACCTGGTATTCCCAAGCGGTTCTCGTCTAGGTATCGACCAAGCTCGACGTTGTTAATCGCACGGGAACCGGTGTTTCGAAGTCATTTGGCCGTAATCCACTCTAAAAAAAACAAATTGGTAATCTGGAATTCACGAGTTTACGATTTACTAGGATTAACAATAAGAGTTTTTTAAGATAATGATTCAGTGATACAAATATTACGAATGAACACAGAGTTGTGGGAAGAGGAGATAAATCCATAGCTCAGCAGAAATTGAGAGACAAGCAAGAAATTATCATGTGGATATAAAGTGGGGGATCAACACTATATTGCAATCGAAGTAAGAAAGAGTGCCAAATATCAGATATAGAGCATTTGCAAATATTATAAAAAAATATTTAGAGAGTTGGTAGAATAACACAGCAATAGTTCTTTGGGAAATAAGATCGCCATATTGAAATACTAAAAATGGAAAAACAACTCTAAAACTAACAGAAGCCGAGATCAAGCGACATATTTTAGCGTCCCTTTCACTCTACAGGATGTTTTGATTGTAAAAGTTGAAAATACCAGACGACAGAAAACAGATCATTATACAGCTCGGCCTCTTTATTCCAGTATTCATGAGACGAGTGGAACCACAGAAGAGGTCGGACGACAGAAAAGAAATGATTATCCAGTCCGGCATGTTTATTCCGGCATTACTGAGAAGTTTCCATGGCCGGACCACAGAAGTTGCCGAACGACAGAAAAGAAATGATTATACAGTTCGACCTCTTTATTCCAGTATTTTTGTAACGAGTCCATGTCCGGACCACAGAATGAGCCGGATGGCAGATAACAAATGATTATACAGTCTGGCCTCTTTATTCCGGAGTTCATGAGACGAATCATGGCAGATGAAAGAAAAGAAGATGCCGGATGAAAAGAGAAGAAATTTATTATGCATTCCTATCTCTTTATTCCGCCATTTTTGGGACGTGTCCATGGCCGAACCACAGAAGATGCTAGATGACAGAAAAGAAATGATGTTACAGCCTGACCTCTTTATTCCGGCATACATGAGACGAGTCGATGGCGGGAAGATGCCGGACGACAGAAAACAAATGATTATACAGTTCGACCTCTTTATTCCGCTATTCATTGAACAAATCAATGACGGACCACAGAAGATGTCAGACGACAGAAAAGAAGTGATTATCCAGTCCGGCATGTTTATTTCGGCATTACTGAGACGTTTCCATGGCCGGACCACAGATTTAATGATACAAATATTACGAATTAATACACAGTTGTGGTGGGGGAGGCGGTAGATGCATAGCTTATCAGAAATTGATAGATAAGCAAGAAATGATCATGTGGATATAAAGTGGGAGATCAATTCTATATTAAAATCAATACATGAACTGATCCCTCACTTTGTGACCTCAGCAGTTTCTATACGTTTACATATTCCAGAGAATGTAAATAAAACTAAAAGCCATGCCTGTGTAACTCATCACTGAATGATTGGTTGGCTTTCTGCGCCTTACCAACACTTTGCGGTTTGTTTAAAAACAGGAACTATTTTTAGAGTGTAAGATTTTTTTTCTTTTTATAATAATGATTTAGCGATACAAGTCTTACTAATTAACCCAGAGATGGGGGGAGATCCAAACTTTTCACGGGGGAATTTGCGCATAAGGGAATATAACGAACCCAACTGGAATTGGAAGTCGGCTTACACCACCCGCACATCCAAGCTTACTGCACCTGCGGGGAGACAGGGTACATAGAAGAAGAAGAAGAAGAAGAAGAAGAAGAAGAAGAAGAAGAAGAAGAAGAAGAAGAAGAAGAAGAAGAAGAAGAAGAAGTCAGATGACACGTAGAAGGCAAGAGGAAAAGAGGAAAATGAAGTGTAACCTTCTTAACCCGCTTCTGTATATGGTTGGTGGAACAGGGGATCGGACAGCAAAACGATAAACATTAGTAATAGCTACAAAGAATAGGAAGTTGTGGAGAGTCATGATCGAACATGGAACAGGGTATCGGGCAGCAAAAAATCAAGCATTGCTAACAGCTACAAAGAATAGGAAGTCGTGGATAGTCATGATCGAGCATGTAACAGGATATCGGACAGCAAAAAAAATAGCTAATAGCTACAAAGCATAGGAAGTTGTGGAGAGTCATGATCGAGCATGTAACAGGATATCGGTGAGCAAAAAAAATATAGCTAATAGCTACAAAGCATAGGAAGTTGCGGAGAGTCATGATCGAACATGGAACAGGGTATCGGACAGCAACAAGACAAACATTGCTAATATCTACAAAGAATAGGAAATAGTGGAGAGTCATGATATCCCACATCCTGGAAGAAGATGTTTATTCAGCTCTATGCAATTTCCATTTTCGTGTTGCCTTCACTCATGATCTTTGTAGTATCGCGTTTTTCCTTTGAAGTCAGTCTAACTACACAAGGGCAATCTTTGTTTCTAATCGCAAAGTTAAAATATCTTTTATAAATAGTGTCGTTGCAAAAATAATGCGTTTAAATGTAGCGACACATATGCGGAACTAAGATAATCCAGTTGTCCAGCCTATTATAATCATGAACACCAATGGCAAACTTCAATTAGAAAAGAAAAGAGCGTATCAAATAGTCATTTTTAAGCGAGTCATTCACAGCGATGAGCTTAATAATTTAAATGTCCTTATCTTGGTATTCTGAATTTAATTCATTGATTGGTTCGTTTTCTACGGATTATCAACCCCTTGCAAGTTATTTAAAGCCAGAAAATATTTTTAGACTTTAAAAATTTATCTTTAGATACTAATGATACAAGTCTCACTAATTAACACATAGATCGGGGGAGAAGGGGTGGATTTAATCTTTTACCCCAAGGGTATTTGCGCGGAAGGCAATATAACGAAGCCAACGGGAATTAGAACTTGACTCTCCGATTAACAATTCCGAGGCATTATCCATTACTCATTCAAGCTTACCACACATCGTATTCCCAAGCGGCTGACTATCTCGGTACTGACCAGTCTAACGTGATCGTACGGGAAACGCTGTTTGCATCGTGATGTGGCCGTAAGCCTGCTCTGAATTTAAAATCACGGGTTAGTTTCTACAAGTGTTCATCACACAAGTAGGATGAACACTATACATCGATGATGCACTGGTGGGGGGTCCGATTTAAAGCTTGCGACTTAAGAAGCTTCAAGATGCAGTAGACAAAATGTCTATGGCGCTACCTCAGCTTTTCTGAACCTTTTTACCCTTGTGGTACCCTTGAAATTATTTTCATCTCTCAGGGAACATCTGCATAAAAAAAAAATTATTATATCATCCGACTCTCGACTAATTCAGTAGCCGGGGAGTTACGAGGTCAAAAGAAAGAAACCGATTCTTCTTCTTCGTGGTTCTTTCGGATATTTTGCCGGCGCCCATCTCCTCTCCAAGCTCTTGATGGACAGCCGAAGACCACGAAATACGGTGTTGGTCGCGCTTGGTCAGGTTTTGAATTCGTAGTTGTCTTTCACAATGAGCGCGCCGTAGAATAAGGCCAGAGATAGGACAAGAACAGTGCGGGTTCGTTAAAGACAGCGGAACAAGATATTTATGAGCAGAATGTTATCAGAAAGAGCAATACAGATGCAGAAGAACGTGCACTTATGTTTCATAGTCTACGCATAAGCCTTCGACAAATTACGCCACAAGGATTTGTTGGAACTGCTCAGCAACCTTGATATATTCGGGAAAGTTATTAGAATAATCAAGAACCAATACTGGCAGCAAACAGCATGCATGTGCATAGGGAATGAGTTCAGTGAATATACAAAAATAGAAAGGGGCGTAAGGCAAGGGTGCGTCTTCTCACCGGACCTCTTCAATTCGAGACAATTCTGAGGGAATTGGAAGTCCTACCAGGATTCAACATTGCTGGGCATAACCTTAACAACATAAGATACGCAGACGACACAGTAATGATAGCAGACACGGAAAGGAAATTACAAAACCTCCTACAGAAGGTAGCGAAGGAAATCGAGAAGAAGAAACTAAGCATAAAGTACAAGAAGACAGAATGCACGGTCATCAGTAAAAGGATGTGCCCGAAAAGCGATTTACAGGTCGGAATACTAAAATCATACAGGTGCGGAAGTTTAAATACCTGGGAAGTGTTTTGACCGAGGACAGTAAGTGCGACACTGAGATCCGTAGACGTATTGGGATGGCCAATGACGCATTCCAAAAGCTGGGCAGAGTATTGCAAGACAGGAGGATTTCTTAGGTAACAAAGAAAAGAGTACTGAGCTGTTATGAGACATCTGTCCCCCTTTACGGTAGCGAATGTTGGGTAGTCTGCTCAGAGATGATGAAGAGACACGAGGCGATGGAGATGTGGTTCTACAAAAGGATGCTAAGGATATCATGGACCAAGCGTGTGAGCAACGATGAGATCTTAGAGAGGATGCAAACAAAGAGGATGCTTTTTTTTTTTTGATATTTTCAAAATCGGGTATGATATACGCATGGTTAGTAGTGGTGTAACTTTAATTGATGGTTAGTGTTTTAGGGTTAATAAGCTGAAATACATTTGCAATATTTATCTTATAAATATAAGTAGACTCTGAAAATTTTATCCACTATTTTTTTTTTTTTTTTTTTTTTTTAAGCGTATCACCCCGAGCAAGGCCGGTGGCCACTATCACACATGGGGTTACAGAAGGGTTGGAGGAAGAGCAGATAGGAGTGGTAAAGGAAGGGATGTGGAGAAAGAGAAGGACGGAGGGCCGATCGAGGTGGGGAGGTTACGGGAGATATAGAGCGAGAGCAGATAGGAATGGAAGATGTCAGGAAGTGGATAGATCAAGGCAACTGGAGATGACGATTGACGCTACACTTAAACCGTTGGAGATTGTATTTGTCAGGGAAACAGTAATAGGGAAGGGAGTTCCATAGGCGAGATGTGCGTGACATGAAGCTATTGGAGTAGAAAAGACGTCTACACCTAACAGTTTCAACAGTGAAGGGGTGGGAACGGGATGCCAGCCTCGTAGGACGCTTGAATTCACGAGGCTTAGGGACAAGTGAAAGCAACTCCTCAGAGCAATTACCGTGGAAGTACTTGTAGAAAAGGCAGAGTGATGCAACATTGCGTCTGTGAGAGAGCGACTGCAGACGAGATGACAGATCAGGGCCAATCACATTGCATATCCGTCTCTGGATCTTATCAAGAACCCCGAGGCAACACGCAGGGGCCCCAGACCATAAATGGCAGCAATACTCCATGCAAGGTCGAATGGTAGACTTATAGACCTGGAGGATCGATTCAGGGGAGAAGAATTTCCTGGCTCGGCACAGGGAACCAACTTTTCTAGCGGTGGATGATGCATTGGTTAATAATTTTATGGTGAAATCATTGACTTACATGGAATGCCATTGTGTAATTTTCTCTCTTCCTTTAATAAGGAAATATATATATATATGTGTGTGTGTGTGTGTGTGTGTGTGTGTGTGTATGTTCTTTAGTTAATGTTCTTAAATAGAAAAGATGCAGAATATTGTTTACAATTGATCACAGTTCTTGCTGGTCAATACTTATCTTTCCATTTTTCTCAAAATACTTTTTGTGGCATTTTAATGCCATTTATTTTCTTCTTTTCTTTCCAGTGTTTATTTCTTTTGTTTTCTGATTTTTGTTCAACTTTTTGCAACATCTTATTTCTCTTTTGAAGTTTGTCATACATTAGAAGGCAATCTTTGTTTCTAAAATTAAAAATATTATAAATATTGTTTCTTTACCACATGATGAACAACACTTGAAATGCATTATAAAATCTCACCCCCCCCCCAATGGTTGTAAATATTTTAATAGTCAATACAAACTTGGGGAGAAGCTAAGTGCTGCCAAGCTATCTGAAAGCCCACTGAAAAGACCATGAGGGAGAAGAGTCGGTCTGTTTCTTCTGCCTTCAGGTCCCCCCTCCTAATGAGGGTTTGATGATGTTAATAAGCTGAAATACATTTGCCATATTTATCTTTTAAATATAAGTAGACCCTGAAAATTTTATCCACTTTCATTGGTTAATAATTTTATGGTGAAATCATTGACTTGCATTGAATGCCATTGTGTAAATTTTGTTAATTACATATGAGACTAGATTATATTTTAAGGATTTCTTAATCAGCAATGCTTAGTATCCTCTGAGCATTTATCGTATTAACAAAAGTGAACATATGTGAGGATCTGTCATGGGTCAGATCAGACACGATAAGCAGTGCGTCATTTTGCAATTGTTTTCTTTTCTTTTTTTATTCTTTTTACAAATGAATGATCACAAGCAGCAACAAAATGGATTATTTTTGGTCATAAAGCAAACAATATTAACATAATTAATTTTCATTATTTTCTTATTGTTTTGTTTGTTTTTTTTTTATTACTTTTCAGAGGGACAAATTAGTTGTAATAAATGCCATTGATTCTTTGTTTTTGTCTCTTTGTGGCCATAAAATACTCTCAAATAGAATTTAATTGAAACCTGAATATTTTAATAAAGTCGGACTTCATTTATTATATTTAAGAAATTCAAATAAAAATCAACAGTTTTTAATAATTAAAATATTTACAGAGTTAGTAGAATAATACAGCAATTGGGGTCTTCAAATCAGAAATCTATTTGTCACATGAAATTGTGTGCGTATATATATATATATATATATATATACACACATATATATATATATATATATATATATATATATATATATATATATATATATATTTCTGAGATGAGGTATTATGTACATTATTTACATTATTCGGATCATTGTCCTCATCTTTGTCGCTATATTTATTACAACGTTTCGGCCGTTGTACGCTCCAGCCTTCTTCTGGTGGTTGGAATGTCGAACTGAACCCTATATTTCGCTCACTGGGGTAGACTGTTCTAGTCCCATGTTTTATGGATGTCAGTTATCAGTTATCTCCTCTTAAATTCCCTCTGAAAGTTCTCCACTGCCTTAACCGGGTAGTGAACTCACACTCTTTGGGTCCTGTCACTGGATCTAACTAACGCCTTTATCCACTGTGCCATGTGTCCTCAATGGCGTTAGTTAACATCGATAACAGGAGAATAGCTAATAACTGACATCCATTAAACATGGCACGTGGAACTATAACAGTCTACCCCAGTGAGCGAAATAAAGGGTTCAGTTCGACATTCCAAACACCTGAAGAAGGCCGGAGCGTACAACGGCCGAAACGTTGTAATTAATATGGCGAAAAAGATGAGGACAATAGTCCGAATAATGTAAATAATATATATATATATATATATATATATATATATATATATATATATAATGTGTGTTTAAAACCGTCTATATTTATAGCAGAAAGAGTGCTAAATATCAAACATAGAACATATATATATTACTGAAATATTTATAGAGTTGGTAGAATAACACTGCAATAGTTCTTGGGAAATAAGATCGCCATATTGAAATACTAAAAATGTAAAAACAACTCTAAAACTAACAGTAAAAGAGATCAAGCTATGTATTTTAGCGTCCTTTTCACTCTACCGGATATTCTGATTTTAAAATGAAAATGCCGGACGAAAGAAAGCAGATGATCATACAGTCCGACCTCTTTATTTCGGCATTCATGAAACGAGTCCATCGCCGGACCACAGAAGATGCCGAGTGAAAGAAAAGAAATGATTATACAGTCCGACCTCTTTATTCTGCCATTTTTGTGACGAGTCCATGTCCGGACCACAGAATAAGCCGAATGGCAGAAAACAAATGATTATACAGTCTGGCCTCTTTTATTCCGGTATTCTTGGGGTGTGTCCATGCCAGGAAAGTAAATGTTTATACATTTCGACATCTTTAATCGAGTATTCTCTAGACCAGCCTTTGCCGGACCACAGACATCGGATGACAGAAATCAAACCTCTTCAATCCGGCAGCCTTGAGAACAAACATACCGGATAAGAGCAATCAATTATATTTTCCAACCTCTTTAATCCGGCACTATTGGGACCAGGCCTCTCCACAGAATAATGCCGGATGACACAAATGAAATGATTATACAGTCCGACCTCTGTAATCTGGTCTCCTGTCCATTGTCGAATGACAGAAAGTAGCGTTAAATATCTCTATGTAAACGTAATTCATGCTAGATCATACCATATATATATATATATATATATTGCTGTGTTATCAATGGTAGGACAAAGATTAAAACAGGAAATTAAATAATCATTAATGGTCCAAAACAAAGATTTTATTGTTTCATGCCAGACAAGGGCTATAAAAAAGCCGAAAACCAAAAAATAATATACATTTACTCACCTGAATGAATATATATATATATATATATATATATATATATATATATATATATATATATATATATATGAAAGAGGTACCATATACGCCAGCTGGATGTTTCCCATAAAAGTTGTTTGCGTGCAATCTGTGGAGTTAGCCTTCAAGATAGGACATCTAACGTAGACCTGTTTAACAAGTGTAATATTGGAGGAATCGAGACCTTTCTCATACAGCCTCAGTTACGGTGGACTGGATGTCTGATGACAGGATACCCAAGATCCTAATGTACACCCAGTTATATAAGGGCTACAGGAATGTAAGACGCCTATGGCTAAGATACAAAGACAAGCTGAAATGCAACTTGTCAGCTCTCAATATACCACATAACACCCTTGAGCGTTTAGCCTTGGAGCGGGTAGAATGAAGATCAACGTGTTTTAGTGGACTCAGGAGTTTTCAATCTGCTTGTCTGAATCATCTTCGAGAAGCGAGAGCATGATCTAAAAGGTCAGCCAATCTAACAGTGATCTCATATCACAATCCTCACTCTTGCTCCATATGTGGCCTCCTTTGTAAATCACTAGCGGGTCATAAGTGCCACTTAAGATCATCGCACAAAATTTCATAACTGAATCAATTAAGCTGCCAGATCCTCATACGTCGAAATCGACGGGAGAGTCCATTAGGATTATATAAGAGAGTAAGACGGTGTCTCCAAAAACCCTCTGTCGGCTACTGCGGAAATTTGTAAACAAAGTGTTACGCTGATATCGTGGCCTCTCATCAAACTAATGGCGACGGAATAAAAAAAGAAACGTACCGGACCATGGGATATACCGGACCACGGAGAGCCAGAGTTCGGACAGTAGATTTTTTTTATATTTAAATTGGGTAAAATTTATTATAAAATATAGTTAAAGCCCATGATTATTCTTTCCCACCACCGTAAGCTTCCCGTGGGAGACATTATTTATCTCTGCCCTCGGCAATTAGTCTAATCGTGTGTCTGGTTCTTCCTTTTTGCCAATACGTCTTCAAGAAGCAATGGAGTGCGTCTTGGAATGTTCAATTATCATTCTATAATTGTTTTGAAGTGTGAAGCTTATAAGGGATTATGCATCTACTAATAGAGCTACTGCTGCAATTCAAAGTGCGTATCTGGCGCGCTAGAGTAGTTAAAAGTTATTTACCTATAGGAATTGCTTTTAGTTAGGAAGAAAGAAAGAATGTTAGAAAGAGAGGAAGAAGAACGTAAAAATAGATTGTAAGCATTGAAAAGAGGATATTTTTGAAATCTTAAAGGGAATCAAAGTACAGAGCAAAGTTGAAGAAAGAAAGAAATAGAAAATAGAAAGAAAGAAATAGAAAGAAAGAAAGAAAGGAAGAAAAATACGTTTTTAGGAAAGGGAAGGAAGAAAGAAAGAAAAGAAAGATGAATATAGAGAAAGAAAGAACGAAAAAAGAAAGAAAGGAGAAAAAAGAAAGAATTTAGAGAAGGAGAGAAAGAAAGCCAGAAAGAAAGTAAGAAAGGACAAATTTAGAGAAGGAAAGGAAGAAAAAAGAAAGACTGTGCGATTTTAAAGAAAGAAAGAATGTTTATGGAAAGAAAGAAAGAAATAAAGAAAGAAAGAAAGAATGTTTATGGAAAGAAAGAAAGAAAGAAAGAAAGAAAGAAAGAAAGAAAGAAAAGATGGAAAATAGAAAGAGAGGAAGAAGAACGTAAAAATAGATTGAAAAAGGATTGAAAACAGGATATTTTGAAATGTTAAAGAAAATCAAAGTAAAGAGAAAGTTGAAGAAAGAAAGAAAGAAAGAAATAGAAAATAGAAGGAAAGAAAGAAGAGTAAAAATGAAAGAATTAAAAAGTGTAAAATAAAAAAGAAAGAAAGAAATGTTAAATTGAAAGAAAGGATATAAGAGAAAAGAAAGAAAGGGTAAAACAGAAAGAAAACAAGAAAAAATAGAATAAAATATGAAAGTAAGTGTGAAAAAGAAAAGAAAGTTTAAAACAGAAAATTAAGAAAGAAAGAATCGTAAAACAGAATAATAAAGAGAGAAAGAAAAAGAGTAAATGTGAAAAGTAAACGAGTGGAAAATAAAAGAAAGAAAGAAAGAAAGAAAGAAAGAAAGAAAGAAAGAAAGAAAGAAAAGAAAAGAAAAGAAAAAAGAAAAGAATGTATAAAACAGAAAGAAAGAACGAAGGGAGGAAAGAAAGTGTTTAAAATTGAAAGAAAGGGTAAAACAGAAAAGAAAGAAAGTGAATAAAGAAAGAAAGTAAATAATGAATGAAAGAAAGAAAAGAAGAAAGAAAAACTACAAAAGGGAAAGAAAGCGTAAAATAAAAAAGAAACAAAGAAAGTTTCAAACAGAAAAGAAAAAAACCCAGAGATAAAATGGAAAATCCCTTAAAAATGTATAAAAAAAAGAAGAAAATAAACGAAATAAAGAAACAAATAAAAACCCAAATAAAAATCAATGAATACAAATGAGAAAATATTCGTTCGATTTCGAATTTGATCAGGGGGTGTTGGGAGGCCTTGTAATCATGGCTAAGTGATGGAATCTTTCAAAATGTCCGCGCACGGGACGGTCGAGACGTGGTTTGGTAAGAGGATAGCAAGGGATTGAGGAGGCGGCTGGGAGATAGACAAGGGGGGTACACTGAGGAGATGACCAAGTCACCCATCACCCAACATCCTCGAGTCCAGCCGCTTCTGATATTCATAATTGTCACGTACAAATATTGATTCAATTTCCGCAGACGATAAGTATCCTATTCTAGGTTTCTATGGTATGTACGTCAACACTGACTACTTCACACACACATACACAAACACACACATACATATATATATATATATATGGTGTAATGGATAGCGGCACGGATTGAGGAATCGAAGATCCGAGTTCGAATTCCGGTCCACTTACGTTCTGTTTAGGAATATCGTCTTATATTGTGCAGAAAAGTGTTTGAAATTTGCATTTTACTTGGCCTTCAACAAGTTGGCATCTATTTGTAAAACTTTCCTTAACTAACCAATATATGAATGAAATATTCATTTAAAGATTTTGTTTCAAAGATTTCAAGTAGTGAATATATCTTACTTTGTGAAGCGATAGCGAACGGGCGAAGTAAACGATATAAACCACTCGAAATGTATCTGCCATTTCCTCCTCATTCTCTATCCTATCTGGCTTTATTTCTTTCTTTCTCTTTATTTTAATTCTTTTCTCCCTTACTCTTCCTTTTCTTTTATTCATTTAATGTCTCTTCTTCTTCCTCTTTTCCTTTACTGTCTACATCCTCACTATAACATTGAAAATCTATGTAAACTTGTGCCTAGACTGTTATCTGCGATGCTATTCATCCTTTCTTTTTCGGTTTTCTTTTTTTCTTTTACTTTCTCCTCCACTTTCTTTCTCTCTTTTTTTTTACTCTTTAAATGTTTAAATTTTAAGCCTTTATCACATTTAATAACACCTCTGAAATGATAAGATCCCCAAAAAAATCTGTTGATCGAAATGGCCATTTTCTGAATGAGGTAGTTTTGGATTTTTAATCTACACCGGTTGGACAAAATAATTGAAACACTTGTTAAATTCAAAGAAAATTTATTCAATATAGTGATGGTACCCCTTTAGCCTCACATACAGCTTTAATACGTCTAGGAATGGAATCATACAGCTTCCTGACTTCATCAAGAGGAATTATCAGCCATTCTTCCATTAACACCTACTTTACATCTTTAAGACACGACGGTGGAGGATAGCGGCTCCTAACTTGTCGCTCCAAAATGCACCACAAATGTTCAATAATATTGATATCTGGAGATTGGGGAGGCCACTCCATATGTTCTAGCTCACTTTTATGCTCTTCATACCAATTCTTAACCACTCAAGCGGTATTTATCGGAGCATAATCGTCTTGGAAGATGCAGTCACCATCAGGGGATAAAGTCTGGCCCATTGGATGAATATGATCTCCCAAAATTTCAGGTAATCTTTGCTGTTGATTCTACTAGGGCAACTATTGGACCGAGACATTTCCATGATATGCCAGCCCAAACTATCACTAATACACCTCCCTGCTTCACTGTTGGAAGAAGGCAGTCAGGGTTGTAAGCTTCTTTAGGCTGCCTCCACACATAAACTCGCCCTGATGTTGGGAAAAGAGAAAAATTGGACTCGTCTGAGAATATGACTTGCTTCCATTGGTCTGCAGACCAGGCATTGTGATCTCTGCACCACTTCAACCTCTCCTGAATGTTGCGAGTGGAGAGAAGAGGTTTCCTTACGGTGGCTCTTCCATGATATGCAACCTTATGGAGCTCACGACGAACAGTTTTAGAAACTGGACTATTCAGATGATTATCCAACTCAGCAGTCACTTTGGCCGCAGTAGTCCGATGATTTTTTCCCACATTGCGTTTCAATGCACGTTGATCCCTGTCAGTAAGTTTGCTAGTCCGGCCCGAATTGCTATGGTTGCTAGAAGTTTTGCCCTGTTTCTCGAATTGCGTCATAGTTTTTGATATGGCAGCTCTTGAAAACCCAAACAGTTCAGCAACCTTAGTGATCGAGGCTCCTGCTATGCGAGCTCCAACAATTTGCCTTTTTTCGAACTCGGGGAGGTTACGCATTTAGCTTAAATTTTACTAAATTCTAAAAATAAATAAGACCAGTACAGTAAATTAGATAAATAAACGTATTTACAATAGATATGACCTGCAATTACGAAGTTTTAGTTAAAGTTCTTAATACAATAGGTCTTTGAAATATATATTCATCAGACCTACAAATTCAAAAAGAAATCAGAAAAAATAACTCCGAGAATAAAAAACAAAATTTAGTGAGAGTGTATGTATGAGATTGTGGGACGAATTTGAATTTGTAGGTCTGATGAATTGGATCGTAATTACGATTCCAATGTAATAAATTATAACCATGGAATATTAGTGTTTAAGCCTTTTTATTACATCCTGACTCTGTCCTGGACATTAATTTCTTCCTGGATTCTATTCCTTTTAGAATTATTTATATATATATATATATGTGTGTGTGTGTGTGTGTGTTTGTGTATGTGTGCGTGTGTGTATGTGTGACAATTCATATATAACTAAAAAATATATCTGTTAAAAGGAAAGATATGAATAAAGACGAAATGAATCTATTCATAGCTGACACGTTTCACCTATCAGAGGCTGAAACGCGTCGGCTAAAAAAATCTTTCCTTTTGTCTTTATGCATATGCAGACACACAGACACGCATATATATATATATATATATATATATATATATATATATATATATATATATATATATATATATATATATATATATATATATATAAAGGACGCGAAAGAACTGAAAATCTTACAGTCCAAACCAATTCCCCAGAATCAATATTCTGATTTTTGGTTATTAAAATACAGACTTTGGTAAGCGGATCGGACAGAAAACTTTTCACCACTCTCTCGTGCATATATATATATATATATATATATATATATATATATATATATATATATATATATATATATATATATATATATATATATATATATAAGCCAATTGAGAGACGGGTGCTTTAATCTGCTTGGTTGCTCGCTTTGATGTTTCGGGTCTGGACTGATGTTTCAGGCCGTGCTTCTAAAATAGAACAACTTTTTCACGTTTCTTTGCTTTTCGTGATGGTGATTCGTTACAACGCAGGATTTCCAGACTTAAAACATAAGAAGCAAAAGTGGGACTGTTGCCCATGACCCGTATTTTCACCTGAGGGGAAGAAAGACAGTGAGGCACCGGGATTAGGCATATATTGGTTGGAGATAGATAGATAGAGAGGTAGAGAGAGGGGGGAGAGAGATAACAAAGTAAAATAGATAGATAGATAGATAGATAGATAGATAGATAGATAGATAATGAATAAAATGAGATAGAGAGAGAGAGATAGATAGATAGATAGATAGAGAGAGAGGAGGGAGAGAGAAAGATAAAGTAAAATAGATAGATAGATAGATAGATAATGAATAAAATGAGATAGATAGATAGATAGATAGATAGATAGATAGATAGATAGATAGATAGATAGATAGATAGATAGATGTACAACTGGAAACAGATAATGAACAAAATTAGATAGATAGATAGATAGATAGAGAGAGAGAGAGAGAGAGACAGACAGACAGACAGACAGACAGACAGAGAGGGAGAGATAACAAACTAAAATAGATAGATAGATAGATAGATAGATAGATAGATAGATAGATAGATAGATAGATAGATAGATAATGAATAAACTGAGATAGATAGATAGATAGATAGATAGATAAATAGATAGATAGATAGATAGATAGATACGCAAACATTGAGATAGATAATGAATAAAGTGAGATAGATTATGCATAAAGAGAGATAGATAGATAGATAGATAGATAGATAGATAGATACGCAAACATTGAGATAGATAATGAATAAAGTGAGATAGATTATGCATAAAGAGAGATAGATAGATAGATAGATAGATAGATAGATAGATAGATAGATAGATAGATAGATAGATAGATAGATAGATACGCAAACATTGAGATAGATAATGAATAAAGTGAGATAGATTATGCATAAAGAGAGATAGATAGATAGATAGATAGATAGATAGATAGATAGATAGATAGATAGATAGATAGATAGATAGATGTATCCTGCTAGAGACATTATGATGTAAATGATTGTAACATTCCCGAAATAGGCTGGAAGAATTCGCATAACTGTTTTAAAGGATAAGACAATTAAAAACCATCAATTCTTTATTCAATAAATACGTTTTCTTTGAAAGGTGCAGGAATTTTTAGACGACTTATTTTAGCATGATTCTTAATGTATTGAATAAGAAGGGCCGACGGCCGAAACATTGCCGTAACAACAGCAAAGAAGAGAACAATGAAAATCATGTAAATACAGATTTAAGACGAATCTTTCGTGACCACTTTTGAACAGGAGAAATATTTCGAGCCCACATTGAAATTTCTCGCTGCTTCGACGGAGATGTACTTCTACAGAAAGATGTTGCGAATACCGCAGACTGAACATGTGAGCAATGAGAAAGTTCAACGGAGTAATCGAAGTGAAACGGACACTTAGTATAAGGAAGAGAAAGCTGAAATATCTGGTCCCCATTAGGAAGGAGGGATTGGAGAATTTGACGCTCACGGGATATATTTAACGCGTGAGATTCATAAAAAAAACGTCAAGTAACCTAATAGCTTAATTGATAGCAGAACAGGGAGTGAAAATGGTAGTAAAAAGGAAACATTGCTCAGAGTTATAAAGCAATTATGGAGAGTAATGATCTCCAGCCACCGTAAAAGAAGTATTCTGTTATTCATTTCCCTATTTCTCGGTGTTATATGATTTGATTTGATTTTAACTTACACAAGCAACTTTACTTATTACTTGAAATATCTTGAATACGAGAGAGAAAACACGGTCGTTAGCAAAAGGAACAGCCCAAAATGCAAACTACGGACAGAGGTCCAAATCATGAAAATGTATGGTCCCCTGATATTTATGTAGAGCTCCTTTACAAAATCAAATGAAGAATCAGCAACATTATTGGTCCTGATCTGGTGGCTCGGCTTCAGTCTCTTTCCCACCGCCATAAAGCTACCTACCTGCGGCTTTTCTACAAGTACTTTCATGGTAATTGCTCGTATGGTCTCTTCACGATGGTCAAATTTTTGTCTGCGGTTGGAGAGAATAAAACAACAATGTAAACAAAATGTACATATGAGACTAGTTAGTATTTTCATCGAGACTTTGTGGTATTATGGTGATTGTAGTAAGAATGGTAAGTAAGAATGCGTTGTTTTGTTGTAAGGAATATTGTGGTATGTTTGGGTCAGTGATTGTGGCTAGCTAAGTTTAATTATATCACAGAAGTAAACCAGGCCTCTCCCCTCCCCCTGTTGGCCTTATGCCACATTTGTGTATTTTAATGCAAAATAAATAACTGTCTATATTTCTGAGATGAGGTATTATGTACACTATTAACATTATTCGGACTATTGTCCTCATCTTTGTTGCCATATTTCTCACAATGTTTCGGCCCTTCAGTATCTGTCTATATTTCTGAGATGAGAAATTATGTACACTATCTACATTATTCGGACTATTGTCCTCATCTTTGTCGCCATATTTATTACAACGCTTCGGCCTTTCAGTATCAATCTATATTTCTGAGATGAGGTATTATGTACACTATTTACATTATTCGGACTATTGTCCTCATCTTTGTCGTATTA
>OZ038502.1:66577008-66589508 GCA_964036315.1 Acanthosepion esculentum | reverse complement strand
ATCAAGAAAAAAGTCAATTTCAGAAAGTTCTGATATTGTTCATAGGTCTAAAAGTGTCGTTCATCGTGTAATTAGCAGGTATAAAACCGATAAAGCGTTAGAGGCAAAACCAAAAACCGGCAGACCTCCAAAAACATCGCAAAGAGAAGATCGAAGAATTGTTAGAATATCTACAAAAAACCGTTTTGAAAGTCCTACATCAATTGCCCGTAAATTTAATGAAGAGACAGATAATCTCAAGGAAAACGGTTGCTCGCAGGTTAAAAAAATGCAGGATTGCATGCCCGTATTCCAGCTTTGAAGCCTTATATTTCAAAGCGAAACCAAAGGGCACGCCTGGAATATGCGAAAGAACATGTTGTTTGGACTGATGCACAATGGGATACAGTTCATTTCAGTGACGAGTCCAAGTTTACCATATTTGGTTGTGAGGGCAAAACTTACGTACGCCGTAGAACAGGTGAAAAACTGTCTTCTCAATGTGTCAAGAAAACCGTTAAGTTTGGTGGCAGCAGTGTGATGGTGGGAGAATGATTTCAACTGCAGGAATTGGCCGTATCATCTGCGTATATGGCAATATCAATGCTGAGATTTACAAAAGGCTTCTTCAGCAGCATGTGGTACCAAGATTACTCCATAATCTTTATGAATCTCCTATTTTCATGCAGGACAATGCACCTTGCCACAAGGCTCGGAAGGATATGGCTTTATTTGAAGAAGAAGGAATCGCCCTAATGAAGTGGCCAGCCCAGAGCCCCGACCTGAATCCAATAGAAAATGTTTGGAAGATAATTGGAGAAAGGGCTCAGAAAAGAAACCTGAAAAACCAGGATCCCCTATGGGAGTTACAGAAAGACAAATGAGAGGGAATTACTGCTGATTTGGCAAGAAATTAATTAAATCATGTGTTCGACGATTCTGAGAAGTCAACGAAAATAAGGGGATGTTTACCAAATATTAAATTTTGTTGATATTTTGTTCACAATCAAGTATTAACAAGATCGTTCCTTAACTTTTGTCCAGTAGCTTATTTCCTTTGTTCCATTTAATCTTTATTTAAAAAAAAACTATTATGTAAATTTTTGTAACTTTGTATAACATTTATGCATTACACCGTAATCTTTAGCAATGAAATTTTTACCGAATAATCATGCATTACTTTTTAAGTAATACACATATTTATGTCTTTGTTGTTTCCGTTCCTTATATTATGGCCGCTACTGTATATATATATATATATATATATATATATATATATATATATATATATATATATATATATATATATATATATATAAAAAGAAGAGAGAAATTGCAAACGTTTTTGGTTGTAATGAGGATTTTTTTAAAGATATATTATGCTTTATTTTCCATAATTTTGCTACACGTGTATCCGGTCTCGCGACCTTCATCAGACAAAGAATGGATAGTTCCACATATTATTAAAAGGAATTAATTTCTCTTATGTTTTTCGATATTAAATATTCTCGATATTCGACATTCTCTTTTTTGAGTCTTAGTGACCCAAATGTCTTCCTTCAATTGGCAGTGAAAGAATTCTGCGTGAAGAATAATAAAACAATTGGTCCGAGAAAGGGTGAGAAATATATCTATATTCTTTATCTTTTAATGACCCCTGTGTGTTCTTAGATCTATTTTGATTTTTTTGTGATTCTGTCAGCATGCGTACGCACACATATATTCCCTCTATACATATGATGAAGGTCGCGAAACCGGAAACACGCGTAGCAAAATTATGGACAATGAAGCATAATATATATTTTTTTTAAATCAACATTACAAACAAAACATTTTGCGGTTTCTCTCTTCTTTTTATTATACACACTTTTCTCTCGTAGGAACTACTATAACCTATTCACTTTATATATATATATATATATATATATATATATGTGTGTTGGACAAAATAATTGAAACACTTATTAAATTCAAAGAAAATTTATTTAATATGGAGTTGGTCCTCCTTTAGCCTCACATACAGCTTTAATACGTCTAGGAATGGAATCATACAGCTTCCTGACTTCATCCAGAAGAATTTTCAGCCATTGTTCTAGCTCTTTAAAACACGATGGTGGAGGATGGCGGCTCTTAACTTGTCGCTCCAAAATGCACCACAAATGTTTAATAATATTGATATCTGGAGCTTCCATGTGTTCTAGCTCACTTTCATGCTCTTCATACTAATTATTAACTACTCAAGCGCTATGTTTTGGAACATTATCGTCTTGGAAGATGCAGTCACCATCAGGGGATACAGTCTGTGCCATTTGATGAACATGATCTCCCAAAATGTTCAGGTAATCTTTGCTGTTGATTCTACCATGCAGGGCAACTATTGGACCGAGGCATTTCCATGATATGGCGGCCCAAACTATCACTGATCCACCTCCATGCTTCACTGTTGAAAGAAGGCAGTCAGGATTGTAAGCTTCTTTGGGCTGCCTCTACACATAAACTCACCCTGAAGTTAGGAAAAAAGAAAAACTGGACTCGTCTGAGAATATGACTTGCTTCCATTGGTCCAAGCAATGTGATCTCTTCATCACTTCAACCTCTTCTGAATGTTGCGAGTGTAGAGAATAGGTTTCCTTACAGTGTCTCTTCCATGATATGCAGCTTTATGGAGCTCACAACGAAAAGTTTTAGTAGGATCTGGACTATTCAGACGATTAAGCAACTCAGCAGTCACTTTGGCCGCAGTAGTCCGATGATTTTTTGCCACATTGCATTTCAATGCACGTCGGGCCCTGTCAGTAAGTTTGCAAGAAAGGCCGGAATTGCTACGGTCGCTAGAGGTTTTGCCCTGTTTCTCGAATTGCGTCATAGTTTTTGATATGGTAGCTCTTGAAAAACGAAACAGTTTAGCAACCTTAGTGATCGAAGGCTCCTGCCATGCGAGCTCCAACAATTTGCGCATTTTCGAACTCAGAGAGGTCACGCATTTAGCTTAAATTTTACTAACTTCTAAAGATAAATAAGACAAAGACAGACAAATTAGATAAATAAACTTATTTGCAATATATATAACCTGCAATTATGAAGTTTTAGTTAAAGTTCTTAATATAATAGGTCTTTGAAATATAAGAGTGGAATTTGCTCCTGTTCCAATTAGTTTGTCCACCCCTTCCATATATATATATATATATATATATATATATATATATATATATATATATATATATATATCCGTATATATACAAATCCGTTGATTCACATTTTAAATCGGTCCAAGTTATTTCAACACCCTTTATTAGCAACAATTTCTTTATTAGCAACAATTTCTTTATTAGCAACATTTTCTTAGCAACAAAGAAAATTAACTTACATTACCTTAATATTATCCCTCGATCTCTCACTATATATATATATATATATATATATATATATATATATGTATGTATGAGTGTGTTTGTATTTCCTCATATGTACATATATATATATATATATATATATATATATATATATATATATATATATATATATATGAATGTGTTTGTATTTCCTCATATGTACATTATATATATATATATATATGTAAGTATGTACATATATAGTAAAGGTAGCAAGTCCGTTTGAAATCGGTCCATGTTATTGGGACACCCTTTCTTAGCAACAATTTTATTTACAACCAATAACCTAGTAGATTTAATCGGCAATCTGTTGACGTCGTAATTGGAAATTCAGTCGTTTGGTCAGGAAGTGTACTTGGACTCAGTGGAAATGAAGCGATCAATACGTGTTCTACACTGAAATAAGTAGACGACACATCCCTCGATATAATTGTGTTAATTAAATGTATGTTTCTGCGATTTTTATCGTTTGGATTTTCTTACATTACGCATAATAAAATATTCAACATACCAAAACCAATTCTCATCAATATTTTAATAATGGTCGATATTTTAAGTTGAAATTCACATGATGTAATGAACCTAAACTATATCCGGAAAATGTGAGAAAAATCGATTGTTTAATACTAATTTTATTCCAAGAAAATTAACTTACATTACCATAATATTATACTTCGTTCCCTCACCATATATATATATATATATATATATAAATATATATATATATATATATATATATATATATATATATATATATATATATATATGTATACATAGCTAGATAAATACATATATATATATATAGATATAGATATATACACATATGAGTGTTTGTATTTCATCATATATATTATATATATACAGAGAGAGAGACAGAGACAGACATACAGATAGAGTAAAGGTAAGAAATACGTCTGTATATAATCCATGTGGATTCTAGTAATCTAAAATATTAATTATTTGGATTTCATTGTTGATTAAGTATATATATATATATATATATATATATATATATATATATATACCTACATTTAGCCGTTTGTATATTTTTTTACATATATGAATATGTTACCTATTTATGTATATGAAAATGAATATCGTTATTAAGATATTTGTATGTTTTAGTTTTCACATGCGAGCTAAGGATCTTTAGATATATAAAGAAACAAAGATAAATAAATATGAAATGTGTTCATATATATATATGTAGGTTGGTGTGTGTGTGTTTGTGTGTTTTGTGTGCGTACAGATACATAAATAGATGTATAGAATGTAATATATATATATATATATATATATATATATATATATATATATATATATATATATATATATATATATATATATATATATACATACATGTATTTATCCATCCATCCATATATATATATATATATATATATATATATATACATATGAGTGTGTGTGTATGGAAAAAAGTACCTGTAAATAGTTAGATAGATGTAAACAGATTGATCGATATATATATATATATATATATATATATATATATATATATATATATATATATATATATATATATATATATATCGATCAATCTGTTTATATCTATCTAACTATATATATATATATATGATTTTCTGAATAGTTAGATAGATGTAAACAGATTGATCGATATATATATATATATATATATATCGATCAATCTGTTTATATCTATCTAACTATTCAGAAAATCATATATATATATATATATATATCTGATTTTATGTATACATAGATATAAATATATATATATATAGTGAGAAAGAGACGGGGTGATAGAGATAGAGAAAACATATATATACATATATATATATATATATATATATATATATATATATATATATATATATATTTATATATATAAATATACATATAAATATATATACATATAAATATATATATATATATATATATATATGTATATACAAAAAGAGACAGATGTGGGGTAATTGTTGCTATGCATATATGTTTGTATATATTCTCTACGATTATATGATTAGTATAAATCTATGAATTTTATCACAAATATATATCTTTATATATATCTTTAATATAAGTCCACGCAGGTTTATATATATATATATATATATATATATATATATATATATATATATATATATATAATTTTCTTTTGTGATATGTGTGTGTGTTTAAATATGAGTATATGTGTATTTGTTTACGTGAGAGAAAGAGAGCGACGACGAAATGGAGAGATATTCTCGTCGTGTATCATTACACAGAAATCATTGTATTGGTTCTTTTGCAGTTATCTTCTCCGCCCTTTGATCTTGCCGACACATCAGCTTCGGACTCCGTCACACATTGAATTCAATATACAATCAATAAACATCAAAGGACGCCGACATTTCTTGGCTTTTTTCTTACCTTTTCTTTTTTTTTTTTATTTGCCATAATTTCACTTTTTTCCCCCTACTCTTCTTCGCAATTACTGTTTTCTTTGTTTACTTTTTCGCTCTTTCGTATATTTATTTTTTCTTATTTTCTTCGGATTCTCGTGTTGCCTTCTCAATTCAACGGAATTTTTAAAGTTTACCGCATTGCAAGACGGTAAAAAGGGCGATTGAAAGGCAGTTTTCAAAGAATTGACAAAAAACGATTTCAAAATGCAAGTGGGGATAGCGAAAAGTGCGTCTGTCTAAAAAAAACAAAAACAAAGTGAAAGCAAGTGGTAAGATTTAATGAAAAAGAACTGTAAAAACGAATGAAAGGAAGAAAGAAAGAAAGAAAGAAAGAAAGAAAGAAAGAAAGACAGAAGAAAGAAAGCGGTAAACAATCATGAAAATAAACTTTAAAAACGAAATAAATAAATAAGGGAAAAAACAGGGAAAAGTACCTTGAGAAAGAAAGAAAGTGTAAGAAGCAAGAAAGAATGAAAGATAATGGGAAAAAGAACAGTAAAAAGACAAAATAAAAATGCTAAGATGAAAGAAAGAAAGAAAGAAAGAAAGAAAGAAGTGTGAGAAGCAATGAATAATAACAGTTAAAAGTAAACAAAAATAGAAAAAGACAAAATAAAAATGCTTAAGATGAAGAAAGAAAGAAAGAAAGAAAGAAAGAAAGAAAGAAAGAAAGAAAGAAGGAAAAAGACGATGGAAAGAAATTGGAAGAAGCAAGGAAGAATGAAAGTTAAAGGAAAACAAAAGCAGAAAAAGACCAAATAAAAATGCTTAACAAGAAAGAAAGAAAGAAAGAAAGAAAGAAAGAAAGAAAGAAAGAAAGAAAGAAAGAAAAGTACGGAGAGAAAAAACGTGTTAAAAGCAAGAAAACAAAAACAGAAAAAGACGAAATTAAAATGCTTATGAAAGAAAGAAAGAAAGAAAGGAAGGAAGGGAGAAAGAAAGAAAGGAAGGAAGGAAGAAAGAAAGAAAGAAAGAAAGAAAGAACGTGAGTTTATTGCATAGCAAAATATCTTCATAATTCACTCATCTTAACTTCGTACCGCAGATGTTAAACCAGGCCGAATAGGAAGATTATAGAGCGCCAATCTTCCAATGCACATTACCGACTTGCCTGCCTTGAAAATCAACATTCAATATGGCGATCTTTTTATTTTATTTTAATCTTACCTCGTATTGAATCGCGCAACTGTCTCATCCACCACAGCAGGTCTATCTGCAAAGATATTTAGTAAGCCTCGTCTGAAGGGAAATGCACTTAATGGGAATAAAGGAAAACTAAACTTCTCCATTATTCTTTATGGTACGTAACTAAAAATCAGTTTTCAAAATCAAAAACAAAGAAACTAGTACTGAACTCTTATGTAATGTCGATCCTCCTATATGGCAGTGAATGCTAGGCAATTTCCCCACAGACGAAGAAGAGGCTTAAGGCAACAGAAATGTGGTTCTACAGAAGGATACTGAGAATACAATGACGAAGTTTTAGAGGAAATAGAAACTTATACTTAACATCAGTAAGAAAGAGCTGAAATCTCTAGAGCACATAATATAGGTAAATATGATTAGGAAATCTGACACTCACAGGATATACTGAAGGCATGAGACATAGAGGAAAACAGCGCCCACATAATGGCTGTCAGAGTAGAGATTAGGAGCGATAGCAAAAAGATCATATTTACTAAGAGTTACAATGGTACCTCGACGTGGTGTAATTGTTAGCAAGCTTGTCTCACTAAAATAGTTACCACTGAATAGTGAGTTCGATCGTCATTTGGTACCTCATAATTTCGGCCTTGTGCCACATTTAAGCAACGCTTAGAAAATCAATACTAAGAGTTACAATAGACAGGAAATTGTGGAGAGCCATAACCGCCAACGTTCTGAAGGAATGTGGTACAGTGAAGTGAAGTTTTTCAGTTCGAAAACAAGCTTTAAGCATTGTTGTTAATATTCCTAAGACCATGGAATCTCATGCAGTTATTATTTATGGCGCCCCACTTCTTTCAAAAAAATGCCTAAACTATCATCTATACGGAAACGTTTTCTCAGATCAATAGCTAAAAATGGCTTCAAACGAATACTATGACTCTTAAGGACGATTCTCCATCAGAGGCTATACACTGGCACTAAAAAAATCACGGACAAAGAGCATTACCAAATCGCAAAGACCACATCACTTGAACACTTGCAACAGCGGCAATAAAAAGAATTGCAAGAAGAGGGAGAAAGTTTTTCACGAGAACAAAAAGAAAATGGTGGGAAGGACACTACCTTCATTAGTGGAAAGATCACTGACAGTAGACATGACAATAGATGCACATATGCAGACATACTCACATCCATAAATATACACATACACACTCACACACACACACTTGGTGACATCAGTCATCTAAGTGACAAACTTCACTCACTTTAATCCCGCCTCTCTCTCTCTCTCTCTCTCTCTCTCACACACACACACACACACACACACACAAAATATATATATATATATATATATATATATATATATATATATATATTATGAAATAGACAAAGTCCGGCAATTATTTTAAGACATTTTTATGTTTAACATTCTTTTTATAGATACAAATATTTAAGTAAATGCTCTGTTTAGAATAAACAGTAATAACGACATTTACCGGCCTGAATGTCCGAGAAATTTTCATAGAAAATATTCGTCCTCCGACAGTATTCGAACCTGTATCGTATACGGAACCGTCATATAGCCTGACGTGCCTTAACCAATCGTTCGGTTACCAAGGTCGATTTTACTGCTTTTAAACTACAATCTTCCATGATTCTCTCACGTATATTCATATCTGCTCAAAGCGTATCCAAATGTAAACAAATGACGTCACACATT
Source organism: Acanthosepion esculentum (assembly GCA_964036315.1). Taxonomy (NCBI): domain Eukaryota; kingdom Metazoa; phylum Mollusca; class Cephalopoda; order Sepiida; family Sepiidae; genus Acanthosepion; species Acanthosepion esculentum. The sequence continues at coordinate 66,580,842 of OZ038502.1, read as the reverse complement.
ATGAAATGGACAAAGTCCGACAATTATTTTAAGACATTTTTATGTTTATACATTCTTTTTATAGATACAAATATTTAAGTAAATGCGCTGTTTATAATAAAAATAAACATAAATAAACATTTTTATAAACATAAAAAGTCTTAAAATAATAGTCGGACTTCTCTTAATAGAGTGCTCAATATAGAGGAGAGCAAATATAATTTATTCGAAAATTATAGCATAAATATGTTATAAAATCACTACAAAAATAACCATTTAGTTTCAACACTTCTGGTGTCTTATCAAGTGATGGTGTTGTATTCAACACCATCACTTGATAATACACCCGAAATGTTGACACAAAATGCCTATTTTCTTCGTGATTTTATAACATATTTATGATATAATTTTCGAATAAATTACATATATATATATATATATATATATATATATATATATATATATATATATATATATATATATATATATATATATGAACAATAGTGAGCAACTGAATGGAATGTCGGAAACATTCTCAGTCACACGTTTCGTTTTCATTTGTTCAGTCCAATAACGGAGAAATCAAATTTCCTGAAAAAATGTTTTAAAGAAAGGACTGTTTATCATTTTCAGCCGGTAACGCTATATATTCGAGCAGTGAATGCACGATATATCTCCTGTATAAAAACGACTAATTTTGCCATTTCAACGAGGGCAGAACAATTAAAATGGTAATAATAACAAAATTCTCTTTGACTCATCTTCATGATATATATATATATATATATATATATATATATATATATATATATATATATATATGCATGTTTCATTAAAAACGACAGACAAGGTACTACGATTGAGCTTTTTATTTAATTTTTCTTGTGTTCGAACAAGAGCTTTCTTTACAGGACAAAGGGTGTGTAAGAACTGTCCAAAAGTTTTATGCTTCCGAGCGCTTTCGGCTATACCTTTAGCCATTATCAAGGATGATTCGATTTTTCAGCTAATTGAGTGTGTACATTATGTGTATGTCTTAGAGTGTAGTAGGGATGTTTTTAATTTCTGAATACGGTGAGTACATTGTGGCTTTGTTCGTAGTTAATGTTGTTAAGAGTTGGCTGTTTCTTTTTTATTATTAAAACCTCCATTATTTTTAATCTTTTTTTGCAGATGGATGCAGTTAATATATTTGTGTTTTCTACGAGTATGTTTCTAACTGAGTCCGGTAAATTTGTGTGCGTGTTTAAATGCGTTCTAATGGAGCTGTGGTCAGATAGGTGTAACGTAAGACGTCTGGATAAGCATCTAGTTGTGTAACCGATGTAATTATTCATGAGTCCTGTTTGATCAGGAACACAGTTCCTTAAGGGGCATTTGAACTCATAGATAATGTTCGTTCTTTGTAATTTTGACTTAGCTGGTGTGTTGTTATTTTTTAGGATAAGGTTAGCTGTCTTAATTTTTTTATAGTAGATAATTAATTTGATTTTTTTTATTCGGGTCAATTGGGGTAGTGTATTTCTTTATAATATGTCTTAGTGAGGATTCATCTTGTTTGTAATTCCTATGCATTTGGTTTTTGTAATAAATGTGTATGTGGTTGTTGACTGTATGTTCACTATCGTTATTACTTACTTTAAGGAGAAATAGTCTAATTTGGTGGTTTATAAGGTGTTTAGGGAAGTCGTTGTTGATTAGTGTTTGTTTAACGTTATTAAGTTCTTTGAGGAAGAGTATTCGAGAGGATAAATCCTTGATAATGGCTAAAGGTATAGCCGAAAGCGCACGGAAACATAAAACATGTGGACAGTTCCTACACACCCTTTGTCCTGTAAAGAAAGCTCTTGTTCGAACACAAGAAAAATTAAATAAAAAGCTCAATCGTAGTACTTTGTCTGTAGTTTTTAATGAAACATGCATAATCGAAGGAATGCTGCCTAAATATACAACTATATATATATATATCGGGTGTAACAGCAAAATTGTCCAAATCGTGTAATGGCATAATTGTCCATCACCAAAAATGGTTAAAATCTAAAAAAAAACACTAGACTAGAGTTAATTTTTATTCAGGTTTTCAGATAAGACGTTTAGACATCTTGACACCATTTGTCGTAAGAAACAGTGAAAAAAACCCGTTGAGTTATTCAATTAGAAAGAGAAAAGTTTAAAAACGTTTTGTACCAGACCCAATGCCTTCCCAACTGAGAAATGGTAAGAGAAAAAAGATCATTCAGGGCTTCAGTAATGGTACCAACATTCATACACTGGCGAGATTTATGTCAGGGGGAAATAATTGTTGTAGAATTTTCTTTTTCTTTTTTATGTGCCGTGTCTTTTCAGGACGTAAGCGATCATGGTTCTCCACAAACCCCTATCCCCTGTGGCTCTCAATAAGCTTCGTGCCTCTGCCAACTCCCCCAGACCACGTTCTGCTATCCACTTGATTAAGCTCGCCAGGTATGTCATTATTTTAATAAAACCATTTCATATAAATATTCCTTATTCATCAATTTTTTTTCATAAGGCAAATGTGCCCATAATATATTTTATTCATAAAAACAAAAGCTTTTCTAATTAAATAATATCTTATTGTATATTGTATTGGGATGGTGCATAATTATCAGGCGTTTTTAAACAATATTTATTATGAAAAAAGAAACATAACAATTCAACAATAACATTTTTAAATGATTGTTCCAGAGCGTATGATTATCAACACGCATTTTTATAAAGTGAAAATAAAATAATATTTTCATTAAAAAAAAGTAACAAAACAGCAATTTTTATTAAAAAATATCTCCCCTACAAAAACGCCTGATAATTATGCACCAACCCAATATATTTTATTTTGCGATTCAGAGTAGATTTTCTGTCATTGCGGGTCCAGTTTGACAAAAAAAAAATGTCAGGATTTAAATTCTCCTAGGACTTGTCCTTATAACTAATATTAGGTTGGTGCAAAAATAATGTCGTTTTCTCACATGAAGTTGAACGTCAAAAAAGACATTATTTTTGCACCGACCTAATATAACATTGAGCCATACAAGGAAGAATTTCTCTAAATTTCATAAAATTAAATGAGTGCGGATTAAGAAATAAAATTAAAAAAAAATATTTTTACCAATATTTTCTAAAAATGAGGCGTTTCTAAAATTTTGTTTCTCTTTCTCCCTATTCTCTTTCTCAACCTTGCAACGCACTAGTATCAGTCATGCATTTTTCCTTACTACTTTTATTTCTTTTCCTCTAGTTTGTCTTTTCCTTTCCTTCTCTCTCTCCCTATCTCTCTCCCTCTCCCTATCTCTCTACCCCCCCTCTCTCTCTCTCTCTCTTTCTTTCTCTTTCTTTCTCTCAATCTCGCTTTTTTCTTCTCTGTACTTGTCTCCTCTTTCATACCATCAGTGCTCATTTATCGACTAAAAATCGCTGAGCAATGAAGACCCTGCAATGATGCGTGACAGATTTTTCAGGACAGAACCGTAACGACTTAGGTCGCCCCTTTGTCCCCTTGGGGAAGCATTAAAAATCGTATAAATGTCCGTCATGAATCAACATGGCAGTTAAGTTCAACTAGGCAAAAGGGCGGGAAAAGACGAAGATGGTCAGCGGTCGAGGGAAAAAGAAGGAAGGAAGGAAGGAAGGAAGGAAGGAAGGAAGGAAGGAAGGAAGGAAGGAAGGAAGGAAGGAAGGAAGGAAGGAAATAAATACAATTCAAAAAGTAAATCATGAAAAATGAAAACCGTTGCAACAATAAAAAGTAGTACGAATCGTCATAGAATTAGGATTAGGAAAGAAAGAAAGAAAGAAAGAAAGAAAGAAAGAAAGAAAGAAACGTGGTGTGAAAGAAAG
>OZ038502.1:66494508-66574508 GCA_964036315.1 Acanthosepion esculentum | reverse complement strand
AAATAAATAAGAACGAATCACGAAATGCACTTTTGAAAAGGTGCTACAGTCATATCCGCGTATTTGATCAACCGCGGGGCAAAAATATTCGAAAACATTATATAGTTCCATTAAGCATATCTGAAATTTATTAGATACTGAGTATTTCTTTCTGTGTCGTGTCCTTTCAGGGCGTAGGCAATCATGGCTCTCCACTTCCCTCTATCCCTTGCTGCTCTCAAAAAGTTCCTTCCTTCTGCCACCTTCCTCAGACCACGTTCTGTAACCCACTTGCTTAAGGTCGATAGGTATGTCATGCGTTGTTTTCCCTTGTCTTTCTTTCCCTCTATCCAACCCGTGAGTATCAGATTCTCCAGGCCCACTTTCCGCATTATGTGTCCCAAGAACTTCAGTTGCTTCTTCCTGATGTTACGTATAAGCCTCCTCATTGTTTGCAACCTCTCTAAGATCTCATCGTTGCTCACACGCTCGGTCCATGTTATCTTCAACATCCTTCTGTAGAACCATATCTCCGTCGCCTCGAGTCTCTTCTTCATCTTTGAGGAGACCGTCCAACATTCGCTGCCGTAAAGAAGGACAGATGTCACGTAACAGCTCAGTATTTTTTTCTTTGTTACCAAAGAAATCCTTCTGTCTCGCAATACTCTGCCCAGCTTTTGGAATGCGTCCTAGTCCATCGCAATACGTCTACGGATCTGTGTCGCATTTACCGTCAAAACGCTTCCCAGATATTTAAACTTCCGCGTCTGATTGATTCTAGTGTTCCCGACCCGCAAATTGCATTTCGGGCTCCTTTTTACTGATGACCATGTATACTGTTTATGCTTAGTCCTTTCTTCTCACTCTCCGTCGCTACCTTCTGTTGGAGATTTTGTAATTTCATTTCCGTGTCCGCTATCAGTACTGTATCATCTGCGTATCTTATGTTGTTAAGATTGTGACCGCCAATGCTAAATCCTGGTAGGGTTTCCAATTCTCTCAGAATTTTGTAATAAACGAAAAATAAGGATCTGTCTGTATGAGATGAAGTATTGTAACTATTTACACTATTTACATTGTTAGGTGGATAAATGTGATGGTTGATTGATCGGAAAGTGACTAAACCCAAAGAGTTGTGAGTTCAATCCCTGGCCACAGCAGAGAAAGCAAAACCTTGGAGAGAATAAGAATGAGTTATCCAAAGGCAAGGCACGTGGAATTAGAACAATCTACCCCCGCGGACTAAATATAAGGTTCAGTTCGAAATTCCAACAAATATAAGCAGAAGGCCGAAATGTACAACGGTTGTAACGTCGTGAATAAGACAATAATGATAAGGAATACAGTCCGAATAGTATAAATAGGAAAAAATTAAGATTAAATGAAAATCAAATGAAAATTGTTTTAATCATTTCACCCCAAGCAAGTTTATAAAGCCACTAAGACACAAGGGGTTATTGAATGTGAGAATATATGAGAAAAAATATTATTAAGGAGAGAGGATGATAAAAGAACAGGAATTAAGAAGAGGGAAGATAATGATTGACATTGCATTTAAATATTTGGAGATCAAAGTTGACTAGATAGCAAGAGGCCGGAAGAGAGTTCCACAAGTGAGAAGTGCGGGAGAAGAAACTGTTAGCTTAGAACTTACGGTTACATCTAGCCACTTCAACTGTAAAATGAGGAGACCTGTCTGCCAATCGAGTATTGTGCTTTTACTCCAATACTCCAATACTGTGAAATTTGAACGAAACACAAGTAAAATAGAGGTTACAAGTAATTCGTTTGAGTGACATAAGAAAGATCGTCCTTGCCACTTGCAAAGCGAAACAAAAAATTAAAATAACGTGAACCTTTTAAAGAAATTCTCTAGTTATGGAACCTAGGCTGCAACAAAGTTTCAACGTGTATAATAAAACAAATGTACAAAAGAGAAATAGATATGCTTTAATAGTGTTTGAAACAACGGGCGCAAGAGATAACACAGGAAATCAGAGCAAGAAACACTTCCAATATCTGAGCGCATGCATCAAAACTTTAGTCTATTTTACAACGAACCAAGAGCCACTCGAGCTAAAGGTTAACATTGTAATGATTGGGGAAGCACCTTTTTGGCAGTCGTTTCCACAAAGCAGCAGTTCGTGGGAAGAAGCTTCTCGAGCGGACCTCGCATCTTACCAATGGAATACCGAGGTTGCGTACAACATGGGTGACCTGTCTCGCAATACTCTGCCCAGCTTTTGGAGTGCGCCCTTGGCCATGGATCAGAACTTTAGTTTATTTTACAACGATGTTCACCCTGTACAAGAACGAAGAGCCACTCGAGCTAGAGGGTTACAGAGGCTCATTTTATAGGGATATATGGGGAAGATGACGGGAAGCTGAAGACTTGAACAGGTTAACATTGTAGTGATCGGGGAAGCATCTTTTTGGCAGTCTTTTCCACGAAGCAGCAGTTCGTGGGAAGTAGCTTCTAGTGCGGACCTCGCATCTCGCCAATGGAATACCGAGGTTGCGTACAATGTGGATGACATGGTGAGTCTTAACCTTGAAGGCTAGAACTGGTGGAACGGAGTTCATCTGAACACTTTCCGTGGAAATAGCGATAGAGCAGCGAGAGGGTTGCGACTTTCCCTCTGTGAGAAAAGTACCACATTTTCGCTCTGATCTAGTTCTTGTAAACGTAGAGGATAACAAGATGAGTCTAGAGAGGTACAGGGAAGCGACAATTTTTTTCGGCCTCTATAGCGATGGACCGTATCTACGAGTTGAACTTAATGTCATGGTTGAGATTAAGTCCTAATAGGTGCTCAAGGCACAAGGCCTCTCTGAGGGAATACCCATATATTGTGATCGGTGACAGTTCTTGACCTGCTAAGTAATGATGGAACATCAGTAGTTTTCTAGGACTGAATATAACCAACAACTTCATCCACCCACAAGCTGTTAGTATAGGAGATAAAGACAATGAACCCACATGTTAGTATAGGAGATAAGGAAATTGAACTCACCTGTTATATAGAAGATAAGTAAATTGAACACTCCTGTTAGTATAGAAGATAAGGAAATTGACCCACTCCTGTTAGTACAGAAGATAAGGAAATTGAACCTTCCTGTGAGTATAGAAGATAAGGAAATTGAACCCACCTGTTAGTATAGAAGATAACCAAATTTAACCCACATGTTAGTAAAGAGATAACGAAATTGAACCCACAGGTTAGTATAGGAAATAAGGAAATTTAACCCACATGCTAGTAAAGAGATAAGGTACCTGAACCCACCTGTTAGTATAGAAGATAAGGAAATTGAACCCACCTGTTAGTATCGGAGATAAGGAAATTGAACCTACCTGTTATTATTGGAGATAAGGAAATTGAACCCACCTGTCAGTATAGAAGGTAGGGAAATTGAACCCATAGGCTGTTCTATGAATAGTTTAGCCTAACATCTTAAATTACTTCTTGTATCTGCCACATCAATTCAGCTTTATGGCTCTCCACAATTTCCTGTACTTTTTAGCTCTTAGTAAATTTTCTCCTTACGCTAGGTAGATTGTGCATTGTTTTTCCTGTGCCCTTCTTGCTTTAAAAATTCCCTGTTAGTGTCAAATTTTCTCAACCCTCTCTCCCTTCGGGTAAACTTTGAATCTATCTCTTTTCTCACCATCTATAGTTAAATAGCAGTACAGACTGGGGTTCTATAGCTTTGGATGGCAACCAATCAATGAGAAGCACAAGTCTGAATTCAAAATCTGAGGAGTGTCATTTGACGACATTGTGGCACGCTGTGCACCAGTTCACTATATTCCCTTCTCCCAAAATGTGTCGTCGGTTCTGCACTAGCCTGTACCCCTCTTACCGAATCGTGGTCGTGTGTAGTCTGACTGTCTGGGTCTAAAAACTGAACATCTGGACGATCATAGGTCGGAAAACGACAGGAGTTTCCTTCATATCTGGGTATATTTTTGTATAAATGTGGGTCCAGTAATGATTGAACGTATGTTTTATATGCTCATACTTGTAGTCCTACTGTCAAATCGCCGTTCGATCAACGAAGTTAAGCAACGTCGAGCCCGGTCATTACTTAGATGAAGAACCGCTCGGGAGCACCGGGTATTGTAAGTAACCTCCGACAATCCGAAACATGTTTCGGCTTTAAATAACCCAGAATGGGTTGATAAGCTGTAGAAAAAAAAACAACAAAAAAATAAATAAATCGGGTCAAACTGTTCCCTGAAAAAAATAATATTTAATATATATCTGGTAGAGGTTTATCCCTTATTTCCTGTTTAGGATAGGGTTTCCGGTTCTTTCTAAAGTCTACTTCAGCCCTGTACTCCTAACGTCTGCGGCTGAACTATGAAGGTTTATTCACTATTTATGTCATTTTATTTTATTTTCACTCCTCCACCAACAGGAGTAGATAGGTTCGCCTATCGTCCGGTTCACACACCTTCCAGTTTGTTTTTTTTTGCTTTTTTTTTAACAAGAGTAGAGGTTTATCCCTTATTTCCTGTTTAGGATAGGGTTTCCGGTTCTTTCTAAAGTCTACTTCAGCCCTGTACTCCTAACGTCTGCGGCTGAACTATGAAGGTTTATTCACTATTTATGTCATTTTATTTTATTTTCACTCCTCTACCAACCGGAGTAGATAGGTTCGCCTATCGTCCGGTTCACACACCTTCCAGTTTTTTTTTTTTGCTTTTTTTTTAACAAGAGTAGAGGTTTATCCCTTATTTCCTGTTTAGGATAGGGTTTCCGGTTCTTTCTAAAGTCTACTTCAGCCCTGTACTCCTAACGTCTGCGGCTGAACTATGAAGGTTTATTCACTATTTATGTCATTTTATTTTATTTTCACTCCTCTACCAACAGGAGTAGATAGGTTCGCCTATCGTCCGGTTCACACACCTTCCAGTTTTTTTTTTTTTTGCTTTTTTTTTAACAAGAGTAGAGGTTTATCCCTTATTTCCTGTTTAGGATAGGGTTTCCGGTTCTTTCTAAAGTCTACTTCAGCCCTGTACTCCTAACGTCTGCGGCTGAACTATGAAGGTTTATTCACTATTTATGTCATTTTATTTTATTTTCACTCCTCTACCAACCGGAGTAGATAGGTTCGCCTATCGTCCGGTTCACACACCTTCCAGTTTTTTTTTTTTGCTTTTTTTTTAACAAGAGTAGAGGTTTATCCCTTATTTCCTGTTTAGGATAGGGTTTCCGGTTCTTTCTAAAGTCTACTTCAGCCCTGTACTCCTACCGTCTGCGGCTGAACTATGAAGGTTTATTCACTATTTATGTCATTTTATTTTATTTTCACTCCTCTACCAACAGGAGTAGATAGGTTCGCCTATCGTCCGGTTCACACACCTTCCAGTTTTTTTTTTTTTGCTTTTTTTTTAACAAGAGTAGAGGTTTATCCCTTATTTCCTGTTTAGGATAGGGTTTCCGGTTCTTTCTAAAGTCTACTTCAGCCCTGTACTCCTAACGTCTGCGGCTGAACTATGAAGGTTTATTCACTATTTATGTCATTTTATTTTATTTTCACACCTCTACCAACAGGAGTAGATAGGTTCGCCTATCGTCCGGTTCACACACCTTCCAGTTTTTTTTTTTGTTTTTTTTTTAACAAGAGTAGAGGTTTATCCCTTATTTCCTGTTTAGGATAGGGTTTCCGGTTCTTTCTAAAGTCTACTTCAGCCCTGTACTCCTAACGTCTGCGGCTGAACTATGAAGGTTTATTCACTATTTATGTCATTTTATTTTATTTTCACTCCTCTACCAACAGGAGTAGATAGGTTCGCCTATCGTCCGGTTCACACACCTTCCAGTTTTTTTTTTGGTTTTTTTTTAACAAGAGTAGAGGTTTATCCCTTATTTCCTGTTTAGGATAGGGTTTCCGGTTCTTTCTAAAGTCTACTTCAGCCCTGTACTCCTACCGTCTGCGGCTGAACTATGAAGGTTTATTCACTATTTATGTCATTTTATTTTATTTTCACTCCTCTACCAACAGGAGTAGATAGGTTCGCCTATCGTCCGGTTCACACACCTTCCAGTTTTTTTTTTTTTTGCTTTTTTTTTAACAAGAGTAGAGGTTTATCCCTTATTTCCTGTTTAGGATAGGGTTTCCGGTTCTTTCTAAAGTCTACTTCAGCCCTGTACTCCTAACGTCTGCGGCTGAACTATGAAGGTTTATTCACTATTTATGTCATTTTATTTTATTTTCACTCCTCTACCAACCGGAGTAGATAGGTTCGCCTATCGTCCGGTTCACACACCTTCCAGTTTTTTTTTTTTGCTTTTTTTTTAACAAGAGTAGAGGTTTATCCCTTATTTCCTGTTTAGGATAGGGTTTCCGGTTCTTTCTAAAGTCTACTTCAGCCCTGTACTCCTACCGTCTGCGGCTGAACTATGAAGGTTTATTCACTATTTATGTCATTTTATTTTATTTTCACTCCTCTACCAACAGGAGTAGATAGGTTCGCCTATCGTCCGGTTCACACACCTTCCAGTTTTTTTTTTTTTTGCTTTTTTTTTAACAAGAGTAGAGGTTTATCCCTTATTTCCTGTTTAGGATAGGGTTTCCGGTTCTTTCTAAAGTCTACTTCAGCCCTGTACTCCTAACGTCTGCGGCTGAACTATGAAGGTTTATTCACTATTTATGTCATTTTATTTTATTTTCACACCTCTACCAACAGGAGTAGATAGGTTCGCCTATCGTCCGGTTCACACACCTTCCAGTTTTTTTTTTTGTTTTTTTTTTAACAAGAGTAGAGGTTTATCCCTTATTTCCTGTTTAGGATAGGGTTTCCGGTTCTTTCTAAAGTCTACTTCAGCCCTGTACTCCTAACGTCTGCGGCTGAACTATGAAGGTTTATTCACTATTTATGTCATTTTATTTTATTTTCACTCCTCTACCAACAGGAGTAGATAGGTTCGCCTATCGTCCGGTTCACACACCTTCCAGTTTTTTTTTTGGTTTTTTTTTAACAAGAGTAGAGGTTTATCCCTTATTTCCTGTTTAGGATAGGGTTTCCGGTTCTTTCTAAAGTCTACTTCAGCCCTGTACTCCTACCGTCTGCGGCTGAACTATGAAGGTTTATTCACTATTTATGTCATTTTATTTTATTTTCACTCCTCTACCAACAGGAGTAGATAGGTTCGCCTATCGTCCGGTTCACACACCTTCCAGTTTGTTTTTTTTTGTTTTTTTTTTAACAAGAGTAGAGGTTTATCCCTTATTTCCTGTTTAGGATAGGGTTTCCGGTTCTTTCTAAAGTCTACTTCAGCCCTGTACTCCTAACGTCTGCGGCTGAACTATGAAGGTTTATTCACTATTTATGTCATTTTATTTTATTTTCACTCCTCTACCAACAGGAGTAGATAGGTTCGCCTATCGTCCGGTTCACACACCTTCCAGTTTTTTTTTTTTTTTTTTTTTAACAAGAGTAGAGGTTTATCCCTTATTTCCTGTTTAGGATAGGGTTTCCGGTTCTTTCTAAAGTCTACTTCAGCCCTGTACTCCTAACGTCTGCGGCTGAACTATGAAGGTTTATTCACTATTTATGTCATTTTATTTTATTTTCACTCCTCTACCAACAGGAGTAGATAGGTTCGCCTATCGTCCGGTTCACACACCTTCCAGTTTTTTTTTTGTTTTTTTTTAACAAGAGTAGAGGTTTATCCCTTATTTCCTGTTTAGGATAGGGTTTCCGGTTCTTTCTAAAGTCTACTTCAGCCCTGTACTCCTAACGTCTGCGGCTGAACTATGAAGGTTTATTCACTATTTATGTCATTTTATTTTATTTTCACTCCTCTACCAACAGGAGTAGATAGGTTCGCCTATCGTCCGGTTCACACACCTTCCAGTTTTTTTTTTTGTTTTTTTTTTAACAAGAGTAGAGGTTTATCCCTTATTTCCTGTTTAGGATAGGGTTTCCGGTTCTTTCTAAAGTCTACTTCAGCCCTGTACTCCTACCGTCTGCGGCTGAACTATGAAGGTTTATTCACTATTTATGTCATTTTATTTTATTTTCACTCCTCTACCAACAGGAGTAGATAGGTTCGCCTATCGTCCGGTTCACACACCTTCCAGTTTTTTTTTTCTTTTTTTTTAACAAGAGTAGAGGTTTATCCCTTATTTCCTGTTTAGGATAGGGTTTCCGGTTCTTTCTAAAGTCTACTTCAGCCCTGTACTCCTAACGTCTGCGGCTGAACTATGAAGGTTTATTCACTATTTATGTCATTTTATTTTATTTTCACTCCTCCACCAACAGGAGTAGATAGGTTCGCCTATCGTCCGGTTCACACACCTTCCAGTTTTTTTTTTTGTTTTTTTTTTAACAAGAGTAGAGGTTTATCCCTTATTTCCTGTTTAGGATAGGGTTTCCGGTTCTTTCTAAAGTCTACTTCAGCCCTGTACTCCTAACGTCTGCGGCTGAACTATGAAGGTTTATTCACTATTTATGTCATTTTATTTTATTTTCACTCCTCTACCAACAGGAGTAGATAGGTTCGCCTATCGTCCGGTTCACACACCTTCCAGTTTTTTTTTTTGTTTTTTTTTAACAAGAGTAGAGGTTTATCCCTTATTTCCTGTTTAGGATAGGGTTTCCGGTTCTTTCTAAAGTCTACTTCAGCCCTGTACTCCTAACGTCTGCGGCTGAACTATGAAGGTTTATTCACTATTTATGTCATTTTATTTTATTTTCACTCCTCTACCAACAGGAGTAGATAGGTTCGCCTATCGTCCGGTTCACACACCTTCCAGTTTTTTTTTTTGTTTTTTTTTTAACAAGAGTAGAGGTTTATCCCTTATTTCCTGTTTAGGATAGGGTTTCCGGTTCTTTCTAAAGTCTACTTCAGCCCTGTACTCCTAACGTCTGCGGCTGAACTATGAAGGTTTATTCACTATTTATGTCATTTTATTTTATTTTCACTCCTCTACCAACAGGAGTAGATAGGTTCGCCTATCGTCCGGTTCACACACCTTCCAGTTTTTTTTTTTGTTTTTTTTTTAACAAGAGTAGAGGTTTATCCCTTATTTCCTGTTTAGGATAGGGTTTCCGGTTCTTTCTAAAGTCTACTTCAGCCCTGTACTCCTAACGTCTGCGGCTGAACTATGAAGGTTTATTCACTATTTATGTCATTTTATTTTATTTTCACTCCTCTACCAACAGGAGTAGATAGGTTCGCCTATCGTCCGGTTCACACACCTTCCAGTTTTTTTTTTTGTTTTTTTTTTAACAAGAGTAGAGGTTTATCCCTTATTTTCTGTTTAGGATAGGGTTTCCGGTTCTTTCTAAAGTCTGCTTCAGCCTAATGTCTGCAGCTGAACTTTGAAGGTTTAATTACTAACTATGTCCTTGTACAAATTAATTGAAACGTCCGTTTTAGTTTCCTTTCTTTCACCATACGGCCAGCTTTAGACCCACTGGAGTGACAGGGTGTAACTGATTTCTGTTTTCCCCAGAGTACGTCATTTGCAGTGTCGTGCAGCAATATGAATCTATTTTCGGGACGTGTGATGAAATTTGTTTGGCCTTAAAAAACATTGCGTCATCCGTGATTGTATCAGATTTTTATCAGTCTCAAACACTATTGTCCCCACTGTCGATTAGTTGTCCTACGGCCACTGTCTGCAATGGACCTTACTCCAAGGAAGCGTAAGAAAATTTGTAGCGCAGCACGAAAGCACTGGCAAGCCTTACCAGTGATCAAATCAAAGTACTATCGACTGGCTCGGAAACTCTCTTGATTTAAATCCAAACGAGAATCTATGGTCAATCTGCAAGGAACAACTTCGTGGAATGGACATACTAGCATATGCACTGGGTCATGTTTCATTGGAAAAATACGAAAAACAAGTAAATAATAAAGGTATTATTCGTTTTGTTTCACTTAATTTGCACAAAGGTGGGTTTATGTCATTTTCTTTTTTTTTCTCTCCTCCGCCAATAGGAGTAGATAGGTTCGCCGCTCGTCTTGTTCATTGTCTTCCAGGTAGGATTGGGTTTTCGGTTCCTTCTAATGTCTGTTCAGCTCTATACACCTAACGCTTGTCTTTTCCTGCGTTAATATAACTCCAAACAGTAACCCTCTACATTAAGTGGCTCTTGGGCCTTGCATCGGTTGCACATTAGTAATATATATATATATATATATATATATACAGAAATATAGTCTTAAAGTGTGCTATATTTATGGGGTAAAGTGCTCAATATCAGAGATAGAGCGTGTGTAAATATAAAAGTGGACATGGAAGTCAGCACTTAGAGGCGACAGTCTGTTTCATGCTAGTGCAATCGTCAGGCGATATATATATATATATATATATATATATATATATATATATATATATGTATATATAACACTTACTCTTCACCTGTTCGATGAACTTTTGACTCAACACTTCGAAAAAGGAAGAAAATCAATTTTTTTTTTCCAAAGCAGGAAATTATTTATGTCTTGATTTATGTTGTTATCAACCATTGTGCCACAGGGAAATAGCCTAGTAGATTAAAGGATTAGTATTACAAAGATTAAAGCATCTTGGATTAGTATTAGAAACTGAGTGGAAACAGACTGAGTAATAACTGAGCAGTTTTAAAGTAGAACAAAATGAAATATGGCTAGACATGGACAGCAGAACGAGAATACCTGTCTATATTTCTGAAATGAAGTATTATGTACACTATTTACATTATTCGGACTATCGTCCTCATCTTTGATGCCATATTTATCACAACTCTAAGGACAAATAGCACAATGGATAGAGGTGGTGGTTAGATCCAGTGACAGGACCTAGAGAATTGTGAGTTCACTACCTGGTTAAAGCAGTTGAGAACTTGGAGAGGGGGATTAACAGGAGATAACTGATAACTGACATCCATTAGACATGGCACGTGGAACTAGAACAGTCTACCCCAGCGAGCAAAATAAAGGGTTCAGTTTGACATTCCAACCCCCTGAAGAAGGCCGGAGCGTACAACGGCCGAAACGTTGTGATAAATATGGCAACAAAGATGAGGACGATAATCCGAACAAGGCAAATAGAGAACGAGAATAATCTATCTCCATAGATTAAGTAAAGTGTTCATTTTAAAAAGATTAGCTCTATCGAAAGACATCTGAAGAATGCCAGAAAGCATAATGGCTGAAATGACAACGAAGATGACAACATTAACCAGACTATAAATAATATAAGTAAAAAAATAAATAAAACGAAACATTTAAAATGCTATTTTTATGTTATTTTTTAAATGCTATTTTTATGTTATTTTTTAATGTTATTTTTATGTTATTTTTTTTAAATGCTATTTTTATGTTATTTTTTTAAATGCTATTTTTATGTTATTTTTAATGCTATTTTTATGTTATTTATTTTAAATACTATTTTATGTTATTTTTAAATGCTATTTGTATTTTTTTTTAAATGCTATTTTTATGTTATTTTTTTAAATGCTATTTTTATGTTATTTTTTAATGCTACTTTTATGTTATTTTTTTTAAATGCTATTTTTATGTTATTTTTTAAATGCTATTTTTATGTTATTTTTTAATGCTATTTTTATTTTATTTTTTAAATGCTATTTTTATGTTATTTTTAATGCTATTTTTATGTTATTTTTTAAATGCTATTTTTATGTTATTTATTTTAAATACTATTTTATGTTGTTTTTTTTGCTATTTATATTTTATTTTTTTAAAATGCTATTTTTATGTTATTTTTTTAATGCTATTTTTATGTTATTTATTTATTTATTTTTAAACTTAACTGGTAGATATTTTATTAATTATTCTGTCAGGATATATTCTGGGTATGATGATAAACTACATCTGGCAGCAAAGCCTCTGACTGGGAGATTGGTGGTTTTGAAGGGGAAAAAATTTCATTTTTCATGTCCACATTTCTCTTTCCGCCTGGCGATCACACGTAAACACTCACAGATACACATACGTAGGCGCTTCTAAAGTGTTTACAACAGTTAATTAACCTTACATCGAGTTTCCTGCACGTTCACTAATGAATTAGGAGACGCAAATCGACGTCACACTGGAATAGCGAAACTAGACGCAGTATGAAAAAACAGGATTTTTGTTTTTCAGAAATAAAAGAAATCAATGCTGAACTTATATTTTTTTTAATGTTGATCGGTATCACCCCAAGCAAGGCAATACAGCGACTAGCACTCAAGGGGTTACAGGGTGTGGAGGAATTAGGAACAGAAACATTAGTAATGAGCAGAAAGAGAAAAGAGAAATCAAGAACACAGTAGATAGCGTTTTTATTATGCAATTTTAATATTATTTTAATATACTGTGTTATCTGATTGAAATTGCCTGTCGGTATCTGTTGCGTACAAATCGACGCCTTTAATCTACTTCACGGCTTTGGGTTGTGAATTTAGTGGAATATTAATTGTAAGTTCAATCCCTAGGCCAGGTAGAACAAGAGATATACCGCGACAGGAACAGCGGAACGAGAACAACATATACCACGTAGATTAAAAAGTGCGAGAAAAGAAACTGTTAACATAGGAATGCTGACTAAATCTAGCGAGCTAAACTGTACATCTCGCCGCCACTCTAGTACTACGTTTAAATTTTTTTAAAATCTCGGTACAATAGAGAAGAGCTTATCCGAATATTACCCTGAATTTATCTGTCTATATTTATGAGATGAGGTATTATGTACACTATTTACATTAATCGGACTATTGTCCTCATTTTTGTCACCATATTTATTAAACGTTTCGGCCTTTCAGTATCTGTCTATATTTCTGAGATGAGGTATTATGTACACTATTTACATTAATCGGACTATTGTCCTCATTTTTGTCACCATATTTATTAAACGTTTCGGCCTTTCAGTATCTGTCTATATTTCTGAGATGAGGTATTATGTACACTATTTACATTAATCGGACTATTGTCCTCATTTTTGTCACCATATTTATTAAACGTTTCGGCCTTTCAGTATCTGTCTATATTTCTGAGATGAGGTATTATGTACACTATTTACATTATTCGGACTATTGTCCTCATCTTTGTCGCCATATTTATTAAACGTTTCGGACTTTCAGTATCTGTCCATATTTCTGAAATGAGGTATTATGTACACTATTTACATTCTTCTGACTATTGTCCTCATCTTTGTCACCATATTTATTAAACGTTTCGGCCTTTCAGTATCTGTCTATATTTCTGAGATGAGGTTTTATGTATACCATTTATATTATTCGAACTATTGTCCTCATCTTTGTCGACATATTTACTACAACGTTTCGGCCTTTCAGTATCTGTCTATATTTCTGAGATGAGGTGTTATGCACACTATTTACATTATTCGGACTATTATCATGAAAGTATTTATATTAAAAAAAAAAGCACAGAGGGGCAACTTTACGTCGGTGGGCCAATGACTGAAGCCGAGCCGCCGGATTAGGACCAATAACATGCAAGTTCTTCTCTGCATCTTATCAAGGAGCTCAAGATAAACAGCAGGGGTACCAGACCATATGTACAGCAATATTCCAAGCATGGACGAATGGTAGACTTATAGATATGCAAGATAGATTCCGGGGAGAAAAATTGTCTCACCCAATACAGTTAACCGACTTTCTTAGCAGTTGATCTAACAATGGGTTAAATGTCGTCTTTCCCCCTCATATCAGCTGATAACGTTGAACCTGAGGAGGGGCAACGAGTCTCTTTCTTGGAGGATAGCATAAGCGATGCTGATGGAAGGCAGAGTGGGGTCTCTCAGATGATTGCAATGTAGTATCAATCTTCCTATATAGCAGTGAATTCTGGACAATTTCCTCACAGACGAAGAGGGACTTGAGACAACAGAGATGTGGTTCTACAGAAGGATGATGAGAATGCCAGGGACTAAACAAGTGAGCAATGATTTTTAAGGAAAATTGGAACAAAAGGGAAATCCGGCGGAGATTCTTTAAATGTCTGGCACAGATAAAGAGGAAAAAAGGGCTTAATGATTTGGCACTTAGGGGGCATTTTGAAGGCAAGAGAGGAAGAGAGAAACAGCAAGTAACCTACCTAAACAAACATCTGTAAATAGCAGAAAATTGACTAGGAGCGGTAAATAGCACAGAACATGGACTGGAAGGGATAGTAAGTAGACAAACATAGCTTAGAGCGAAAAAGGATAGGAAGTTGTGGAGAGCTATGGTCAACTTCCCTAGCGAGGTTGTGTAAAAGGATCCTATAACAGGGTCTGGAAGGTATAATAAGGGAATAAACATTGCTTAGAGCGACAAAGGATAGGAAGCTGTGGAGAGCTATAGTCAATCTACCTAACGAGCTTGTGTAAAAGGAATGCAGTACAGGGACTGGAAGACATAGTAAGAGGACAAACATTGCTTAGAGCTACAAAGGATAGGAAGTTGTGGAGAGCAATGGTCAACCTCCCTAACGAGCTTGTGTAAAAGGTTGATAGAACAGGACTGGAAGGGATAGTAAGGAAACAAACATTGCTTAAATCTACTAAGGATAGGAAGTTGGGGAGAGCAATGGTCAACCTCCATAACGGGTTTGTGTAAAAGGTTGACAGAACAGGGACTGGGAGGTATAGTAAGAGGACAGACATTGCCTAGAACTACAAAGGATAGGAAGTTGTGGAGAGCCATAACCAACCTATCTAACGAGCTTGTGTGAAATGAATGCATAATAGGAACTGGAAGGCTTAGTAAGTGGACAAACATTTCTTCGAGCTACAAACGATAGGAACCTATGAAGAGTCACAATCACCAACGGTCTGAATGGACACGGCATATAAAAGAAATCCGGATTAAATTACGTTAGTGTACAGTCCGAAAACGTTTTTTGTCTAGTTACTAGATTATCTATACAAGTTGCGATGAATAAAATGGCGCCATTTTATATTTTTAATTTCGCGCATGCGTGTTGTTTGTTTTTTAATTGACGACTTCAAATAGGGTCAGCTCGGCACCGTCTGTGAGAAAAAGAGCACCATGATGCAATTTACTTCGCCAGAAATTTTGAAACAGCATGCTGTATTTTTTTCGCATTCGCACCGGAAGCTCAAAATACGAACATTTCAAATTATTTTGGTATCAATCTGAGGACAGTGCAGAGGATTTGGAAAGAGATGGATGGGCCAATGGTGATTATGAAGGTGTTGGGAGCAATCAATAGTAATGGCGACGTTATGCCGCCATTCATCTTCCCAGAGGGCCTCAGACTCAACACGGCGGTCTACATCAAGTGTCTTGAGAAGGTAGTACTGTCCTGGGTCAAGAGGGTTGCTGCTAGAAGATCCTATGTCTGGTAACAGGACTCTGCACCATGCTACACAAACAAGAGAACGCAATCATGGCTGTCAGATAATTTCTGCAACCACATCTCCCGAATCCGCTTGATCATGTGTGAGCGCAGTTGGGCAACAGACCAACAATATTCCTTGTTACACTAAATATGAACTGGAGATAAGGATTATGTACACATTAACCAACTTAAATAAGGAGACCGTCCAGAAGAGTTGCAGGAGACTCCGAAGTTGTCTGGAGGCCGTGGTTGAAGCCAATGGCGATTTTATTGAATAAATTTACTCTTTAGTATTTCAAGATATTTTTATGTAATTTTGGTAAATATGTCTGTTAAAATGAGATGCCAGTGTGATTTTCATTTTCGCGTAATTGAAACGGCAATTTATCCATCGCACCCTATATATATATATATATATATATATATATATATGTGTGTGTATATATATGTGTGTGTGTGTGTGTGTGTGTGTGTGTGTGTGTTTCGTTTGTGAAAAATTGCAATAAATGACTTGAACAATAAGTCAATTTTCAATCATTTATATTCAAAAGCTTTTCCAGAACACTTTCTTTCTTCTTTTTTTTTTTTCTTTGTGATGATCAATTTGTATTTGTAACGTCTTTATCTTCCGTCATAAATAACTTTCACCCCTGGCGAAAATTACGCTATCGTCTGCGAAAGAAAATTCGGGATCACGTGATCCTTGCAAAGGTCCACGGGTTTCTGAAGGGCATCAAACAATCTCCGCGTTTCACGAATTCATTGACATAAAGTGATCGCCAATGAAAGAACCTCACTCGATTAAGCCTTCTTCGTTGTCGAGAGACTTGTTCGAGATTTACCACCGAAACCGGAAGTGAATGTTCGAGCCGAGGTAAAAGCCAGCGCTTAGAATTATGCTTTCTTTTGGAGACAGGTGGGCACTTAAAACCAGAATTTGCATTGTTGATTTACTTGTCTGAAGGATTTGTGTAATATGATGTCTAGGCATCAAATCGAAGTGTTTCTCCTCATCAAACTAAGCTACTGAGAGCTGAATAAATATGTACAATTGTCCGTAGGTATTAGTTTAAGGATTACACAGGTAAATATATTTGTGGATGCACAAGAACCTTATATAAAAGGTTATATATTCTCACGTAATCTTTAAATAATCTTGATATCAATTACAATATATTCTGTATTTCACTGTTGTTTAATTGCAAGTGCAAACTCTTCTTGAATATTTGACGTTTCTTGTTGCCGATATTGTAACGGTTAGTAATCACCAATTCGGCAATCTCTAATCCGGAACAATAAATAATCCAGAATTTCAGATTTCTCAGCTTGCCGCAAAAGCCTCGCATCCTTAAGAGATCCGCACATGAAACGGTTTTTTAAAAGAACCTGTATGACATTTGTGTGAATTGATGTTGAATTCTTTAATGAGAAACTTGAATATGGTCGGTTGAAAAGTTCATAGGCTGACCAAGGGTCTCTCATAGAAAGTGAGCAATAGAGGTTTATTTTCCAACGTAGTCACCCTTGCGCTCTACACACTTCTTTCATCGTTGGTCATAAAAGTCATCAACAGCAGATATGACGTCATCATCATTGCGATACTGTTTCTCAGCCAAGTGTTTTTACGTGTTGGGGAACAGATGATAGTCAGATGTGGCTAAATCAGGAAAATAGTGAGTCAGATCAACTCGTCCAACGCCACAGTAGCCATTGAACAAACGACGTGTGCTGGAGCTTTGTCCTGATGAAACAGGTACGCTTTTGTCAGTTTTCCTAGGTATTTGGTCTTGATAACCCAACTACCTCAGCGGGTTCGCATCGTACTCTCCATTGATGGTGTAGCCCTTTTGAAGATAGTCAAAATATATATTGCCTTTTGCATCTCCAAAAACCGAAGCTATCATCTTCCTTGTAGATGAAACGGTCTTATTTGGAACAGGTGAGAAAAGGTGTTTCCACTACATGGATTGTCTCTGTCTCAAGGCGATGAATAGAACACTCATCATGGGTTAGGAAACCTTCAAGAAAACCAAATGGACCTGCCTCAAACACTGTCAGATTTTCCCTTGATATGACCAACCTGGTGCACTTTTGATCAGGTGTCAGAATATGTGGTCTCCAGCGAGCAGAAACCTTAGTCATGCCAAGTTTATTGTGCCAAATATTCCAAACTTCCAAACGAGATATGCTAATAGATGTAACAATCATATCAGCATGAATATCATTGAGGGTAAATAATTAGCAACCATGGCAGCATGAATGTCTTTGTGGTAAATAATTAGCAACCATGGCAGCATGAATGTTCTTGGGGTAAATAATTAGCAACCATGGCAGCATGAATGTTCTTGGGGTAAATAATTAGCAACCATGGCAGCATGAATGTTCTTGGGGTAAATAATTCGCAACCATGTCAGCATGAATATCCTTGGGGGTAAATAATTAGCAAGCATGGCAGCATGAATGTTCTTGTGGTTAAGTCCTTTTTCTGCAGGTACTTAATAATACCACGATACCAAATTTTGTCCATTTTTAAGAGAAGTCGGTACTAGTTACTTTTGAAGTCTTCTTTGTACAGTCAACTGTTAGTTTGCCTGGAAATAAACAATACAGTTATTAATAAGAAGAGTCAAAATAAATGCATGCAAAGTTTCACAGCTATAGAAACATTCCCTCTGAACTTTTCTCCCACCTTCGTATGTTACACTTTAGTTGCTGCAGTTGTCGATTTATTGGACGCAAATTTTTTAAAAAATGCACCAAAAATTACATCGCGTCCAATACAACAAATAATCATGTATGAGAGAAAATGAAGACCACGAAAAAGTGGGGTTCAGCAGGAATCAGTGCACGTCTAGAGGTTAACCCTGAAACTAGGATTCCTGGAAGTGAAAAAACATGATAACAATAAACATATATCTGAAATATACACCAAGGAAAAAGAAATGTATGGAATTCGGCAATATCTTTTTTGTAGAAATTTGCTTTGACAGGTATATTGCTGCTTGCTTTGTGTGTGTTTTTGTTTTCAGGTATTGGAATCTGGTTCACTGAGTGTATGGTATGGGACTTCATTAACCACGTCCTGAGTATGACGATAAACTACATCCGTGTCCTGGGTAAGACGATAAACGACGTCCAACAGCAAGGCCTCTATCAGGAGGTTTTGAGGAGCGTGGAACCACATCGTAATTGATGGAGTTTCCAGGTCCACCCTGACCCTAGGTAGTAGCACCTGTTAGGATCCCAGCTATGGGCAAATAGTTAACCGTCCCTGTAAAACAAACCAAACCAGTATATACTTCGATAGATAGATAGATAGATAGATAGATAGATAGATAGATAGATAGATAGATAGATAGATAGATAGATATTACCAGCAATAAAAATCTTGTCGGCATTAAATAACCCATTGAGGCTTATATGTCGTAAAACAAAAAAAACTAAATCAATATATACTGAGATAGATAGATAGATAGATAGATAGATAGATAGATAGATAGATAGATAGATATGAAGTTAGCAAGAGAGATAGATAGATAGATAGATAGATAGATAGATAGATAGATAGATAGATAGATAGATAGATAGATAGATTAATAAAAAATATTACCAGCAATAAAAATTCTTCTCGGCATTAAATAACCCGTTGACGTTTATATGCCGTAAAACAAAACAAACCAAACCAATATATACTGAGATAGATAGATAGATAGATAGATAGATAGATAGATATTACCAGCAATAAAAATCTTGTCGGCATTAAATAACCCATTGTGGCTGATATGCCGTAAAACAAACCAAACCAAATGATTTACCAACAAGTACCATATTTCTGTTTTTTTTTATTATCTATTACAAAATATCTACCCATGTTCATTGATCCCACCGGGTCTCATGATCGGATTGCTCACGTCCTAGTTAATCGGCAAAACGCCCACTTATTTACGCGCACACAAGTATATATGTATAGACATGAATATATGTATGTACATATAGACGGGGTTGTACGGTGGTCGTTGATGGATGTTGCTTGCACGAAGTCTCAGGGCATCGTGACCGTGAATTCGAGAGTGTTAGTTGTGTTCAAATGGGTGATCTCGTCAGATTATGCGTTCTACGAAAAAACTGTCGTTAATCTCCGCCCAGCAAAGTTGCAGTATAAATCACAGATAGCCTATGCGGACGTGGAACAAACACAAATGTGCCTGAACTAGGGCCTGCAACATGAAATGGTGAGCTGCCCTACGCGGAAACGAGGAGCCGGTCATTATATATAAATGTCGTCGTCTAAATTGCTATGGGCGAGGTGAATGGTCCGTCATCATGTCCAGTCTTATATTTGTACAGACCAATTTACTACTCCAAAGGAATCTATAATTTTTGACAGGGCAGTGGATTCGGAGTCGGAAGCAAATAAGGGATCCCTGGAGTCGGAGTCGGAGTCGTGGAGTCAGAGTCGGAGTCGTAGAGTCGGAATCGGAAGCAAATAAGGGATCCCTGGAGTCGGTGTCGGAGTCGTGGAGTCAGAGTCGGAGTCGTAGAGTCGGAGTCGGAAGCAAATAAGGGATCCCTGGAGTCGGAGTCGGAGTCGTGGAGTCAGAGTCGGAGTCGTAGAGTCGGAGTCGGAAGTAAATAAGGGATCCCTGGAGTCGGTGTCGGAATCGTGGAGTCAGAGTCGGAGTCGGAGTCGTAGAGTCGGAGTCGGAAGCAAATAAGGGATCCCTGGAGTAAGAGTCGGAAGCAAAAAAGGGATCCATGGAGTCGAAGTCGTGGAATCGGAGTCGTGGAGTTGGAGTCGGAGTCGGAAGCAAATAAGGGATTCCTGGAGTCGGGGTCGGGGTCGGAAGCAAATAAAGGATCCCTGGAGTCGGAGTCGGAGTCGAAGTCATGGAGTCGGAATCGTGGTGTTGGAGTCGGAGTCGGAAGCCAATAAGGGATCCCTGGAGTCGGATTCGGAGTCGTGGAGCCGGAGCCGTAGTCGGAAACAAATAACGGATCCCTGGAGTCGGAGTCTAAGTCGGTAAATCTATACCGACTCTGACTCCGACGGATTCGATAAATGTATAATGTCCCTCTAATTTAACACATTTACGGAATCCATTTATCACTGTAACGTGGATTTTTCTTTATCAGGGACAAATTCATGTAACACCGTTTCTTTGGTTATTTGTCTTTCCTTCTCGCTGCGACGTTTTTTTTATTTCTTGTTTTTTCCTTCTTTTTCCTTCTTTGTTTATTATAGCATAAATTATGCTTGCCATTCCCAGTTGATATTTTTATTTGAGATTATTGCTAATAATACAAGTTACTCAAGTTAGAAGTGCATGCAGAGGCTTTATGAGATATGTAAGCCATAATTACTTAATTACAAAGAGAGGAGTCGAAGTCCAAGGTGCGAAAAATAGAGGAGTCGGAGTCGGAGGTGTAAAAAATAGAGGAGTCGGAGTTGGTGGTGCAAAAAATAGAGGAGTCGGAGTCGGAGGTGCAAAAAATAGAGGAGTCGGAGTCGAAGATTTTGTGTTCCGACTCCGCAGCCCTGATTTTTGACACAACTCCAAAGCAGGGCAAGACGAAGTCCTTTTTTCGAGAAGACATGAGAGGAGATTTGTTTTGAATTTTATACAGGATGACTGAAAATTAACTTCCTATTTTATGTATGAGTTGCCAGCTAGGTGTCCTGACTTAACACTCTATACTTTGTTTTTCATTAGGGTTGGTTAAATGAGCAAGTCTGCTATACCAAACCAAGACTTTGGAATAACTTGAAGGACGAATACACGAATTTATGTCTTCTATGCTACAAGAGTCCCTGGTGAAATCAGTTTGTAATGGTACCAGAGCGTAAATGGACCACTACTATTTATATTATTGTACTTTAAACGTACAGGATTCAAGTAAACAACAAAACCCCAAATGTGAATCAACAAGTATATATATTAAAATAACATACAAGAACAAACATGCAATATAATTGTTTTCAATGTATAGATTAAGGGAAAAAAGTTGCTCCCCTTTAACTGTATTTTTTATTTGTAATTGATTGTCCGAAAAAAGTCTTCTTGGGAAAAATATTCAGGAATCAATATTAAAACAAGGAACTGTTTGTTAGAATAGATAACACAAGAATACAATTGATCAAAAAGTGTTGTGTTAGAGAAATTAACAGAGTTCCGATTGATTGAACTTGGCTAAGTACAGAGAGAAATGTAAGTTTATATTACAAAATTGTGTGTCTGTGTGTGCGTTTGAAATTTTGTGAACAATGTCGTAGGTTTGTGTAGACAGGCGAATTTTGCTGGACCTTACTGGTGACTTGTGAAAAAGTCGCCTCTTTTAAGGAAAAAAGTCAAAGCACAGGAAACGTTAATTTGGCATATGTGATTGGTTAAAAATTAACCAATCACTAAATTCGTACTAACGAAACAAGCAAGCAAGTTCAAAATAGAAAAATTCAAAGCAACGACTGCGATGGCTAAATTGCCCTATAGAAAGGTAGTATTAATTTATTAGCCAATCGCAGACGAATAAAATGTGGGCGTGGAAAAACATAGCAGCCGCTACAAGTTGACGCGATTCCTGGGTGGCTTGAGAAGCTAGTAACGAAATCTGGTGCCCATATCGAATTTGAAATAAAACCTCATGCCAAAACGCTTTCCTCTTGTATCCATTTGTAAGAAATATAGTTAACAAATAAATTATGAGTTATATACCGTCTTCTAGCAGGGGCTTTGAATTCACAGTTTTCCTTCACCTAGACTGGTTACCAAACAAAGCTATAGGGCCCAGTCTTTTCTGCTATTCAACACAGAGCTAGTGAGAAGAGATGGATTCATGCCTTTCAATGCATTCAGTGTGCATTCAATGAATACAGCGAACTCAACTGGAATTCGAACACTGCTCTCCGATTCTCCATCCGAGCCGCTATCCATTACGCCACTGTACCTCTACGATATATGGACACTAACGAAACATAATGGAATTTTATAGGTGAGTTGTGTTTCTCTTTCGTTTTACTCTCATTTTTCTTTTCCCTCTTCCTCCATTATCCTTTTCTCTTTCACTAATACTTCCGCTCTCTCTCTCTCTCTCACACACACACACACACGCAAACACACACACACACACACTTCTCCCACATATTACACTAAGAAGTAAAGGCAATAAGTTCTTTGGATCTTCATAATGGGTGTAAGATAAGTCTTGGAGAAACCTATGTTGATGTATGGGCTCTTGGCGTTTTCAGCAGGATACAAGGGGAAGAATGAAGTTCGTCTTCCGCGAGTTTTCTCTCTTTCTTTCTTTCTTTCATTCTTTCTTCCTTTCTTGTTGGGCAAACTGAAATTTCCCAACAGCTGCGAAGATGGCTTTTCAGTTCCAAATGTCCAGGTTTCTTAGAAATTAATCTTGTTTGCTGAACAGCGGCCGACCGAAAAGAAGAGATCACATTACGAGCTGTGGCCCTTCAGAAGTTTGCGGATAGATAGATAGATAGATAGATAGATAGATAGATAGATAGATAACGAACAAACTCAGATAGATAGATAGATAGATAGATAGATAGATAGATAGATAGATAACGAACAAACTCAGATAGATAGATAGATAGATAGATAGATAGATAGATAGATAGATAGATAACGAGCAGAATCAGATAGATAACGAACAAACTTAGATAAAGTAAAATTGGTTACATTTATTGGGGGAGAATACTCAGTAATGAAGATAAAACGTTTGTAGATTGAAACGGTGGACATAGAATTTAAGACTCTGTCGTGACTGTCGGTTTTGAACATTAATGCAATCTTCTAACCAATATATATACAAAAGACATATAATTTTTTAATGAATAAGAACAACATAATAAGAAGATAAAAGATACAGGTGCTACGGATTAATTGACAATCTCAGTCCTACGCAAAAATGAATATAACACTGATATCTCATTTTAACAGATATATTTACCGAAATTACACAAAAATATCTTGAAATACTAAAGAGTAAAATATCGCCATTGGCATCGACCTCGGACTCCAGACAAATTCAGAATCTCCTACAACTCTTCTGGATGGTCTCTTTGTTTAAGTTGGTGAATGCTGCCATAATCCTTGCTTTCACTTCGTCTTTGTTATCAAAAGTAGTTTTGTAGGTCCCTCGCTCATCTGCGCCCCACACATAATAGTCAAGGGACTTGCATCCTTGGGAGTTAAGTGGCCAGATGTAAGGGGTGATGTGGTCGCGGAAATTGTCTGACAGCCATGACTGGGTTCTTCTGCTTGTGTAGCAAAGTGCAGAGTCCAATTTCCAGACATAGTGTCTTCCAGCAGCCACCCTCTTGACTAAAGAAAGGTTACTTCGTCAAGGCACTTGATGTAGACCACAGTTAGGGCCCTAGCTATGGGCAAATATTGAAGTCCCCAAACAAAACTATATAAAAGTATAAAAATACCAGCAATATAATTTTATATAAAAATTTATCAACAAGACATAATTATAGTAAAATGACCAACAATACATTTTATAGCAGAATGACCAACAATATATTTTTATAGTAAAATGACCAACAATACATTTTATCGTAAAATGACCAACAATACATTTTATAGTAAAATGACCAACAATACATTTTATCGTAAAATGACCAACAATACATTTTATAGTAAAATGACCAACAATACATTTTATCGTAAAATGACCAACAATACATTTTATAGTAAAATGATCAACAATACATTTTATCGTAAAATGACCAACAATACATTTTATAGTAAAATGACCAACAATACATTTTATAGTAAAATGACCAACAATACATTTTATAGCAGAATGACCAACAATATATTTTTATAGTAAAATGACCGGCAATACATTTTATAACAAACTGACCAACAATAGATTTTATAGCAAAATCACTCAGAATACATTTCATCTGTAGTTAAAGGCATAAAATTGCATTCAAAATATATTTAGCTGGGGCCATAAAATAATGCTCAAAATATTTAGATTTCGGCATTAAATAACCTATAGAGATGACGATATGATGCTAAACAAAATCAAATAAAAACAATAAAGCTATGTGTAAAGGGAAAAACAAAGACTTGTGGTAAATTTGTTTGCGGACAAACTAATATTCCTTAATCCAAAAAGAAAATAATCCATTTTCTATTTGAACCAATCAAATTCATTCGATCTGATTCTCTGAGAATGCTTTCATTCCCAACAATGACAATAGTAATGGTGAAATTATCTGTTTCCTTATATGGAAGCTTTCATTGTTCGAACCGTTAGTGTAACTGTCGGTTGAAATTTATAAAATCTTTCCATTAAAATTATTTTTCCGGGCAAACATTTTTCTCAACTCCACTAACTGTTATCGCTCTTTCTAGTATTGGTAGAGGCTGTAATTGACTTCATATTATTCGTTTGTGATTCGGTAGTGCCAATCAACGAGATTCGAAGAAGGATTGTTTTTCTCTAAGACCTGCTGAGTTCATTCGCTCGAAGCTATTTTTAATTAATCTGAGAAAAAGGTTTCATACACTTAATATGTTAGACGTATTAACGAATTTGCCGACATTGCATGACACCCAGATGAATGTCTAAAACTGATGAGGTTATTAAAGATTATGAATCGAGTTCTTAGGTTAATGTTTTTGGCTCTGTCCCATTTCCTTATATCTACACTAAATTTGAAATTTATTAATTTATTAATTACCTACATCTATTAATTACCTACCACTAGCGCGATGAATTAATGGATAGTGGCTAGGATTGTGGAATCGGAGAACCGAGTTCGAATTCCAATTGAATCCATTACATTTACTTACGTGCTAATAACCATTGGGAAAGGTATCAATCCTCTTTTTCTCCTCCTCCTCCCCCCGGCTATGGGTAAATAGCAGGACAGACCGGGTTCTATAGTCTTGGATGGCAACTGGACTACCGCAGAAAGAGATGGCAACCCACTGCGGGAAAAAGTCTGCCTCGTCAATCATGTATCGAAAGATACATGATCGCCTATGCGTGTATCCCACATGGCACATAACTATCTGACTGTAGATTAATTACCATCAAGTGGGTTTAGTCGATCCTTACTGATGAGTTGGCACTACGATCCTCACTAGGTGTCTCATATTTGTGTCAAAATACAGTCTTATATTGTCAGTAAATTTTGGCTTCTCAAAAAATGGTTGACTTAATTCATTAACGAATGGAAGTAGATAAGCAAGGTTAGTATTTCGCTGATTATGTCTAGGTACCCACCGGAGAGCTGAGTTCGAATTCCAGTCGAATCCATCCACTTACTTGCTAATACCCTTGGGACACGGATATGAATCCTCTACTCCCCCCGCAGCTGTGGGTAAATAGCAGGACAGACCGGATTCTATAGCCTTAGATGTCAACTGGTCTACCGCAGAAAGAAATGGCAACCTACTGCAGGAAAAATTATGCCTCGTCAATCATGTATCGAAAGATACATGATCGCCTAAGCGTATATCACGCATGGCACATAACTGAATGACTGCAGGTTAATTACCATCAAATGGGTACCATCAATTTAGTCGATCCTTACTGCTAAGTTGGCACTACGTTCCTCACTGGGTGTCTCATATTTGTATCAATATACAGTCTTACATTGTCAGTAAAATTTGGTTTCTCAAAAAACTTTGAAGTAACTCATTAACGAATGGAAATAGGTAAGCAAGGTAAGTATTTCGCTGATTATGTCAAGGTACCCAGCGGAGAGCCGAGTTCGAATTCCAGTCGAATCCATTCACTGACGTGCTAATGCCCTTAGGAAATGGATATGAATCCTCTACTTCCATCCCTAGCTGTGGGTAAGTAACAGGACAGAGCGGGTTCTATAGCCTTGGGTGGCAACTGGACTACCGCAGAAAGAAATGGCAACCAACTGCAGTAAAAAATTCTGCCGAAAGATACATGATCACCTAAGCGTATCTCACGCATGACACATAACTGACTGGCCTCTAGGGCAGCTTAATCTGTAATTGATATGGTGCCACTTAAATCTGTACTTTCCTCTTCGATTTCTATAAATCGTCGGTAGTGCGTTCCTTTATGAGTCATCTGAATCCTGACAATCTATTTGTTTTCTCGATTTTTACAGCTTACGGTTTTTGAAATGCCTGATCTCACAGAACACCGGCTCCAGTACGATCACGTTAAGTTAATCAACGTCGAGCCTGGAGAGTAGCGCGGTTAAATTCATATAGTCGAGGTACTAGATTATTAATTATATGTTTAACTATATCAAGTCGAAACACCGCTTTTTGTTTGGTCACCGAAAATAAACCGTGTATGGGTGACTGCTTGGCAATGCCAGGTGCTGCAAAATGTGTGGGTGGTGTAAATGGAGAACGGCTTAAGTTGAGAAATCGGAAGGCAGAGTTCGAATTCCAGTCGGTCTCGTTACATTCACTTACCCAGATACCTTTGGACGAGCATGAATCGAAAAGAGACATGATTTCTCAAGTCTGTCATATCCGACTTTACCAACACACATTGGGCATGCCCGGTAGGCGACAGACAAGCTAATTCCTCGGTATTAATCTGGAGAAGGCCTTCGTCCAACAAAGTACCTCCGCAGAATCCAGAAACGGA
The DNA here is from genome assembly GCA_964036315.1 of Acanthosepion esculentum. Lineage (NCBI taxonomy): Eukaryota > Metazoa > Mollusca > Cephalopoda > Sepiida > Sepiidae > Acanthosepion > Acanthosepion esculentum. The sequence continues at coordinate 66,547,605 of OZ038502.1, read as the reverse complement.
TATTAATTATCGGCTTCTACCTAAAAACCCTATCATTTTCCCCAAAACTGAGACTATTAATAGTTTAAATTCGAGATCTTGTATCATATTTTGTCACGATAGTAAATATCGCTTCTTGCGACATTTAGACGCCATATTTCCATTATGGTAGGATCTTCGTTATTGTAATGCCGGCTTCATAATCGTTATCATTAACCCCCATCTTTCTTATCAGCCGAAATGGTAAGGAATCATCGGAAAATAACCGGCAAAGCGATAAGGAAAAACAGCTTCGCTTATTTATCGGCATCTGTAATAAGGGCCATTCGGACGAGAGCCGAAGAAGGGCGCTAGAAGAAAAGTCACGAGGGAAAAGCGGTGAACAGCGGGTGTGAGGCTATTTCCTTAAATACAATTATCCGTTTGTTTTTCCCGCCGTCCGTTGGTTACTTTTCTCCCCACCTCATTCATTCGGCTTCTTGCTCATCTTTTTGTCGGAGAATGCCAGTTTTCTTGTTATTGATTGAATTTCACTTCATCTTTCTTTCGTTTTTCTTTCTTTTTTTTTTATTATTCACTCCTTTCTTTTCTTTATTTCATTCTTTTGGCTTTCTTTCTATTTCTTTGCTTTCTGTCTTTTCTTTCTGTCTTTCATTCTTTCTTTCTTTATTCCGCTTGTTTCTTTATTTCTTTCTTTATCGTTCTTTTTTTATTCAACATTTCATTATTTTGGCGTTCTTTCTTCTTTTTTTTTTTTTGCTTTCGATCTTTTCTGTCTTTATTTATTTCGCTTCTTTCTTTCTTTATCGTTCTTTTTTATTCACCCCTTTCTTTTCTTGCATTCTTTTGGCGATCTTTCTTCTTTTTTTTTTGCTTTCTGTCTTTTTTTCTTTCTTTATTTCGCTACTTTCTTTCTTTATCGTTCTTTTTATTCAACACTTTCTTTTTTATTTCATTATTTTGGCGATCTTTCTTTTTTTTCTTTTAGCTTTCGGTCTTTTCTTTATTTATTTATTTATTTCGCTTCTTTCTTTCTTTATCGTTCTTTTTTATTCACCTCTTTCTTTTCTTTATTTCATTCTTTTGGCGATCTTCCTTTTTTTGCTTTCTGTCTTTACTTTCTTTCTTTATTTATTTCGCTTCTTTCTTTCTTTCTTTATCGTTCTTTTTTATTCACCCCTTTCCTTTCTTTATTGCATTCTTTTGGCGATCTTTCTTCTTTTTCTTTTTTTTTTTTTGCTTTCTGTCTTTTTTTTATTTCGCTTCTTTCTTTCTTTCTTTATCGTTCTTTTTTATTCACCCCTTTCCTTTCTTTATTGCATTCTTTTGGCGATCTTTCTTCTTTTTTTTTTTTTTTTTTTTGCTTTCTGTCTTTTCTTTATTTCGCTTCTTTCTTTCTTTCTTTATCGTTCTTTTTTATTCACCCCTTTCCTTTCTTTATTGCATTCTTTTGGCGATCTTTCTTCTTTTTCTTTTTTTTTTTTTTTGCTTTCTGTCTTTTTTTTATTTCGCTTCTTTCTTTCTTTCTTTATCGTTCTTTTTTATTCACCCCTTTCCTTTCTTTATTGCATTCTTTTGGCGATCTTTCTTCTTTTTCTTTTTTTTTTTTTTGCTTTCTGTCTTTTTTTATTTCGCTTCTTTCTTTCTTTCTTTATCGTTCTTTTTTATTCACCCCTTTCCTTTCTTTATTGCATTCTTTTGGCGATCTTTCTTCTTTTTCTTTTTTTTTTTTTTGCTTTCTGTCCTTTTTTTATTTCGCTTCTTTCTTTCTTTCTTTATCGTTCTTTTTTATTCACCCCTTTCCTTTCTTTATTGCATTCTTTTGGCGATCTTTCTTCTTTTTCTTTTTTTTTTTTTGCTTTCTGTCTTTTTTTTATTTCGCTTCTTTCTTTCTTTCTTTATCGTTCTTTTTTATTCACCCCTTTCCTTTCTTTATTGCATTCTTTTGGCGATCTTTCTTCTTTTTCTTTTTTTTTTTTGCTTTCTGTCTTTTTTTTATTTCGCTTCTTTCTTTCTTTCTTTATCGTTCTTTTTTATTCACCCCTTTCCTTTCTTTATTGCATTCTTTTGGCGATCTTTCTTCTTTTTCTTTTTTTTTTTTTGCTTTCTGTCTTTTTTTTATTTCGCTTCTTTCTTTCTTTCTTTATCGTTCTTTTTTATTCACCCCTTTCCTTTCTTTATTGCATTCTTTTGGCGATCTTTCTTCTTTTTCTTTTTTTTTTTTTGCTTTCTGTCTTTTTTTTATTTCGCTTCTTTCTTTCTTTCTTTATCGTTCTTTTTTATTCACCCCTTTCCTTTCTTTATTGCATTCTTTTGGCGATCTTTCTTCTTTTTCTTTTTTTTTTTTTTGCTTTCTGTCTTTTTTTTATTTCGCTTCTTTCTTTCTTTCTTTATCGTTCTTTTTTATTCACCCCTTTCCGTTCTTTATTGCATTCTTTTGGCGATCTTTCTTCTTTTTCTTTTTTTTTTTGCTTTCTGTCTTTTTTTTATTTCGCTTCTTTCTTTCTTTCTTTATCGTTCTTTTTTATTCACCCCTTTCCTTTCTTTATTGCATTCTTTTGGCGATCTTTCTTCTTTTTCTTTTTTTTTTTTGCTTTCTGTCTTTTCTTTATTTCGCTTCTTTCTTTCTTTCTTTATCGTTCTTTTTTATTCACCCCTTTCCTTTCTTTATTGCATTCTTTTGGCGATCTTTCTTCTTTTTTTTTTTTTTGCTTTCTGTCTTTTCTTTCTTTATTTATTTCGCTTCTTTCTTTTTTTCTTTCTTTCTTTATCGTTCTTTTTTATTCAACACTTTCTTTTTTATTTCATTATTTTGTCGATCTTTCTTTTTTTTCTTTTTCTCTCTTTTCTTTCTTCATTTATTTATTTAGCTTCTTTCTTTATTTCTTTATCGTTTTTTATCTTCTTTTTTTTTTGTTACTCGGTTCCCTTTACTCATTTTTCTCTTTTTCGTTTTTTTATTCAAAGCGATTCATTCATTTCTTCCGGTTTCTTTCCTTTCTTTCCGTTTTTCCTTTCTTTTTTATAATTCAGTATCTTTCACTCATTTCTCTTTCTGTCATTTTGTTATTCAATACCATTATCTCATTCATTCCGTCATATTTTTCGCCTTTTCTCTTTTTTCTTCTTTCTTTTTCTTTCTTTTATCTTTTTATTTCTTTCATTTACTTATTCAGTATATTTTACACATTTCTTATATTTTTAATTCTGTACAGATATCACAGCCCTCTCTTTTTTTCCTTTTTCTCTATTTCTTTCTTTCTTTCTTTCTTTTTCTTTTTCTTTTTCTAGTTCCCCAACGTTTTAATCAATTTCATCTTTCTCCTCTCCCTTCTACTCCTTCTCCTCCTACTCTGTCTTTTTATTTTCCCTCAACGTCTATACACTACTTCCACATTTCTCTTCCATTTTCTTCTAATCTCCCACCTTTCCTTATATCTTTCTTCTTCTTCTCCTTCTTCTTCTTCTTCTTCTTTAATAATTAACTGAGGCCCAACGGGCGCTGATTGGCTTAAGGATAATTCTTTCTTGCTGACAGCTGATTGGTTAATCGTTCTCAGGTCAGCGAATTGATTGGATGAAAGAGAGAAGACAAGAAAATCGAAGTGAAACGCGACGTAATGCGTATAATAAGAAAATGTCTCCTTGGGCGGAGGAGGGGGAAAACGAAATGGATTATCAGGAATAAATTCTTCCTTCAACTTGAAGAGCATCCAGAATTTACAAGTATTCGCTAAAATATGTAAGGAAATGCGTTCGAGCACACACACACACACACGCGCACACACACACATATATATATATATATATATATATATACATATATATATACATATATATATACATATATATATATATATATATATATATATATATATATATATATATATATATATATATAGGGTGTCCTAAAATAATGTATACACTCTTTAAATATTAATAGTTAATAATACATTACCGTGATGTGAGAACTTGTATGGATGAAAATATGCATAACAGATGGATTGGAAGAAGAGGGACATTTGAATACCCACGGAGGTCAACAGATTTGACACCCTTGGATTTCTTTTTTTGGGGGGTGGGTTCTAAAAGACAACGTTTACAGCAGGAAACCTGAAACAATTGCTGAAATGAGAGTAGCAACTGAAGAAGAATGTGCTCAAACACCAGAGGAAATGATACTGGATGTTTGTACGTCTATTTATTCAACATATAAAAAGTGTATTGAACAGAACGGCAACCAGTTTGAGCACTTGATGCGAACTCATCATTATATGAACATTCTGCCATTGTCCCAAGTAGCTTTCATCTTATTAAAGTTAATTTTCTATATGTTTTGTATATTTTACTCTCAAATTCTTTAAATGTGTATTCTTTCTCTTGTATTAATCTTATTTACAAGTCAAAATACATAAATTGAATAAGATATAACGATTCAAAGAGTGTATACATTATTTTGGGATACCCTATATATATATATATATATATATATATATATATATATATATATATATATATATATATATATATATATATATATATATATATATATATATATATGTGTGTGTGTGTGTGTGTGTGTGTGAGGGTTTCAATTCTCGGTAGTGGATGCGCACTGCTGATGAGTCCCAAATATAGGACGAAACGGCCGTCCAGTGCTTTCTGCATTTTGTTGAGGTTTCTTTCAGACTCAATGAATTACTTACATATATATTCATTTGTATGGATATGAGTTTGGAACCCTGGGTTTCACGCTTTTGGGATCATCAGACAAATGGTTTATTTTTTTTACAAAATGGATCGTTTTATGATTATTTGTGTGTGGTGGGGGAATTATCTTCCGTGTTTGTTTGGGTTGACACTCTGACACACATGGACACACATACATACAGGTGTATGCATTTTATTTTGTATAAACACACCCATATAAATAAGCTGACGTTAGGCGCAGGTACACATCCATGCGTATATACATCTGCTCGAGCGGATGGATGTGTATCTGTGTCGAACCTCAGCTTATTTATATGGGTGTGTTTGTACAAAATAAAATGCACACACCTGTATGTATGTGTGTGGGAGTGTCATCCTGAGCAAAAACAGCATATAATGCAGCCGCCCCCCCCTACAACACACAAAAATAATCAAACAGAAATAAGCATAAATAGTTCCATTTTGTAAAAAAATAAACCATTTGTCTGATGATCGCAAAAGTGTGAAACCCTGGGTTACAAACTCATATACATACGAATGAATATGTTAGCTCTATCACAGATATTGAGCACTTTACTCTAAGTACCGCATATATATATATATATATATATATATATATATATATATATATATATACGAGGGTCATTCAATAAATAGGGTGAATTTTTCGGTATAAGGACTTCTAATACAGATAGAAGCTTACTCTTTTTTATTATTTTGTTTTGTTTTACTTCTTTTTCACATGGATTTAATTTCTTATAGATTTAATTTTATAAAACATACATATAACAAACTATTTCTAATTCCAACAGTTAAAATATAATCCTTGAAAATGGCTAAATGTATAGCCGAAAGCGCTCGGATAAAAAGGATATTCGGACAGTTTTTATATAATTTATCATCCGAAAAGAAAAACCTTATTAGATCGCATGAGAAATTGTATAAAAAGCTAAATAAAAGCACCTTGTCAGTCGTTTTTAATGAAATATATATATATATATATATATATATATATATATATATATATATATATATATATATATATATATATATATATATGCGAAGGTCGTTCAATAAATAGGGTGAATTTTTCGGTATAAGGACTTCTAATACAGATAGAAGCTTACTCTTTTTTATTTTTTTTTGTTTTGTTTTACTTCTTTTTCACATGGATTTAATTTCTTTTGCCGATTAAAAAAAACTTTGAGAGTTTTGCCGATTAACAAAGATGGTAGACCAAGAAGCTTGCTCCAGGATTGAACAGCGGTCAGTTATCAAGTTTTTGGTTGCTGAAGGGTGCAAACCAGTTGAAATTCATACGAGAATGTCAACTGTGTATGGTGCCACATGTTTCAGCCAAAAAAATGTCTACAAGTGGGCTAAACTGTTTAAAGAAGGACGGAGCAGTGTTGAGGATGAAGACAGGCCTGGGAGGCCTACAGAAGTGAGGTCTCCTGAGGTGATCGAATCAGTCAATGACCTCAGTCAGTCTGAAAGAAGGGTGACAGTGGATGACATTGCAAGGACTTTGAGCTTATCTGTTGGGACAAACGCAGGGGTCATCAGTAAGAAGGAGTCATATTGCATCATGACAAAGCAAGGCTTCACACAGCAGCCCAAACGGTGAAGAGCATTAACGAACTGGGCTGGGAACTGCTCCCTGATTCCCCTTACAGCCCAGACCTTGCCCCTTCAGACTTTCACCTGTTTCGTCCCTTGAAAGCGTTCACGAGAGGCACGAAGTTTAAAAGTGACGATGAAGTCAAAAGTGTTGTGAGCGACTGGCTGAGACATCAGTCCAAAGATTTTTACGCTGAGGGAATACGGAAGCTTGTGCACAGATGGGAAAAGTGTGTGACAGGGCTGGGAGACTACGTTGAAAAAAAAAGTAAGCTTCTATCTATATTAGAAGTCCTTATACCGAAAAATTCACCTTATTTATTGAATGACCCTAGTATATATATATATATATATATATATATATATATATATATATATATATATATATATATGCGTGTGTGTGTGTGTGTGTGTGTGTGTGTGTGTGTGTGTGTGTGTGTGTGTGTGTGTGCAAATATACTGAAAAATAGGGAAGAACCGTTAGGTTAATAGTTAGAAGTTCTTTAGTATTTTTGTTTTTACTCGATACACAGGTAGCGCCTATATTATAATTTTTTTTTTAAATATAATTCCATCGTATTACCATGTTTCAAAATCAGAAGCTAAATACTTCCGATTTAATTATAGAAATTAAATTAAATTAAAGTACCTAGTTCTGTTTCATCTTCAAATGCTTCAGGATGAAATTTGCTTATTATTTAAACAAATATGATTCTTTTGCTACATAAAAGCTCTCATGTTTTTGAGGATGAAACAGGGCTTGATACTTTAATTCAATTTAATTTCAATAATTATATTGAGGTTTTTGGCTCTCGTTTTTGAAACATGAGAACTCTTATGTAGCGAAGGAATCAATTTTTTTTAAAATAATTATAATTTAAGCCCTACATCTGTATGGAGCACTGTTTTTTTAAAATAAAAACAAAAGTAGTAAAGAACTCCAGATTATTTACCGAACGTGTTCTTTCCTATTTTTCTACATATTTGCACATATATATATATATATATATATATATATATATATATATATATATATATATATATAGAGAGAGAGAGAGAGAGAGAGAGAGAGAGAGAGATAGATAGATAGATAGATAGATAGATAGATAGATAGATAGATAGATAGATAGATGGATAGGTAGGTATATAGATATAGATATATATTAAAATAAAGAGAAAGAACAGTAAGATTTATAGTCCGGTCTGCCTATTAATTATTTTTATTTTAAAAAAAACAGTGCTCAATATAATTCTGCACAGCATAAATATTAAAATGTTACTAATTTAAAAATATGGTTTTAAATTAGTAAATTCATATATATATATATATATATATATATATATATATATATATATATATATATATATATATAAGATATTTAATGCGTGTCGTAATCTGGGGAGCGTTAAACGGTTAAGTCGTTAAATGAGGAATTATTGTAAATATTTAAAAATACATATATATATATATATATATATCGACAAAAAATGACGGCAAAATCAATAAATTTGACCTTATCCACCACCAATCTATCGTTTGTCGGCGTTTCACAATCACAGCGAAATTTATTCAATCGATTTCTCAGATCAATTGATTTTTTTTTATCGGATCGTATGTCCGGGAAACGTATATATATATATATATATATATATATATATATATATATATATATATATATATATATATATATATATATATATCCATATATATATATATATATATATATATATATATATATATATATATATCCATCGACACAAAATGACATCAAAACCAATAAACTTAACCTCATCCACCACATTATCGTCTGTCGGCTCCCACTACGTTAAATCGGCATCACCGTGCGATCATTATCTCAAGCACTTGCCTTCCAGGTAACCTACATACATTCTGGTCTACGATACAAAGATTCCAACACGTTCTCTCCTAGATTCCTGCTCATTAACCAACCATAACCAAAACAATCGTGAGTTATCTTTGTAAGCAGCCCACCGACTACGCACATACTTAAGGCTTTGGGATTTTGGCATTAAGAACGACTTTCTCTAATTTTATTTCTCACTTCATAAAACAAATTACTTTTATAGATTTTTTTTAATGTAAGTTTTCACCCTTTACAAGGGAAGGGCACTCGAGGTAAAAGGTCACGTTAGGAGTTAGTTTGTGCGGATAGAAGGGGAAGATAAGTTCGCCCTAGCTTTGAACTAGTTAAGATTGTAGTGATCAGGGAAACATCCTCTTGGGAGTCGGTTCCACAGAGCAGTGGTTCGCGGGAAGAAGCTGTTCGGGTGGAACTTACTTCTCACCAGTGGAATTCGGAGGGAATGTGGGTGGTTTGCTACTATGTAAGTGGCATGGCGTGTTCTTACTGAGAAGGTTTGCCTCGGCGGGACCAGGGAATACAGTTCATCCGAGCACTTTCTGAGTAGTGAGTTTGATTCACACTGCATGTCCCATAATTTCGGCCTTGTGCCAAGCTACGCTTAAAATTCACCATATAAGTGTAGATCGTTTAATAAAGGATCGTATAAATTCACTAGCCCATTTCAGTATTGTGTCTGACCACGTGCCTCAACACATCCTCCGGTGGTCACATCCAACAAGATTTTTTACAGCGAGGTTCACGCTTTAAAAGGCCCGGAGGCCACTTGAGGTAGAGGATTACGTTTGGAGGCCATTTACGCGCCTCGGAGTGGATGATAACAGTTAACCCTAGCCTTGAACAGGTTAAGATTGTAGTGATCGGGGAAACATCCAGTTGGGAGTCGGTTCCACAGGGCATTGGTTCGCGGGAAGAAGCTGCTCGAGTGGAACTTACTTCTTACCGATGGAATTCGGAGGGAATGTGGATGGTTTGCTACTATGTAAGTGGCATGGCGTGACCTTGTCGTTAAGGTTTGTACTAGCGGCACCAGTGAATGTAGATCGTCCGAGCGATAGAGCAGCTAGAGGTTTGCCACAGCTCCCCCATGACAGAGAGAGCTTGGTGGATGGAGAATAATTGGTAACCCACTAGAGTTCGACGTCACCCTTGGACTCTATCAAGTCTGGAGATTGGGGTCTGAGCAGCACCCGCCCAAATATGACAGCAGGCTCTTATAAATGTAGAGGATAGCAGGAGTCAGGTACTTACTAAAGCGGAACAGGGAGCCGACCATTTTACCTGCACCGTTAGTAATGGATCGTATGTACGAGTTGCACTTAAGGTCACGTGTGAGTTTGAGGCCCAGTATTCTCTCAAGGAACGGTGTCTCCTCAAAGAGTCATCCCTTCGTCGTGATTGGGAGGGTAGTTCGATGATGGAATGTAATTAGTTTGGTTTTCGAGGCATTGAATGTAATCAGCCTTTTTTCACCACTTGGATGTTACTGATAGCTCTATCTATCTATCTATCTATCTATCTATCTATCTATCTATCTATCTATCTAGGCCCGTTCAGAATCTATCTATCTATCTATCTATCTATCTATCTATCTATCTATCTATCTATCTATCTATCTATCTAGGCCCGTTCAGAATCTATCTATCTATCTATCTATCTATCTATCTATCTATCTATCTATCTATCTATCTAGGCCCGTTCAGAATCTATCTATCTATCTATCTATCTATCTATCTATCTATCTATCTATCTAGGCCCGTTCAGAATCTATCTATCTATCTATCTATCTATCTATCTATCTATCTATCTATCTATCTATCTATCTATCTAGGCCCGTTCAGAATCTATCTATCTATCTATCTATCTATCTATCTATCTATCTATCTATCTAAGCCCGTTCAGAATCTATCTATCTATCTATCTATCTATCTATCTATCTATCTATCTATCTCAATATATTCATATCTATCTCAATATATTCATATCTATCTCAATCTGTTCTTATCTATCTGCATCTTTTTCTATCTATCTATCTATCTACCTATCTGTCTACCTATCTATCTATTTGTCTATCTATCTATCTATCTATCTATCTATCTATCTATATATATATATATATATATATATATATATATATATATATATATATATATGTGTGTGTGTGTGTGTGTGTGTGAGTGTGTGCATGTGTGTGTATGTATATATATATATATGTATTTATACATAGCCACCCCGAGGGGATATTCATTTATCGTGATTGGTCGTAGTACGGGGTCCGATCGCCGATGATGGAATGTAACTAGTTTAGTTTTATAGGCATTGAATGTAACCAACTAGTTTTTAACCCGAGATCACTAACCACGGGTATATAGTACCCAGCGAAAATTTTCCTATTTTTAATTACAATTTTCAGTACCTGATTTTCTTACCTAAATAATGTTTTTCAATTCCTATTAATGTTAACTCAAAGTACAAAGTTTGAAGTGACTGCTTCTAAAATATTTCAAGTAAAGATTTTTTTTTTTTGTTGATATTTTCAAAATCGGGTATGATATAACTTTGACGGTTAGTGTTCTAGGGTTAACCCACTAGATAGTTTGTGCTAGATCGGAAGAGAGATAGATCACATTAAAATAAATAAATACTATGTCATGTGCCTTCAGGACGCAAGCGATCATGGCTCTTCACACTTTCCTTTTTCTTCATTATCTATGAATTTCAATGCATTCTTGAGAAATATAACAAAACGGTAATGCCAATAATAGCCGTTTCCTTATAAGGAAGCATTCGACATTTATTGCCCGAGCAGCCAGTACCACTGTCGGTTGAAATTTATAACATCATTCTCTTAAAATGGTTTTCAGGAAAATATGTTTCGCAAGTCCAGTAGATGTTATCGCTCTTTCCACTAGTGATGGGGTTTCTTTCCTAACCTTTTGTTTGAAGTAGTGTGGAACGTCGACGTCTTCATTATGTCATTATCTTCTCTTCATTTTGCAACTGATATCCTTTCATTGACTGAACAGCCAATGCTACTCGTGTTACGCTTTTCTTCACTCCCTGGCAATCGGGCTTGGATCAATGTGTAGTATCTGTCCTCGGGCGGATAAGCTATATTTTATCTCTCAGTTGCGCCACTATCTTCGGACAGAGCGCAACTGAAAATATTATTGAAAGGTGACCGGTGTCGGGGAATAGCTTCCCGCGCATTACCTTCCTCATTGTTCTAAAAAGGGGAATCAGTCGTAATACAGATGCCAGTGCAACCGACGTTTTACGGAGGATGAACTGTTTGGGGACCTAGCCTGGGTGCACGCGATCGAGTTCCCCATCTTGTGTCAGATCCTGCCAGCGTGAGACGGCAAGTAAGTACAAAGTGTAGTATCTGATCTCCTCATATCTAATGGAGATGCTAATATTAGCCGTTTCCTTCTAAGGAAATATTCGGTATTCATTGAGCGATCACCCAATGCTACGGTCGGTTTAAATCTATAAAATGTTTCTCTTGAGGTCCCGTAGCTGTTAACGCTCTTTTCAGTATTGGTGGGGTCTTTCCTTCCTAACCTTTTATTAGAGTTGTGCGGAATATCAACGTCTTATGTCCTTATTTTCTCTTCGAATCACATGTGCTATCCATCTTAGTTGTTGATGATGTTTAAATTCCTCCAGTGATGGGATTTATGTTATTTGGCAAAGTTAATTGGGATTCTGCAGCTTGAGACCACGACGTAGGTTCGAAGTAGTTTAGTCCCCTCCAAAACCTACAGGCTTCATTTACTCGAAAACATTTTTGACCATTGATCTGAGAAATGGTTGTACAAAGCTGACAGTTTAGATATTTCTGAATTATGTCAATGTCTCCTCAGTTTAGGGATTTCTTTCTTTTAGACTAGTCGCTATTCAAGGCTAAATAACCCAGTCTACCCTGCAATTTAACTCATACCCTACGGGGTAAATGATGGATTCATGCCTTTCCCGAGGATATTGGCGTGAAAGTGAACGCGAGAGTCTGAACACAAAATCACAATTCAGAGATAAGATGTAGTTCGTCCTATTTACTTGCCGCCCCACGCTGGCACACAGTTAGTTTAATGTGGGAAGCCCGATCTCGTGGATCCGGCCAGATCCAAAAATATCCCAGCCCTAGCAACCGTCAATTGTGCGATGAGAGGTTATTGCCGCGCGGGAAGCTGTTTCCCCGAGACCGGGGCACATCTCAATAATATTTTGAGTTGCACTCTGCTAAACACAACAAAGCATTCGGGCTGTGATCAAAGTGCAGTATCTGTTCCCGGATACTCGCTTAATGATCGCCTTTTGGCTGAGATTCGATCACTGATACATGCCTGGCACAGGGATTCGTCCCTGCGCTGGTAGTATCGCGGCTACGTCTAGCTATGACCAGCTTTGACCAGCTTCGCCCACCGGCTTGGACAAGCTAGGACCGGCTAAGACCAGCCAAGACCATCGGTCCGAGTGGAAACACTCGGGTCATACACCTCCCTCGCCCCACGTTAAAAACCGACCTTGTGTCACAACCTGACTCAGTGGTGGGGGGGTCAAGTAGATATCAAGTGTAGTATCTGTCAAGACTACATTTTGTCTCTCAGTTTTGTTTCTGTCGATTATGTGAACATTGTTTAAAAGTAATTGTTCGAAAACAATAATTCGAAAAACATTTATTCGAATTGTAAATTGTTTGAATGAAAATTAATCGAAAGGACAATTATGCTAAATGATAATTATTCGAAATACCTATATTTGAAATGCGTATGTGCTCTTGCTTTGAGAGAGTCAATGCTGATTTACCTAGAACTAATAACTTGATGGGCGGCATAGGGCTTTTTTTTGACAGCATGTGTCATCCCATTATCCCATAATATGGAAATTCTTAGACGCTCTTAAAAGAGAATAAGACTTGCAAGAAATTCATATTGAAAAACTAAGAGCATTTGCCAAAATATTAAGAGCGCCAAGAAATACTGCGACGTAAATGGAAAACTTACATAATTAGTGCCATCTTTTAACGAGTACTCTTTAGTAGTTGACTATTTGCGTGCAGAATCATATAACTTAAGCTTATAAGGACTTTTTCTAATTAAATTGTTTTATTAACGATATTTGTATTTCGAATAATTATCATTTGTTATTTTTATTATAAACAGAGCATTTACTTAAATATTTGTATCTATAAAAAAGGATGTATAAACATAAAAATGTCTTTAAAATAATTGTCGGACTTTGTCCATTTCATAATGTGTGACGTCATTTGTTTATATTTGGATACGCATCGAGCAGATATGAATGTACGAGAGAAAATTGTAGTTTAAAACCAGTAAAATCGACCTTGCTAACCGAAACGCACCTCTGCGGCGAAATCGGTAAAAGCACGTCAGGCTATATGACGGTTCCGTATAGGATACAGATTCGATTCCTGTCAGAGGACGCATATTTTCTATGACAATTTCCCGGACATTCAGTCCAGTAAATGTTGTTAATACTGTTTATTATAGACAGAGCATTTACTTAAATATTTGTATCTATAAAAAAGAATGTATAAACATAAAAATGTCTTAAAAGAATTCTCGGACTTTGTCCATTTCATTATATATATATATATATTATAATATTTTTAGTTTTTAAAAATATGATTCCTTCGCTACATAAGAGTTCTCATGTTTCAAAAGCGAGAGCCGAGACCCCTAACATAATTTTTTAAGTTATGTAGAGTTAAGGTGCCTGGACCCGCTTCCTTGTCAAGCGAGAATTTGGGATATAATATAAGCTCTACTTCTGTATGGAGCACTGTCTTTTTGAAAATAAAAGCAAAATACTAAGGAACACCGGATTATCTACCTAACGTCTTCTTTCCTATTTTTCTGCACACCTGCATACATATATATATATATATATATATATATATATATATATATATATATATATATATATATATATATATATATATATAATAAAAAGACTTAAACACTAATATTCCATGGTCATAATTTATTACATTGGAATCGTAAAAACGACCCAATTCATCAGACCTACAGATTCAAAATGAAAACGGAAAAACGACTCCGGGAGAAATTGGTGAGAGTATGTGTGATAGTGTTGGGGGGACCCGTGATCTATATAGAGGGGCGGACTTTAGGCGGAGAGGGCACTAAAATTTAATTGTGTGCATATATAATTGCATATGTATGTGTATCTTCACCACTAATATTGTCCATATATATATATATATATATATATATATATATATATATATATATATATATATATATATATATATATATATATATATTCGTCTGTAAATAGCACGGGATCCACGGTCCATAAATGCTGAATGTTTCTTCATAAGGAAACGGCTAATATTACCGTCACCATTAGAGATGTTGGCTTATCGTCAGGTTCACACCCTCCCCTGGTCTTTTGAAGGGAAGCAGATTTATTCCTTGTTTCTTGTTTAGGATTGGGTTTCCGGTTCCTTCTACAGTCTGTCCATGCGCTTGTCTTCCCAATAACAACACTCTTGACCTCTTCAAGTCCAGAGTTAGCCATTATAATTCCTGCACCGACTCAAGAAGTTCACTATATGCTCTTTCTTAACGCTCATACTTTGAGTGGCTCTTGGGCCTTGTATTGGGGTAGCAATAATAAAAAAAAATATGAGGCGGACAGATACTACACTGGTCAAAATTCGATGGCCAGCGGGTGAAGTAAAGGGTATGTCGAGTAGCACAGGCTTCTAGGTCAATGAGTGTCGACTGTTTCCTTATAAGGAGGCGCTTTGGGCACCTCGAGGCGGTGTAATGGTTAGCAAGCTTGCCTTGTTAGAACAATTACGACTTAGTGAGTTCGATCCTCACTGGGTGCCCCGTACTTTCGGCATTGTGCCACATCTAAGCTACGCTTGGAAAATCACTATAAGGAGGCGCTTAATATTACTGTTACCATTAGCAAGAAATGAACGATAGACTCGACCAGAATTTAAACACAACATGATGATTCCACTTTACGCGCCAATAACCCTACCCCTCCCCGCACTTTGCATAAAAAAAAATAAATAAAATCTCTGTATTTATTTTTCCATCTGTGTCTGTGAGTTTCTCTATGCTATTTTGTACACATGCTTACCTTTACAAGACCGGATGTGTGTGACAGATCCGCACAATGCGGCTGTTTCAGATTGGTAGAGGATAGACCATCAAGGGAAAAATGTGGGACAAATATGTAGGGGGGTGTTAATTGTGGGTGGCTGGTGGGGGGACATAAGTGCAAGGGAAACGAGCGAAAGGAGTCCAAATAAATAAGTCGGAAACGAAGATGGGGGCTATTTATTCTGTTGATATTCTGTCACGTGCCCCGTTGGTTAAAAATGGGGCCGAGGAATACGTTTGATTTGATATCAGAGTGAAAAACAGAACGGCTAAGAATTTAATGAGAGAGACGCGAATGAAAACAAAAAGAAAAAAATATTGGCGAATGAGAAAGAAAGATAAAGCGAAGAATGAAAGAAATGGAATGAGAAAAATATTAATAGAAAAAAAGGGAAGAAAGAATGAAGAAAGGGCGAGTGAAAAGGAAGGTAACTGATTGTCATTTACAAGGAAAAGTCTGAAACAAGGCTATAGAAGTGGAGCGCCTCAAGAGATCAAACTCATTGAATTGCACTTTTGAAGGAAAGAAAAAAAACGAAAAGACAAAAAGCAATGGGCAAAAAAATAGAGTTGAGATGAAGAAGAATATCAAGTAGAAAGAAAGAAAGAAAGAAAGAAAGAAAGAAAGAAAGAAAGAAAGAAAGAAAAGGAATAGAAAGAAAGAAAGAAAAGAAAAGAAAGAAAGAACGAAAGAAAGAAAATAAAAAGAAAGAAAGGAATGAATAGAAAGAAAGAAGCAAAAAATGAAAAGAATGAAAAAAGAAAGGGTATTAAAAGAAAGAAAAATGAAAGAAAAAAGAAAAAGTAATGTAAATAAAGAAGAAAGAAAGAAGTGAATGGATAGGGAGAAATAAATAATTGAGAAAAGAAAGAAAGAAAGAAAGAAAGAAAGAAAGAAAGAAGAAAGAAAGAAAAAAAACAGAAATAAAGAAGAGAATGAATAGAAAGAAAGAAAAAATAAAAGGAATAAAATGAAATTGAATTAAAAGAAAGAAAGGAAGAAAAAATGGACGGAATGGATAGACGGAAAGAAATAAGAGGAATGAAAAGAAAGAAAGAAAGAAGAAAGAAATAAAGAAATCTAAACAAAGAAAAAATAAAGTAAGGAAGAAAGAAGTGAATGCATAGAAATAAATAAATAAATAAGAGGAAAGAAAAAAGAAAGAAAAAGAAAGAAAGAAATTAAAGTAATATACTGAAAGAAAGAACGAAAAAAAAGAATTGAAAGAAAGAAAGAAAGAAAGAAGAGAATGAATAAAAAGAAAGAAAAATAAAAATAATGAAACTGAATTAAAAGAAAGAAAGGAAGAAAAATGAATGGAATGGAAAGAAAGAAAAAAAAAGAAAGAAAGAAAGAAAGAATGGAAGAAAGAAAAGGAAGGTACACAAAGAAAAAAGAAAGTAAGGAAGAAAGACGTGAATGGATAGAAAGAAAGAAATTAGTAGAAAGAAAAGAAAATGAATTAAAAAGAAAGAGAGAAAGAAAGATAAAGAGAGAGAAAGAAAGAAAGAAAGAAAGAAAGAAAGAAAGAAAGAAAGAAAGAAAGAAAAGTAATATGAAATAATAGATGAAATGGAAAGAAAGGTGAAAAATGAAACGGAAACAGAAAGAAAAGAAACCGAAGAAAAATTGAAAGAAATGAGTGAATTGAGAAAACAAAAGGCTAAGTAGAAAAAAAAGAAATGTAAAAGAAGAGAAAAAAGAAACGTACAAAAATTGAGAAAGAACAAATAAACGAAAAAATGGCAGAGAACAAAAAGTGACTGAAAACAAAAAAGAAAATATAAGATGTTAAGAAAGAAAAAACGAAAAGTTTTTGTTTTGTTTTTTGTTTTTTTTGTTTTGTTGGTTTGTGTATTTTTTTTTATAGCCACACAAATTCAAACCTTAAAAGTCGTCATTTAGGTTTGGGGCGATTTTGAAGCAGATCAAAAATCTTTTTGCGGTCTGGATAGAAAAGAGCTAGATTGGGGGCCGGGTTGAACTTGTACTGAGAAAAATTAAACAAAAACTAAAATTCCGTCGTAAACTCACAATATAATAGACCTCAGCAATATTCCAGTCAATACGGAGAGAGATGCATGCAGGCATCAGTTAACGTCTGGGGATGGATAGATAGATAGATAGATAGATAGATAGATAGATAGATAGATAGATAGATAGATAGATAGATAGATAGGAAGGAATGATCGACGATTGGGGTGTGTATATATTCATATATTTAAACACTGTCTGAGAAGGTTTGGCAGTTTTGAACTTTCCAGTTTACACACAAGTTGCTAATCCGGACCAAATTTATTGAAGAATATCAAAATTTCACAATAATTAAAATCTGGATGGGAGACAACTTACTACCCAAGCTGGAAAAAATGTTATAAAACAAACTTAAAAAATCTGATATTGTCAGTCGATTTCAATACATCCTGTTTGAATGATTTCTTGTTGTCTATTTATAAGTTATTTAAATGGATGCATATGTCAACACACACACACACACACATATATATATATACACACACACACACACACACACACACATATATATATATATATATATATATATATATATATATATATATATATATATATGTATGTATGTATGTATATATAAATAAAAAGAAAGAACAGTAAGATATAAAATCCGGTGTTCTTATAGATGTTTTTATTTTTACACAATAGTGCTCAATGTAAATTTACAGAGCATTAATATTTTATATTAATTGATTTAAAATATGGTTTTTATCGCTACACACTGATAACCATGTTTCGAAAATGGAAGCCAAAGCCTTTGAATTCAATTTTGTTACCAAATTAAAGACATTTGTTCCATTTCCTCGTCAAGCGAATCCGCTTGAAAAAATTCGCTTGACGAGGAAATGGAACAAATGTCTTTAATTTGGTAACAAAATTGAATTCAAAGGCTTTGGCTTCCATTTTCGAAACATGGTTATCACTGTGTAGCGATAAAACCATATTTTGAATCAATTAATATAATATATATATATATATGTATATATATATATATATATATATTCAATCTTTAAAATGATTAAAGGTATCTACTGGAATTCTCCGAGGTTTTTATAACCCTATTGGACTTTACTTTGAGCAATTAGAATGTATAATTAATCTCCGCGTATAAGAGAAGTATCCTGATGAATTCAATCATAAACGAAAATGACATGTTCATCATTAATTAATCATAGCTAAGGATTGGAAGCTGATGAAGGATGAAAATTAAGTTCAAATATATATATATATATATATATATATATATATATATATATATATATATATCTATAGATAATTTTCCAACTTATTCAATATGATCTTTGCCCTTTCTAACCTTCTAATTTTCTGTCCTGGTGTAACAAGGTGTCTCACACTTTTCACGTATGATTTCATTTTCATTGCTCTTTGGACTGTCATAGCTGAAACTCCTCTTTCACGTCCAGAACGTCTGATGGATCTTTTCTAATCAATCTCTTTAGCTCTAAGTTGTGACCTCCTGATCCAGTTTTCCTCTTTACTGTTCCTTCTTTTTTAAATCTATCCATCGTTCTCATGATAGGTTCTTGAATGCACTTTGAAGATGGAAGCCAGAGTATGAATGTTCGTACCATTACTGAAGGCCTGAATAATCTTTTTCCTCTTACCATTGCTCATTTGAGAAGACATAGTGGGTCTGATACAAAACACTACTCTTTCTAGCTAAATAACTAAAAGGTTTTCATGTGATTCTTACGACAAATAGTGTCAAGATGGCTAAACGTCTTATCTGAAAACCTGCAAAAACAGAAACTCAATTAGTTTAGTGTTTTTTTTTAGATATTAAACATTTTTTGGGAGGGACAATTATGATGTTACACGATTTGGACAGTTTTGCTGTTACACCCGGCATATATATATATATATATATATATATATATATATATATATATATATATATATATATATATATATAAAGAAATAACAGTAAGATATAAAATCCGATGTTCTTATAGATTTTTTTTATTTTTACACAATAGTGCGCAATGTAAATTTACAGAGAATTAATAGTATAAATTAACTGATTTAAAATATGTTTTTTTTCGCTACACAGTGATAACCATGTTTCAAAAATGGAAGCTAAAAGCTTCGAATTTAATTTTGTCAGTAAATTAAAGACATTAGTTGCATTTCCTCGTCATGATTATCATTGTCTAGCGAAGAAAGCATATTTTAAATCAGTTAATTTATATATATATATATATATATATATATATATATATATATATATATATATATATATATATATATATATAAAAGTGAACATAGAAGTCAACACTTAGAGGCGACAGTCTGTTTCATGCTAGTGCAATCGTCAGGCAGCTAGTGCTATTATTTTTCTCGGGTATTTATATATAAGGGTCAGTGGTGCATTGTGGGTAATCTATTTTGGCGGTTATCTTTATATATATATATATATATATATATATATATCCGTCACGTACTGATTTCTAAAAGATACGCAAATATGGAGTCATAATTTCATTTCTTCTAGCACTGCTTAAAATTTCTAACACTTCCACATTATTTAAGTTAGCGTATAAACAAGAATATCCACAAATAATAAAATCCTTCAAAATGGCTGCTAAATTGCCTCAAAGCGTTTGGTGCAATAGCACAGAGCGATTTTGGAAGCTTGGTATTGCACTAAATTTGTAAGTTGGAGTTTGACATGATAAATAATGACACTAAAATAAAGATTTTAAAGATTACGTCTAGGTTCAAAATCGGGCGGCATTCAAGCTAAACCCTACGGAGGGTTCTTGACTGGGCCTTCATCACAATAGATAGGAAGGAGTAGATGCGATAGACACTAATAGACTACAGAACTCAAAATTGATCGCTGCATTTAAGTATTGCATTGATATTTAAGCTTACCTTTTAAAACTTCAAAGCTAATTCTTCTGCCGCCACTTAATTTAAAGACAATTTGATGTACGTAGGTCTTTACTTGCCGTACAAACAATTATTTTTATCTCATGGATGACTTTCGCTTGGTTTCACAGTTAATTTCAATTATTCCCAATTCTATTTCCAAGTTATAAAAATTGCTATCATATAAAAAATTCGTCGCAAAAAAAAATCATGTAAAACAATCTCAGTTATGAAAACTTGGGAATCCAAACTTTCAGGATTGCGGGTCCAGATCCGACCCGGAATGTTTTTAAATTGCTGACATTGTCGGACTGATTCCGAAATGATATGACATGTTGGGCTACTGTTTCTAAGAGTAAAATTGAAAAGTGTGACACAGTGACACATTGAAATATACATATTTATATTTGATATTTAATAACAATGTTTAAATAATTCTGTTTTATTTATTTGTTTTTAAAGAATTATAGTCTATTACTAATTAAAATTAAAAATAATATTTTAAAATTATAGACGTATTCATATACAAACAACCCCTTTTTGAAAAAATCTTTATGTATATAAGTACAAATTATATGGCGAAACAAAAGTGTCGAAAATTTTTTTGTCGTTGATAAAGACCAGACGACATGCGTTGAACGGATGTCATCATCCGTTGAAAAAGGCACCCCTACCCTAACTTAACTTAACCTATTTTCAAAAGTAACTCATATTTTGATACAATAGTTGTCAGTTGAAAGTGAATACCCTAGCACGCCTTGTTAAAACTAACATTATGAACGTCTGTGCTTATAAAACTCAGCAAATTTCAAAATAAGTTATTCCAAAATTCACTTGAAAATGAAACAGGGCTAGGGACTTTAATTCTATAATTGAATTTGAAGTTTTTAGTTTCTGTTTTTGAAACATGGTAATTTCTGTGTAGCTACGGAAAAATATTTTTAAATTAGTAAATTTATTATATATATATATATATATATATATATATATATATATATATATTTGTAGTTGCTTGATTTTGGTATCTCCAACTTGTAATTCGCATGTTGGACTCATCTTTTGGCATGACAATCAAGTGATGAAAAGATATTCTTCTTAGATTTTTAAATTTATTATTTTTTTAATTATTTTGCTGACATGTGAAAGCGCAATGAAGGTTTGGGGAAATATTCAGATTCTCCCACAGCTTTAATTTGCTTATCTGGGCTAAATTTCAAATCCCGGTGACGTTAATGGCCTCAGCGCGAGAATCCTTTGGTCACGGTACCGGATGAAGATTTTCATCACCTCTTCGGCATCCTTTCTCCCACACGGTCCTGTCTGGCACTCTGGTCGGATGACGCCCACTATACGTCGGGAGGTGTGTGGCAGTAAATTCTTTTTAATGTTTACTTATTATTATCTTAATAATAGTAAATATGCGAGAATATGCGAGAATATGCGAGAATATGCGAGATCATATATATATATATATATATATATATATATATATATATATATATATATGTATATATATATATATATATATATATATATATATATATATATATATATATATATATGTGTGTGTATGTGTGTGTGTGTGGGTGTGTGTATAAAGAAATCTTGCTTGGTGACTAGTTGGCATATTTTTTATGATTTTATGTGTAGGTAGAGGTAATTTAATTTCGGCTTTTGTTAAGTGTTGTTTAGTAGATTTTAGCATTTTTCTGTAGGTACATTTGTCTATATAGGTTTTATGTTTAAACTAGCCATATATTTGTTATTAATGTCTATGTTCTTTAATCTGTTTAATTTATATATACAGAGTGTATCAAAAATGTTTTTTACATCCGGGTTTTTAACACCAAATCAAGGACAAAAAATAAAAATCGAAAGAAGATTGAAAGTGCAGGCCATAGAACCGGCCCCCCGCCTACCTGTCCATCTTTCATGTTAGATGTCAGCTAGTGCATCGCGAATTTTGGAGTAACTTATTTTTTAAAATTTACAGTTTTAAAAAAAATTTTTTAATTTACAGTTTAAAAAAAATAAGTTACTCCAAAATTCGCTTGACGAGGAAGTGCAACTAATGTCTTTAATTTAATAACAAAATTAAATTCGAAGCTTTCAGCTTCCATTTTTGAAACATGGTTATTACTGTGTAGCGAAAAAAACATATTTTAAATCAATTAATTTATAATATTAATGCTCTGTAAATTTACATTGAGCACTATTGTGTAAAAATAAAAATATCTAAAAGAACACCGAATTATATATCTTACTGTTCTTTCTTTTTATTCATATATATATATATATATATATATATATATATATATATATATATATATATATATATATATATATATTTCCAGTCTTCAGGGGTTGTGGTTTTGAACTGTATTTACAATTTTTCAATTATTTTTCATTTTGTTCCGCGTCTTTTTCAACCCGCTGACTTTTTTTTACTCCGTTTTGTACACGTGCGTATTCAGACATTTAACATCTTTTTACAAGAACGTTAAATTCATGATTACTTAAAGTGTAAGTATTGATATTTAAAAAGCAGATGTGTGTGTGTTTGTAGGATATATAACAGTCATCCGAAACAAGAGTGAAGACAAAACAAAGTTGAAAATTTTATTAAAGACGCATTTCACCGGAGAAACGTATTTTCTCGTTGGTTTTCTCAGTTTAAAATGAAAGGAAGACAAAATTGTGTGTGGTGACAATGGTTTAATATCTCTGAGGATAAGTGGGTGTCATAAATGAAATTAATTACCCTAGCATGTCACCTCCTTATGTTCAGACTTGGAAAGTGTTTCTACGTCTGAGTCTTTGTTTTATCGATATTAGAGCCGTTTGGTATTGTAGGATTTAAATCAGATATTTATTTGTTTTAACCTTCAGTTACCTCCACTTGATGAGATGCTATGATAAGCATCGAAACCTGTATGCATTGATGTAGCAGTTTACATATGTTCGAATCTAATACTGTATAATAAAGAATATATATATATATATATATATATATATATATATATATATATATATATATATATATATTGAAACGTTTTGGGCTATCAAGTAGATTTGTTTTAGTGTATATGTTATATTTCATTCTTCATATTTTTGCTACATGAGTTTCCGGTTTCGTGACCTTCTTCAGGCAAATAAAAGGAATACATTTTTAAAAGGAATAAATTTTCCTTATATTCCTTTAAGATTTCATTGTTCATTTTCTGTATTTGTAGTGAGCTTTTATCTCCTTTTTGGATTCCTATATATATATATATATATATATATATATATATATATATATATATGGGGGGGTGCGCACGCGCGTGTTTGCATATATATAAATATACAGATACACACTTTTGCATACGTGTATATACATCCACATATATATACAGATATACACACGTGTACATGCATCCACATTCACCCAGGCATATAGATATGTTAAAGCCTTTTTTATGCCTACTTTTCATACAAATACACATCTATTTGTCCATCCATATAACAAAAGCTACATGATGTGTATATGCGTGTGCGTGTATGTATGTATACACAGGTATATATATATATATATATATATATATATATATATATATATATATATATATATATATATATATATATATATATGAGCAAATTTCTGTGTACATGTACAAGTATAAAAAAATAATATGGCCCCAATATATATATATATATATATATATATATATATATATATATATATATATATATGTATATATATATATATGCCTGGGTGATGTGGATGTATATACACGTGTGTAAAGTATATATATATATATATATATATATATATATGCAAGATAAAATATTCCATGATTTAAAATCCTAGAATACCAAACGGCTCCAATGCAGATATCGATAAAACAAGTAAATCTGGACATTAACAGGTCATATGCTAGAGTAATTAATTTGATTTATGATACACACTTATCCTCAGAGGTCCCAAAGCATTTTTCCCCACACTCAGATTTGTCTTATTGTAAATTTAAACTAAGGAAACTAAAGAAAGCATACGCTTCTCCGGCGAAACGGCTCTTTAAAAAAAAATGGTCCGCGTTGCCTTCTCGTTTCACTTTCATTAGAAGATATATTTAATTTTATATATATGTCTGTGTCCGTGTGTGTGTGTGTGTGTGTGTGTGTGTGTGTGTGTGTGTGTGCCGGTGTGTGTGTGTGTGTGCAGGTGTGTGTGTGTGTGTGTGTGAGCAGGTGTGTCTGTGTGTGTATTTGTCCGTGTGTCTATAAATATATATATATATATATATATATATATATATTATTATTATTGTTATTATTATTATTTTTATCATAAGAGATTATAATAAAAACATTTTGAAATCGCTACACAAAAGCTTTCATGCTTCAATACTATGATTGTTCTTCTTCAGGCGATGGTAAGTAAATGGTGTTTATATGATTTTTAAAGAAATTTAAAAGCAAAGTGTTACCACCTTTCCGAACGTTAAAGTGAGGGAACATAAAGTTAGAATTAAAAGTAGATTTGTGGGTATGCCTTGATGAACCAATTAAATGCCAGATCTTCGATAAATAGAAAAAAGTAAGCTGAGAGGGTGAAGGTGTGGTTGTTATTTTTTTCACATCATGATGCACTGGGACATAGAACATAGACATGGCAACATTGACGACTTCGGAAAATATGTCAGCAACAAATGTATCGTGATTGTAGACAAATATGATATGTTCAATTTGTTGAAGGGAGGGGTGGGTTAATCAAACGTAAAGTTAAGCGAAAAAATTATTTTTAAATTTTAGATTCAGGAAGCTTCTGAAAGGAGCATGTAGATAAAATTAAAAATGGAACATCTATATAAGATATTAATAATACTAACTGGACGGCAATACATAGCCATATTAAAGCTGAATAAACAAAATAAAGCAATTAACTGTAGAGGGAGGACCATTACATATTAATAAATTATGGCTATAAGAAATGGTAATACGTAATTTTTAAAGATTTAACTATATTTTAAGGTAAAAGATAAACTGTGTCTGCAATTTACAGTTAATTAACTCCTTTAGTTTAATAGGGATTTTTGCCAGCATTTCTAATTTTCATGTAAACATAAGAAGCACGGTTCATTTAAAGATTTACAAGTTCTATTTTTTTTTTTTTTTTTTAGTATTTTCCATTTTACGGTAAAGGTTTTATTAACTTCTTTTAAGTTCCAATAATATTTAGAAAGAGACATCATATTTCTGCACGCGTTATTGGAGAAAGATAATACATGTTGATATCACCTAATTTTAAAGGAATTCTTGGTACTCCCGAAATAAAATTTTTTAACTGTTGGATTTTCTTTAGTAGAAATAGTGCTTAGGTAAACAAGAGAGTTTCAAGTCTGTTTCACGTTCATTAGAATTTCTACAATTACATTGTTGGTATTATCTGCGTTTGTTGCTTTAGAATGGCAATTATTGCTTCGGTTTTTGTATCGATTTAAAATTTTATTATTATGTTTTTTAATATTTTTTTCAAGATTATCGGTATAGTTATAGCTTAGTTTCAATGTATTTCTGTTAAAAATCTTACTAAGTGGATTATTTCTGGGGAAGTGTTTCTCAGTTATATGGAGAAAATTCTACCCTAACTTAGTACTAACCATTTGGCTAAATGGGAGTGTATACCAAATGTTTTTGGTTTCTATTTTTATTCCTACATTCGCTGTTGTTATGTTTTATATATTTGATGTCAGGACACTTATAGCCACTATTTTAAGGCAGTGTTATAAAATTTACTATGCTTATAAAAGACATCTTCACTAGAAGAGTTATTGCTAATCCTATATTCTATGGAAGAAATGTGTTTTATTACGGACGAAGGGTGGTTAGAATTTGGGTGGATATTTATTGGATTGGCGTTTGTTTTCATGTAGTAATTATGCATTCTTATTGCTTAAGGTAGAGTCAATAGTGTTATAAAATCCTCGGAGAATTGCAGTAAGATATCTTTAATCATTTCTAAGATACAACGTTTCAAAGCTTAATCTAACAATTGGACAATTTTGTTGTTACACCCGGTATATATATATATATATATATATATATATATATATATATATATATATATATATATATAATTAAACAATACAGACATATTGTGTCTACTTATTTTTATACTGATCCTTTGCAGTTGTCTAATCAGTTTCTTAATGTTAAGACGAAATTCATCAAGGAAGGCACAGTTACAATATATTTCTCTTTGTAATTTACCCCTGAAGCTGATCTTACAAAACTTCGAAATACTTGGGTTACAAAAAAGAACTACGGCGGCTTCATTGTTGAACCTCAAGAAACTTATCAGAAAATTGGAAAGGATCAGTATAAAAATAAGTAGGTAGAATATGTCTATATTATTCAATGAAACCTGTTTGAATGAATATATGCTGCATATATATATATATATATATATATATATATATATATATATATATATATATATATATATATGCAGAAATATAGTCTTAAAGTGTGCTATATTTATGGGGTAAAGTGCTCAATATCAGAGATAGAGCGTGTGTAAATATAAAAGTGGACATGGAAGTCAGCACTTAGAGGCCACAGTCTATTTCATGCTAGTGCAATCGTCGAGTCGCCCGACGATTGCACTAGCATGAAATAGACTGTGGCCTCTAAGTGCTGACTTCCATGTCCACTTTTATATATATATATATATATATATATATATATATGTGTGTATATATATATACATATATATATATATATATATATATATATATATATATATATATATCATGGACTTTTACGACGTATCAGGGTCAAGCAACTCAGTTCCTAGGAACCGACAGCCAAACAACGTGCACATGTGATTTGATTATAGTGGTGAAGTAATGGGTATCGGCTCAGATTGAGGAATCGGAGAGCCGGCTTCGAATTCCAGTCGAATCCATTACATTTCACTTGCGTGCTAATACCTCTGGGAAAGGTATGAATCATCTTCTTCTCCTCCCCCTCCCCCCAGCAATTGCCGACAGTTGAAAATGTTAAAAGTGTTTCAAAATGAATAATTTTAAACGTATGTGTAAAAGCAAAAAGAGAAACGTAGAGACGGTCCAACAAAAGAAAGAAGAAATAAATATGAACGTTTTTTCATTGAATAGAATAAATGAAAAATGGATTATTAAAAACTCGAATCAATAATGTTTTATTGGACATGCAACTAGATACGGGAAGTGACGTTACGTTGATGCCCAAAAATTTCTGGAAGAAATTAGGAAAACCAAGATTAAAGAAAAGCAATTGATTCAGTTTGATAGATCTGTGAGAAAAATGTTAGGTTATTTTGAAGCCTACGTGGAACTAAAAAGTAGGCTTAACGTATTACCAATTATCGGGGCACACTGTGAAAAGAATGACGGTCTGATAGGAAATGATGTATTGAACATAAATTCGACAAATTCAAGGCAGAAGAAACAGGAATGTTAAAAACTATGAAGCAAAAGAAAATGTCTCCCCCTCATAATTTTAGCAAGAAAAGTGCCTGTCCATCTACTACCAATAGTTGGGGGAAAACTAAAAACATTACTGGAACAAGATCTACTTGAACAAGTCCTGCAGGAGGAAGCAAATGGGACTCCTCGTTAGTAATTTTAAGAAAGAAGGATGGGGATCTGCGCATATGTGGTGACTACAAAATAGGTGTAAATCACAAAATATGTGCAGACTTATATCCTATCCCCAACGTAGAATAGAGTTTGAACTCTCTTACGGGTATGAAAACATTCTCTAAAATTGATCTAATGTCGGCATACCCTTGTGCGAACCTATCACGCACGAACATACATACAAAAGTACAAATCACATACAACGACAAGCATTCATTGATTAATTAATCACCACTACGTTATTATAGACAACTTACAAACCGCAGCAATGCGACAATTTTGTAATCGTTCTATTTTTATGTAGTCAGTTTTATGCACTTTTGGGAAAACGGATCACAGAAGCTTTCTTAAGTCTCCCCAAAGCTCGATCACTGATTGGTCTATGCCAACCAATCAGATCGTCTGCACGTGAAGAATAATTTATCTCGCGCAGCAATCTGGAGCCTATAGTCACTTATTTAAGCAAGAATTTTTTGACCCCTTTTAGTGAGAATTCAGCTGCCAAACGAATCCATGACAGTTGAAACCATGCGCCAACCTTCTCACTCACATGCTGAACATACCTTGTAATACTCACATAATCTTTTCTAACACGGCAAATCTTTCAAGAACAATCATTATAAGAGACTCTCATGAACATTCTTCCAGTGAACTTTGAAATACTAAAATAACAGTTAAAGAGAGACAACTCTTGTTTATTTCAACGTTTCCTTACTTAAATGCATGTCTTTTTTCACATCGTTGTTTGATATTGTACATCTTGTTAAATACATATTTTATGTGTAACAATGTCTTTGGCTTATCCTTTTCTGTGTCATCCCTGTTTCTCAATCTAAAGTTAAATTAATCTGGTGAAGTCCGCCACACCATCAAATACCTATTGACGAAGATTATAAATAAGTCACAATAAACACGCCAAGAGTCGTATTAAGATGGAAAAGAATGCCAAATGGAATAAAAACCGCAAGTGTGATTTTTCAAAGTGATATAGAGCAAGTATTAGTCAAGATATAAAAAAATTGATCTAAAGTCGGCATACCATAAAATACCTATTGACGAATATTATAAATAAGTCACAACAATAAACACGCCAATAGTCTTATTAAGATGGAAAAGAATGCCAAATGGAATTAAAATCTCAAGTGTGATTTTTCAAAGGGCTATAGAGCAAGTTATTGGTAGCGATATAAAAATACAATATACTACCAGGATGATATTTGTGTGGGTGTCGTTAACGAAGAAGAATTAAAATGGAAAATTAGTATAGTATGGAATAAGTTTAAAAGTCCCGGATTATCAATTAACGAAAACAATGTGTGCACAATACTAAAAAAAATGATCATTTTGGGATATTCCATATCTAACGAAGGCATATCACCAGACCAATCGTTAATTAAAAAAATATTAAAATTTGAAGTACCTAAGAACAAAAAAGAATTGGAATCTTTCTTGGGACTTTTATATTTCTACGGACGATAAGTAGTACTCAGAATTGATGGGATATTTTGCCACTTTAAGAAAAAAGAATGTGGAATTTATTTGGACAAGCTGAATTTGAAAATTTAAAAGCTGTTCGACCCTAGAAAGGAATTAGTAACAACTGATGCAAATGAATACTCAATTTTGGGAATATTAGCTAAGGATGGTCATCGTATTATGTATCTTTCGAGAGAATTGTCAAAAGCTCAATCAAACTATTCCAATATTGTAAAAGAAGAGCTTGCTATAATATGGACGACAAAAAAAAAACTCGTCAGTTTTTGATTGGAAATAAATTCCTACTAAGCTACGACCATAGACGTTTAAAATTCATATTTAATCCGAGGAAGGGAACGTCTTCTAGATTTCTAAAATGGCGTTTGATTATGATATTGAGTGCCTGAATGGTAATGTCATTCCGCATGAAGACTATTTGTCGAGATTGAGGTTCATTACTTCTGAAAGTGAGAAAGAGGAGGAAAAATTCAAAGATACATTCTGACACTGGGTCGAAACTGATATTTTGTCGATGGACAAATAAGCCGAGGATATGAAATGCGATCCCAT
This sequence comes from Acanthosepion esculentum, assembly GCA_964036315.1. NCBI lineage: Eukaryota > Metazoa > Mollusca > Cephalopoda > Sepiida > Sepiidae > Acanthosepion > Acanthosepion esculentum. The sequence continues at coordinate 66,517,616 of OZ038502.1, read as the reverse complement.
CTTGAACTATTGTTCAGGATAAACATAGTAAGTGGAATAATTGCTCGCGGGTAGACAGGCGTTTTAAAGATGGTAAACAAAAATTAACTGTAAAAAAAGGGAATAATTCGTAATATGATGGCTGATTTCTGCTGGAGCATGAAAAATGATCCACCTTTTCAAAAGCACCGCAGAGTTTCCAAGAGAGGATTTATACCTTTGGATGGACAAAAATGAATGTCCTTTGTATTTTTGTTTATTTTTTTATTCAAAAATTGATGATACGTGTTTGCCTTAATTTAATTTTGTGTGAGATTTTTTCTGAAAACTTTTTCTGAACTGAAAATACCGAAAATGCATTAAGCTATTGAAATACATTTTCATTGATGACAAGTTATTCTAACCTGAAAACCTTAAAGGTTGAATCGACTTGGGCCTGGCATATCACTGTTAAATGTGTATTTTGGCCTATTTTAAGAAAGAATAGAAATTATCAGTGCTCAGAAAATGTGATGTGGTGAGAAAAATGGACTTGATTTTCAAATTCAGTCGCGAAAAAAAATAGCCCAGAAGCATGTGACCATTGCCCAACAACATTTGGGTCGAACAAAAATATCGACCGGTGTAATCGTTGGAGGAACACTCCCATGAAAAAAGAAAAGGATTACGATCTCCTATATCTAGACACTCTTTTAGGGAGAGGGAAGACGATATTGAGTGGGAAAAAAGCTCCCAGAAATACCAGGGAAAATAAGTAGATAAAACCTCTTGGGTACAATTAGAGGTGATTCATTTACATAGGAAGTCACAAAGCTATGAATAGCTACGGTTGTTACCCATGAGGTAGTTGAGTGCATACTACTTCCCATGAATCAGTAGCACTACATACAAGCGCAGTACTAGAGTGACAGTTAGGTCAAATTTTATTGTTGAAATTGGTATGTGTAAAATGTAAGTTCAAATAGTTTCTTCTCTCGCACTTCTTCCTTGTGGAACTCTCTTCCAGCTAATTGCTGTATTGTCAATCATAATCTTCAAAAGTTTTATTGCACCATGAATCATCATATTCTGTCTCGACAAATTGTGCTTTTTTGTTGTTGTTGTTCTCAATCACACTCAGTAATCACGTGCGTCTTAGTGATTTTATCCCCTTGTTAGGGGTAAAGTTATTTATATATATATATATATATATATATATATATATATATATATATATATATATATATATATATGGGATCAATACAAATATGAAATTTGTCACTTAGCTAATTGATGTCGTATTCAGCACCTCGACTCCAAAGTTTCGTAGATAGACCTCTTAGTAATCGATCTGTCCAATATTCAGGAGATATCAGCAATTGTGTGTGTGTGCACGTGTGTACGTGTTATATATATATATATATATATATATATATATACATATACATATATATATATATATATATATATATATATATATATATATATATATATATATATATATATATATATATATATATGAGGAAATATAGTTTTAAGGTGTGCTATATTTATGGTATAAAGTTCTCAATATCAGAGATAGAGTTTTTATATATATATATGTATATTTATATTATACATATAATATATATATTATATAATGTATACAATATATAATAAATATTTTAATATAGACTAGATATGTATACATTTATTTTTATGCATTCTCATATATTCAAGTAAACCTGTTAGTATGACGCTGGTTCGAATCCTGTCGAACGGTGCATTTTCTTTAATAAGTTTTCTCAATAGTTCGGTTTGATAAACGAAATAATATACTGTTTAAAAAAAACGCAGCTTCTACTCAAATACGAGTATTTACTAAAAATAACTTTTAAATTAATAAATACATATATTGTAATATATTTATATATTATATGTATTTAATATATAGTACCATTTATCGTATATATATATATATATATATATATATATATATAAACTGATACTTATAAGCATGCATACATATAGATGCCTGTATATTACCCTGTTTATGTGTGTGTTAATAATTCTTAAGATTCTCACAATATCCTTTAGCTATTAACACAATCCGACCTCTCTTACACCCTCCTTTCTCATTTTATCACTTCTCTTCCCCCCCCCCTTCTTGCCTTCTCTCTTTCTCGCTCACCTCTCTTTCTCCCCTACCACTCTCTTTCCTCTCTCTGTCTTTCAATTTTCTCCCTTTTACTAAACTATATATGAGTGTAAGTGCGCATGCGTTTCTCTCTAAGTGTGTGTGTGTGGGGGGGGGGTACGTACGTGTTATCTTTGTGTAGGTTCTCCCATTTCCGGAGAAAATCGGTCCGAGAATGAAGGATATATTTGGCAATTTTTTTTTTTTTTTTTAATGCTATCTCCGTTCGGGTAAAGGGTCTGGTACATTTGTGGGTGAGCTTCACTTAGTGCTTGAAACCAGAAAGAAAAGGGAACCATTTGAAGAGGAAGGAAGGAAGGAAGGAACGAAGTAAGGAAGGAAGGAAGGAAAGGGGTCAGAAAGGAAAGGGGTCAGAAAATTGGGATGGGTTAGAAAATATGAAGGAATTGTATAAGGAAACAAGAAAAGAATGGCGTAGAGGGGGACTGATAAGGGGGTTGGGGATAAAGATAGGAAAGGTAAGAAAGTGAGTGAGAGAGGAAAAACGAAAAAAAAGAAAGAATGAAAAAGAAAGAAAAAGTCGAGAATGATATGGGCGAAAAAAACAAAAATAAATGAACAAAATGAATTGAAGCTCTCAACCGTACAAATCTTCTCTCTTGCACACCAACCGCACTTGTCTCCTTCTGTGTTGAACACTCAAGATTTCTACCTGCTTAAGTGCCCTAGCTATTGTTCCCGAAGGAAAAAATAAGAAGGGTTGTCGAAGAAAAAGAATGATTATGGAGAATGCAAAGAAAATGAGAAAGAAAAAGTGAAAAAATGCAAAATAATAACTAATATTAAGTAGAAAGAAAGAAAGAAAGAAAAATTTGCATGCGAAGAAAGAAAGAAAACGTTGCATGAGAAGAAAGAAAGACCGAAAGAAAGGAAGAAAGAAAGAAAGAAAGTAAGAAAGAAAGAAAGAAAGAAAGAAAGAAAGAAAGAAAAATTTGCATGCGAAGAAAGAAAGAAAACGTTGCATGAGAAGAAAGAAAGACCGAAAGAAAGGAAGAAAGAAAGAAAGAAAGTAAGAAAGAAAAATTTGCATGCGAAGAAAGAAAGAAAACGTTGCATGAGAAGAAAGAAAGACAGAAAGAAAGGAAGAAAGAAAGAAAGAAAGAAAGTAAGAAAGAAAGAAAGAAAGAAAAATTTGCATGCGAAGAAAGAAAGAAAACGTTGCATGAGAAGAAAGAAAGACCGAAAGAAAGAAAGAAAGTAAGAAAGAAAGTAAGAAAGAAAAATTTGCATGCGAAGAAAGAAAGAAAACGTTGCATGAGAAGAAAGAAAGACCGAAAGAAAGGAAGAAAGAAAGAAAGAAAGTAAGAAAGAAAGAAAGAAAGAAAGAAAAATTTGCATGCGAAGAAAGAAAGAAAACGTTGCATGAGAAGAAAGAAAGACCGAAAGAAAGGAAGAAAGAAAGAAAGAAAGTAAGAAAGAAAAATTTGCATGCGAAGAAAGAAAGAAAACGTTGCATGAGAAGAAAGAAAGACAGAAAGAAAGGAAGAAAGAAAGAAAGAAAGAAAGTAAGAAAGAAAGAAAGAAAGAAAAATTTGCATGCGAAGAAAGAAAGAAAACGTTGCATGAGAAGAAAGAAAGACCGAAAGAAAGAAAGAAAGTAAGAAAGAAAGTAAGAAAGAAAAATTTGCATGCGAAGAAAGAAAGAAAACGTTGCATGAGAAGAAAGAAAGACCGAAAGAAAGAAAGACCGAAAGAAAGAAAGAAAGTAAGAAAGAAAGAAAGAAAGAAAAATTTGCATGCGAAGAAAGAAAGAAAACGTTGCATGAGAAGAAAGAAAGACCGAAAGAAAGGAAGAAAGAAAGAAAGAAAGTAAGAAAGAAAAATTTGCATGCGAAGAAAGAAAGAAAACGTTGCATGAGAAGAAAGAAAGACAGAAAGAAAGGAAGAAAGAAAGAAAGAAAGAAAGTAAGAAAGAAAGAAAGAAAAATTTGCATGCGAAGAAAGAAAGAAAACGTTGCATGAGAAGAAAGAAAGACCGAAAGAAAGAAAGAAAGTAAGAAAGAAAGTAAGAAAGAAAAATTTGCACGCGAAGAAAGAAAGAAAACGTTGCATGAGAAGAAAGAAAGACCGAAAGAAAGAAAGACCGAAAGAAAGAAAGAAAGTAAGAAAGAAAGAAAGAAAGAAAAATTTGCATGCGAAGAAAGAAAGAAAACGTTGCATGAGAAGAAAGAAAGACCGAAAGAAAGGAAGAAAGAAAGAAAGAAAGTAAGAAAGAAAAATTTGCATGCGAAGAAAGAAAGAAAACGTTGCATGAGAAGAAAGAAAGACAGAAAGAAAGGAAGAAACAAACAAACAAACAAAAAGTCGCATGAGAAGAAAAAAGAAAGAAGTGGATTAAACAGAACGATATAAAGAATGAAAGAAAACGTTGTGCAAAAAGAAAGAAAAAGAAAATTTGCATGAGAAGAAAGAAAGAAAGAAAGAAAGAAAGAAAGAAAGAAAGAAAGAAAAAGTTACATGAGATAAAGTAGAAATTAATTACACACAAGAAAGAAACGAAAGAAAAGGACAGAATTAAGGACAATGAAACAAACAAACAAAAGAAAGAATGAAAGAAAGAAAGAATAAATAAAGGCGAGGTGTAAAAAGAAAAAGAAGAAAAGAAAAGAAAGGAATTATGTACAAAGAGAGAGAGCGAGGGTAGAAAGCAATTATAGAAGAAATGAAAGAAAAGTTCCGAATTATGGACAACGAAACAAACAAAATAAAGAAAGTAAAAGAAGAAAAGAAAAAGAAAGAAAGTACAAAGGAAGAAATGCAATACAAAGGAAAAAGGCATGAAATTAAAAAGAGAAAAACACAACACATTGACTTAAAAAGAAAGAAGAGAAACACAAGTGCCAGGCTCTCATATTTCCTCTACTTTCCTTTACGTTAACTTTGAACCAAATTTCAAGCAAGAACTTATGTCTGTGTCTGTATTTTGTAGGCGTGTGTGTGCGTGAGTGTGTGTGTGTGTGCGTGCGTGTGTGTGTGTGTGTGTTTCAGTGTCTGTGTTTCTGTGTGTGTGCCTATGTGTTTCATATTTCTTCCACGCCAGGTCTTTCTCAGCGGGAGGAAGCGTGTCGGCACGTGCCTTGCATGCCTCGACCCAACTCGCTTCCTGCTCTTCACGACATTTCAATTTGACTCGTTCTTCGCTTCCAATTCATTTTCTCTTCCAAACACACACACACACACACACTCTCTCTCTCTCTCCTTCTCTCTCTCTCTCTCTCTCTCTCTCTCTCTCTCTCTCTCTCTCTCTCTCTCTGGCCCGCTTATTTCTTTATTTACCGAATTATTTATGTAGTGTCGACATTTCATTTACTTGTGGGAGGTGAATTTCTTTTTTTTTCATTTTTAATAGCTTTGTCTTTTATGCCTGAGTTGCTCCTAGTTCCGTTTAAATTTTTTTTTCGTCGTTGGTCGACGTACTTTCACATTGTATACATTTAGTTAGGTTAGTTTAGGTTGGTCAATCTAACACATTTGTTGGCTTATTTAATATCGAATATAAGTCTAATAGCATAAAAAAAATCACATTCAAGTAACTGGCAGGTAGATTACATTAAAAGAATTAAAAAGATATACATGTTGTTCGATAAAAGTGACTCACCTGATTTTTTTTTTTTTTTTTTACTAAATGTTCTTTTCTCCGATGAAACGAAAGTTGAGCTAAATTCAAAGGATAAGCGATCTAAAATCCGAAGAAGAAGCTTTGAAAGCTCTTTGAATTTAGCAGTAAGTACTGCCAAGCATCCGTTCAGTATAATGTTCTGGGGATGCTTTTCTTTTCATGGAACTGGTTTCTTAAAACCTATTGAAAAGACCCTCAGGAGCGAGCAGTACAAGAGAATTTTAGAGTCTTGTCTGCTCCCTTCTGCTGAAAGGGTGCAAATCGACCCCACCAAGCTCATTTTTATGCAGGATAATGCTCCCTGTCACAAATCAAAATTGATGAAGGAATACTTTGATGAGAATCAGGTGAGTGTGATGGCGTGGCCGCCCCAATCTCCTGACCTCAACCCCATAGAAAACTTATGGAGCATTATAAAGTACAGGCTCTCGAGAAAGCAGTTGAGCAACAAAGAGGATTTGATTGTGAATTTCATATCAGAATAGAATTCAATGCTTGGAGATGAGATTTGCCAGAACCTGATCAAGTCAATGCCAAAAAAGGTTGAAAAGGTTATTCAAAATAGAGGAGGACCCATAGATCATTAAGTATCTCGAACTATATTACCTATTATAAATAAATTATACCTCTATTATTCTTTATTTAAAGCTGTTCGGTTATGTTTCTATTGATTACTAGTTGCAGGAAATAAGTGAGTCACTTTTTTTGCACAGAGTTTTATCCTAAATCTCATTTATATCCAAAATTATAATTATCAATAGAATAACTTAGGGTGAGTAAACTTTTTTTACTAGGTGGTCGGGAAGGGGTCTTTATATTAGTAAGATCAAAAATTAGTTTGACCCCCCCCCAAAACAATAGGCGAAAAAATGTTTAAGTAAAAAAAATCAGTGAGTCACTTTTATCGAACAGCACTGTACATCAGTTCAATTTCCACTAGTGTCAAAAAGGTTCTAACGTGATTTTTTTTTAAGCTTATCACCCCAAGCAAGGCTGGAGGCCACTAGCACGCAGGGGGTTACAGAAGGTTTGGAGGAAGAGCAGATAGGAGTGGTAAAGGAGAGGATGTGGAGAAAGATAGTGGATCGATCAAGGCAGGGGGGTTACAGAAGATTTGGAGCGAGAGCAAATAGGAATGAAAGGTGAAAGGATGTGGAGAAGGGAAGTGGATAGATCAAGGCAACTGGAGATGTCGATTGACGTTACACTTAAATAATTGGAGATTGTATTTGTCAGGGAAACAGGAATAAGGAAGAGAGTTCCACAGGCGAGATGTGCGAGACATGAAGCTATTGGAGTAGAAGAGACGTCTACATCTAACAGTTTTCAACGGTGAATGGGGTGGGAACGGGATGCCAGCCTCGTAGGACGCGGTCCGATTGGCATCCCAGTTAAGACCCAGATCAAACCGAAAATTGGAATATTTGGGCCATATTTGATCAGGAGCTGTCCACGATTGAAAGAGGCCAAAAGCTTCTCTGCGTCCTTGTGGGTGATTAACTATTTTACACCCTACAGCCCACAGCCGAAACAATGCAGGCCTCTTGCTGTTGTATCACTACTTCCGTGAAAAGTGATCAAACTAAACCCTCTAGCTCCACCAGTTCTAAGATCTAAGACCCGCCATGCTACGCACATTGTAGCGAACCAAACTCATTCCCTTCGTATTCCATTGGGGATATCTAAGTTCGAATCGAGCAGTTTCTTCCCAACAACTGCTGCTTTGTGGAATCGACTCCCAAGAGGATGCTTCTCTGATCACTACAATCTTAACCTCTTCCAGCCTAGCGTTAACCGTCTATCTTCCCCACATATCTCCATAAACAGTGCCTCTTACTCTGTAACTCTCCATATCGAGTGGATCTTGAACATCAAGCTGAACATCATGGTACGGTTTACTCTGTCAAAAAATAGATATAGGCCACGTTTAAACTAGGTTTAAAAATGTAGCTATAGACCCGGTTTATACACGAAACAACAAGGTAGATATCGGTTTGGTCTAAACCAGAGTTAGACATCGGTCCCGTTTTGACTAGAGTCCAAAAGGTGATACACGAAGTCAGAGTTCAAAAATACAGGCGAAGGTCTAATTTACACTAGAGTCAAAAAGGTAGACATAAGCCAGGTTTGCACTCGAATCAAGAAGGTAGACATGGGTACAGCTTCCACTAAAGACAAAATGATAAACATAGGTCCGATTTACAATAGCGTAAAAATGATAGCCATTGATCAGAATTACCCGAGTCTCCAAGTATCCACACGAAATTTAGCTGTTTTCTTACCTTCTGCAGTCGATGAACTTATGATATTCGAAACCTCACCGACCGGGCGGACACTACATATTATTTTCTGGCTCATATGCGCGATCTTTACGCATTTCTCAGCCCGAATCACAGCAGGAGGCGTTTTTGCTTTCTGGTTGAGAAAGCTACATTAGAGAATTAAGCGACAAAAAGTGTTGAGAAATATGATGGAAATTAAAAGCTGGTGTGAAGGAGTTAAGACAGCTAGAGAAAAACTAAATGAAAACGAATATAATGTAAACGGGAAAAAAATACAGGGTGTTTCACAGTTTTAAAATAAAATGATCGGGCACAGATCAAGGACCTTAAAAGATAGAGTAATGGAAATTACATATGTTGAAAGGTAAAAGGATATCATTTTAGGATTTGCAACCATTTCGTCCTAAACCTGAACCAGAAATGTCAAGAGGAGCCCTAGAGTACATGCTTCAGATGTCCGCCGTTCAGTTAAAAACACTGTTGAATGCGACGTGCACAGTTGTTGATAATGCGTGATATCCCTCCTGGTGAGGAACCTGTTGCGCTACGATCTTCACAAGTGCCATGATCTTCAAAGTTCTTGACCAACTTGAAAAATCTGACATCTGTTTGGAAATGTTTTTGAATTGCATTTCCTTCTGTATCTTGTTTGAACGATATTGAAAGACTTAGTTTCGCAATATGTTTTCACGCAAAAGATCTGCTCCATCGTTCAAGACATGATTTCGATTTGATTGTCCAGCATTCACGGCCATATTAGAGGATGGTTATTACTTGACAGTTAACTAATCTTTTCCTTGTTTCTAACGAGGTTTACCTCTTTTTTATTATTATTTTTAGAGGAAGCGTTTCTCGGCACCGACTTCCGGAGTTGACATTCGTAGTCAGATGTGAGCCATAATAGGGAAGTTTAATTTTGATTGGCTGATCTAGTGTGAGGAAGATAGATAGAAGAAAGGTTTCAGCGAGTTGGTTCTTACTGTCAAGCGATGTAGGCGTGTTCTCTTTCGTACACGAAACGGCTCCTCAGTGAGAGTGGGGGTGGGGGCGACCCACACTGGATAGTTAGATAATGTTCATGTTGACATGTGTAATAAAAATTGTTAAGTTAAAATTGTCTGTGTTTTTAAAGTCTTTCATTGCTGAACCAAGAGATGACGCGGTGAGATCACCACCACCGGGGGTGGCTATGCAACAGAATCGATCCTCCAAGTCTATAAATCGACCATTCGCCCTTGTATGGAGTATTGCTGCCATATATGGTCCGGAACCCCTGCTGTTTGCCTCAGGGTTCTTGATAAGATCCAGAGACGGATATGCAATGTAATTGGCCCTGATCTGTCATCTCGTCTGCAGTCGCTCTCTCACAGACGCGATGTTGCCTCGCTCTGTCTTTTTTACAAATACTTTCACGGTAATTGCTTCGAGGAGCTGCTTTCGCTTGTCCCTAGGCCTCATGAATTTAAACGTCCTACGAGGCTGGCATCCCGTTTCCACCCCTTCACCGTTGAAACTGTTAGATGTAGACGTCTCTTCTACTCCAATAGCTTCATGTCTCGCATATCACGCCTGTGGAATTCCCTTCCCTATTACTGTTTCCCTGACAAATACAATCTCCAACTATTTAAGTGTAACGTCAATCGACATCTCCAGTTGCCTTGATCTATCCACTTCCCTTCTCCACATCCTTTCACCTTTCATTCCTATCTGCTCTCGCTCCAAATCTTCTGTAACCCCCTTGTCTTGATCGATCCACTGTCTTTCTCTTTCTCCACATCCTCTCCTTTACCACTCCTATCTGCTCTTCCTCCAACCCTTCTATAACCCCTTGCGTGATAGTGGCCTCCAGCCTTGCTTGGGGTGATACGCTTGATATTCCTGAACAAGTTCGGCGCCATATCCATATGAAGACATCGATCTGACGTGGTTATTTAAGAATATTACTCGAGTTTTCAATCTTTCGGTTGTGTGGCAATTGGCGGTGTTGAGCGAAACTACTACTATTTTTTCTTTCTTTCTTTTTTCTTTTAATCGGCTTCAGCCAATTCTTTCTTTTTATGTGCCGTGTCCCTTCAGGACGTAGGCGATCATGGCTCTCAGCCTCCCACTATCCCTTGTAGCTCTCAATAAGTTTCGTCCCTTTGCTATTTCCCCCAGGCCATGTTCTGTCATCCACTTGCTTAAGCCCGCCAGGTATGTCATGCGTTGCTTTACCTTGTCTCTCTTTCCCTCTATTCGACCTGTGAGTATCAGATTCTCCAAGCCCTCCTTTCTCATTACCTGTCCAAGAAATTTCAGCTGCCTCTTCCTGATGTTAAGTATAAGCTTACTACTTGCTTGCATCCTCTCCAAAACCTCATCGTTGCTCACACGATCGGCCCATGTTATCCTTAGCATCCTTCTGTAGAAACATACCTCCGTTGTCTCGAGTCTCTTTGAGGCGACCGCCCAACATTCGCTGCCGTAAAGGAGGACAGATGTCACGTAGCAACTCAGTACTGCAAGGCAGTAAAGCCACTAAGATACAAGAGGTTACAAGGGTGTGGAAGTATTAGGAACTTGAGATAGATCTTAGTAGTGTGGAAACATTGATCGGCCACAATCTGAAAGAGTACAGCACATAAAAAAAGAAATGTTTGCTCTCACCAGAAGCGAGTCTCTGTACGCCAGCAACTAGAGAGTTATTTTCGGTGAATATTTAGCCGATATCATCTGGACTAGTATCCAGGCTTCTGCGAATTTCTAATTCTTTTCTAAGATTCTTTAAAAGTATTTCAAGGCTGCCAAGAATGGTGAGCACAGCTGTTTACCTCCCTGTTCCACAGTTTTCGCATTTCTCTCTCAAGGTCAACACACCCCTTCGACTACCCACTTTGCTCCCGTTATATTCTCCGCTGTCTGCTTCAGATGTTCGTCTTCTTTACGATGACAGGATCAGTATTTCTGATCTGAGTGAATCGCAGCCGTTTCATCAATTGTTGATAGCATTTCGTATCTGTTGGATTTCTCCACAGAATTGAAGTTCAAATAGCGTTTCCCTTTCCTCATTTCACATTTCTCGATATGACACGTTCTTCGCTTCCAGTTCATTTCCACTCAAGAACACACACACACATATACACTCTGTCTGTCTGGTCGTCCTGGGTATGACGATAAACTACGTCCAGCAGCCAGGCCTCTGATCAGGATGTTTTGTGGAGCGTGGTACCACCTCTTAATTGCTAGTGTTCCCAGGTCCACCCTGACCCGGGGTGGTAGCACCTGTTAGGGTCCCAGCTATGGGCAAATAGTTGACACCACAACCTGACTCAAAACACTATGAAAATGTAAAAATACATTTTAATACCAGAAATACTTTTAAAAAAATTAGTATGAGCAATAAATATTTGAAAAAAGAAAATATTACCAGAAATAAAAATGTTGTCAGCATTAAATAACCCAGTGAAGTTAATATGCCACAAAACAAAACAAAACAAAATATACATTTAAAAAAAAAAATACCAGCTATACATTTTTTAAAAAAAAGGAAATTTTTTCGGCATTAAATAACCCATTGTGGTTGATATGCCGTAAAACAAACCAAACCAAATCTCTCTCTCTCTCTCTCTCTCTCTCTCTCTCTCTCTCTCTCTCTCTCTCTCTCTCTCTCTCTCTCTTGATCCAATAATTTTTCTTTATTTTTTTAATCATTATATCTGTAAAGTCACTAAGACATAAGGGGTTACTGGGTGTGATATAATAAGATAAAAAAAGAGAAACATTATTAAGTAGCGAGACTAATAAACGAAGAGTAATGACGGAAACAGTAGATAGCGAATGAAATGCATTTAAATTTTTGAAGATCAAAGTTTACTATGTATAAAGATGGAAGAGATTTCCATAAGCGAGATGTGCGAAAAAATAAACTCTTAGCATAGAACCACTGGTTACATCTAGCCAATTCAACTGTAAAATTACGAGACCTAGCCGCCAATCTAGTACTGTGCTTAAATTCATAAAATCTGGGGGTCATAGCAGAGATTTAACCCGAACAATTACCATGAAATTATTTATAGAAAAGGCAACTGAAGCTAATATGCCAGGTCAGGACGAATAATATTGCTGATACTTCACTGGATTTTATCAAGAATATCTAAATATACAGCAGGAGACCTGGACCATATGTGGCGGCAATATTCAAAGCACTGACGAACGCTAGACTTATAAATATGTACGATAGATTTGGGAGATTTGTTTGTTTTTTTTTACGGGTTAACAACCTTTTATTTAAAACCGACACATTTTTCGAATTGTAGGAACTTGTTTGCAATACCAGGTATTCCCAAGCGAAGCCCCCCACCAATCTAAATACTGACTGGGCTAGACGTTTATTAATAAATTGTTTTGAAAGAATCGATGGTTGAGTCATAAATTAATTTCTTGCCTTTTCAAGACACCTTCTGATTTCCGTGTGACATGTGTTGTGAATATGGATTGTCTCCCCTTTGATAATCCAAGCTATAAAAGCTGTACATTTCCGCTTGTCAAGTAGACTAGTAGTAAGATTCTTAATTGAATAAAAGATTACTAGACAGAATCTCTTGTCCTGTTTTCATTACAATTTATTCAAGTAAGAATCTTACTATTCGCCTACTTGAAAAGCGGAAATGTACAGCTTTTATAGCTTGGATTATCAAAGGGGAGATAATCCATATTCACAATACCATGTTCCGTTTTATGTTACAAAAATTTCCCATATATTTAAACTTCTGCACTTGCTAGATTTCGACATTTCCAATACATTGGTTATCTTAACAGCATAACAACATTTACTGGCTTCTTTGATGTGGAGCGTAATTCTTTATATTAGGAGAACTGCCCCCGAGACAACTGCTTCCTGAAAATTGACCCCCTGGACAATTGTCGTCAAAGGACAACTGCCCACCGGACAATTGCTCCCATTAAGAGAAAAAATAAGAGAACGCAGAATAAATTCTAATAAAAACTGATTAAGGTTTTATTTTCATGTTTTATCTGTTAACCAATAAGATCGTTTCTGACTATTCACCTTAGAAGGAAAAAGAATTTTCAGCGTTGGAACGAATATATTAAAGAACTCTTCCTCGGACCTTATGTGGTGACAATATTCAAAGCGTTGACGAATGGCAGACTTATAAATATGTAAGATAGATTCTGGAGATTTTTTTTTACGAGTTAACAACCTTTTAAAACTTATTTAATATTGAAACATATTTCTAATTGACAAGTGCCCCCGAACATCTGACCCCTGGACAATTGACCTCAAAGGTAACTGCCCCCCTGGACTATTGCTTCCATTAAGAGAAAATACAATTTATGGATGGGGGGGGGGATAAATTCTAATAAAACTAATTGCGGTTTTATTTTCATGATTTATCTGTTATCCAATAAAAAGAATTATATTTTTATATCACTATAATTATAATTATACGACTAAAATTGGGAATTGTGAGATATACGCAAAAATAAAATAATTACTAATTGCATAATTGTTAACCGTCTGGTTAAACTAATGATTATAAAAAAAATAATGAATAATTACAATAATCAATGCTTACATTTCATGTTATCCAATATGGAAAATGATCCAACCATAAGATTTATATTTTTATGGGTTTTAGAAATTGATCTTTATTTTTGAAGTATGGATCCTCTTCTTTTCCCCACCCCGACCAGCTATGGGTAAATAGAAAGACAGACCGTGTTCTATAGCCTTGGATGGCAACTGATCTACCGCAGAAATAAATGGCGACCTACCGCGGGAAAAAAATCTGCCTCATCAGTCATGTATCGAAAGATACATGATCGCCTAAGCGTGTATCACGCATGGTACACAACTGACTAAAATTCACTTACGTGCTAATACCCTTGGGAAAGGTATGAATCCTGCTCTTCTCCCCCCTAACTATGGGTAAATAGAAAGATAGACTGTGTTCTATAGCCTTGCATGGCAACTGATCTACCGCAGAAATAAATGGCAACCTACCGCGGGAAAAAATCTGCCTCATCAGTCATGTATCGAAAGATACATGATCGCCTAAGCGTGTAACACGCATGGTACACAACTGACTAAAATTCACTTACGTGCTAATACCCTTGGGAAAGGTATGAATCCTGCTCTTCTCCCCCCTAACTATGGGTAAATAGAAAGATAGACTGTGTTCTATAGCCTTGGATGGCAACTGATCTACCGCAGAAATAAATGGCAACCTACCGCGGGAAAAAATCTGCCTCATCAGTCATGTATCGAAAGATACATGATCGCCTAAGCGTGTATCACGCATGGCACATAACTGTAAAAAAGCAAAACTTCTAAAAGATTTGCCCTTTCCATTGTCAGAGTGGCCAATTATCCAGGTCGCTGTTGTCCTATGGGGAGGTTTTTCAAGGGGCAATTGTCAGCGGAGGGCAATTGTCCAGGAGGTAATTGTGTAATTCTTGTAGGCCAGTCCTGGGTGTGACGATAAACTACATCCGGCAGCAAGGTACTCTGATCGAGGGATTGGTGATTTTGAGGAGCATGAATCCACCTTTTAATTGCTACTTTTCTCAAGCTCACCTAACCGTCTTATTCCTTATATTAAGTGTTAAGTGCGCCGACGGCAGTTACTACTAAGGCTGCCCTCATATATTTGGTAAACCCAACATTGTCATTTTGAGGGTTTCAATGTTTCCTAGGGTTCCCAATTCTCCGGGACTGGTCCAAGTGCTTCAATACTGATCCTATTCCCCAGTTTTGTGATTATATTTTCTCGTAGGTTTGCAAGGCACTGATATTTTTTTAGCTTTTAACTCACTTCTTTTTTTTTTTTTTCCCTTTCAATTCATCAGCAGCAGCGGCAGCAGCAGCATTATCATCATCGTCATCACCTTTTCCTATACGAATTCTTTTTTTTTTTTTTGCATTTTTTTCCTTTTTCTGTTTTGTACTTTTCTTTCTCCAGGTCTTCTTCCTGGGTTTTTCTATTTTTCTTACTTTTCCTTTTCTTCTTCTTCTTCTCTTCTTTTTTCTTCTATTCTTCTTCTTTGTTTTATTCTTCCATTTATTCACTTTTTTATTAGTTCTGTCTTTCTATATGACCGTCTTTCTATACGTTTTCTTTCTCTCATTCCTTTTCTTCTTCTTTTTCTTCTTCATCTTCTACTATTACTTCCTACTTCCCTTTTCTTCTCCTTTCTTCTATTCTTCCTCTTATTTGTTTCTCTTATATTCTCTATTCTTCTCTCTCCTATTATTATTATTTTCATTCCACTCGCTTTCCTCCTCCTCTTCTTCTTCTTCTGCTTCTTCTTCTTCTTCTTCTTCTTCTTCTTCTTCTTCTTCTTCTTCTTCTTCTTCTTCTTCTTCTTCTTCTATTAATTTCTACTCTCTTTTTTTCTATTTTTCTTCCTTCTATCTTCTTCTTACTTCTACTATTCTTCCTTTTATTCTCCTGCCTTCTATTCTTTTTTATCTTTATTCTTCTTCATATTTCTTCTTCTTCTTCTTCTTTTTCTTCTTCTTCTTCTTCTTCTTCTCTTTTTTCCTTTTATTTTTCGCTCTTCTGTTTTGCTTTCTATTCTTCTCCCTTCTATTTTTCTTTTTTTCCTTCTACTCGTTTTCGTTTTCCTCCTACTACTACTCTTCTTCTTCTTCTTCTTCTTCTTCTATTTTTCTTCCTTTTCCTTCTACTCGTTTTCGTTTTCCTCCTACTACTACACTTCTTCTTCTTCTTCTTCTTCTTCTATTTTTCTTCCTTTTCCTTCTACTCGTTTTCGTTTTCCTCCTACTACTACACTTCTTCTTCTTCTTCTTCTTCTTCTTCTTCTTCTTCTTCTTCTATTTTTCTTCCTTTTCCTTCTACTCGTTTTCGTTTTCCTCCTACTACTACACTTCTTCTTCTTCTTCTTCTTCTTCTTCTTCTTCTATTTTTCTTCCTTTTCCTTCTACTCGTTTTCGTTTTCCTCATCCTACTCCTCCTCTTCTTCTTCTTCTTCTTCTCGTTTTCGTTTTCCTTCTACTACTCCTCTTCTTCTTCTTCTATTTTTCTTCCTTTTCCTTCTACTCGTTTTCGTTTTCCTCCTCCTCCTCCTCCTCCTCCTCCTCTTCTTCTTCTTCTTCTTCTTCTTCTTCTTCTTCTTCTATTCTTCCTCGTCTTTCTTCTTTTTCATCTTCTAGCTTTCTACCTTCACAATCTTTACACACGTGAAATTCAAAAGTAAAACATTTCCATCCAACCAATTCTTTTTTTTTCTTTACATCTTTCGTTTCTGTTCTCTTCTTTGGTTTTTCTTCGACTAATTCCATTCTAGTTCCTTTCACTTACCAGAACCAAACCCTTCTATTAGAATCGCCCCTCTCCTCGCATCTGATCTAAAACACTCCGTTTCCCTATCACCTTTGTTCTAAGGTGACCTAATTCTCCAAGCGTTTCAAATTATAGCCCATATCTCCAAGGATCTACCTACATTATTTACGGGTGTACTTGGCTTCTCGTATATATATATATCCACGGCGGTATCGGGAGGGGACTAGAAGAGGGGCTTCAACCTCCCCATTTTTCGCTGAAACTGATTAAAAAAAAAAAGAAAGCTAAATGTTATTTTGGCCTCAATCTATAGCAATGTCTTTCAGTTGGGCTGTATCATTTTCCTAAAATCATTACTGCCACTAATTTTGTAAATAAATAAAAACTCGACATTGTTTTTTTTTCCGAAACATTAGGTTCTAAATGTTTTATATAATTCGTATATGCAGAAAAAGTTTTAGATTTTATTTGAGAATATAAATATAAGAGAAATTGGTTTTGGTTTGTTTGGTTTTGTTTAGCGGTATATCGACACCTCCATGGGTTATTTAATTCCAAATTATAAATATGAATATAAAAACTTTATAATACATTCAAGAGAATGCCATTATTTCATAATTAAATTATAATGACAAAAATACAAAAAATATAACTAGCAAAAGACAACTTTTTCTCTCCGGAATCTATTTTGCATCTCTATAAGTCTACCATTCGTCCATGCTTAAAATATTGTTGCCATATATGGTCCGTTGCTCCTGCTATTTTCCTGTAGCTCCTTGATAAGATCCAGAGAAGAATCAGCAATATTATTAACGTCCTGATCTGGATTCTCGGCTTCAGTCACTTTCCCACCGTCGTAAGGTTGCCTCTCTGTGCCTTTTTGATAAATTCTTTCAACTTAATTGTTCGGAGGGGCTCTTTGCTATGGTACCTAGACTGTATGGATTTTAAACACAATAATAATAGACTGGCGCCGAGATCTCATCAATCAATTTACAGTTGAGCTAGTTAGATGTGACCGCAGCTTCTATCCTAACCTTTTCTTATCCCGCACGTCTCGCGTGTGGAATTCCCTTCCGGTTCCATGCTTTCCAACCAATGTGCAAAAATTTTAAAATGCCATGTCAGTTGCTACCTACTGTCCTCATGATTATTCTTTTCTTTCTTCTCAATACTAATTTTCCTGTTCCCAATTCTTTCACACCCTGTAACCCCTTGCATGCTAGTGGCTGCCCTGCCTTGCTTGGAGCGATACCGATTTAAAACAAAAAGTATAAGTACGCTCTTTGTTTCCATTTTCCCTAAAACTTTTTCGTTGCTCACAGGTTCAGTCCTTGGTATCAGCAACCTTCTGTAGAACCACATTTTTCTTCCTTGACGATTCTTCTTCATCTCCGAGGAGATTGTCCAGCATTCACTGGAGGACTGATATGACATAATTTGCTATGATATGTCTAAAAGTGTTCATTTTTATGAGCTAATCCGATAAGAAATATACATAGATTGAAGACTATTTAAACTTAATATCTGATTGACCACCCCCCTCCACCAAAATTCTAACATCTGATTTAGCCCTTAATTTTTATTCTATGCCAACCTGTTTGATAGATACACGCCCAGGGGTAGCTAAATAACAAACCCAGATAGATAGACGTGGACTAAGATTAGTGGCTGCAATAAATAAAAAAAATAACGGACATATTTTTTTAATCACTTCACCCCAAGCAAGGCGATAATGCCACTAAGACGCAAGGGGGCTACAGATAATGAATGTGTTGTAATGTAAGCAAAGAGTTTGATGAGGTTGGAGGGACACTTAACCGATTGCTCTCCCAACAACTACGGGGCTAATAGAGAGAAAGGGGAAAGAGACGGGAGAAAAATATAAAGGAAAAAAATAAAACATTCCCATGACTATAGATACATACATAAAAGTAAAAAAAAAAAAACTTATCCTTGATAATGGCTAAAAGAATAGCCGAAAGCGCTCGGACATACAGAACATTCGGACAATTTCTACAGAATTTATGTCCAGAAAAGAAAAAAAATATGAGAACACGAAAAAATTAAATAAAAGTTATCCGCAGTAGCTTGTTTTTAATGAAACATACATAAAAGAAAGATTGCTGTCCAAATACACTATTATATTTATAAAGTGTTATGGCCCAAGGTTAGGACCAAGAAAAAACAACACGAACACAAGAGTAGAAATAACAAAGATATATTAAACAGAATAATAATACAAGATGTGGAAGGTGTTAGTATGACTGTCAGTCTGGTTTGGAGTGAACTACTATCGGCTCGACTCGATTCCATCTCGTCCCTCTCTTTCTTGAGAGGCGCAGTATTCATAGTGTCAGGAAGAGTTCACTCTGTCGTTATAGGTAATGTCCCATAACATAAAGGAAAAAAGGCAATAGAAAAACAGTGTGTAGTTTTAACCGACGCGTTTCGTCCAGTGTGGACTATTTCAAGGCAAAAACCGAAAAAGAATTCAACATTCGACGAAGCGCGTCGGCTAAATCTACACACAGTTTTCCTATTCTTTTTTCCTTTATATATATTGTCTTTTTCTACACGTTAATTCTAATGATTTTTTACTCAATTATATATATATATATATATATATATATATATATATATATATATATATATATATATATATATAATTATATAATTAGGAGATCAACCAATAACGCTACCTTGGTTTCAACCTTTCTGTTTCCTGGTCGAATTCAACTCAATTCAATAACTGTTTTATAATTTATATATATATATATATATATATATATATATATATATATATATATATATATATATATATATATTTCGAACATTGTTCCTGGTTTCTAGTGAAAATGTTAATATTGATTGTCCAATGCCTGCTTTCTTAAGCTATTATCAAAGATTGCTTGTTGATAACGCTATGACTATGTATTTATGTTTTTGATGTGATGTCAGTTTCATGTTTTAATATCTGAGTGATTTAATTTTTTGTTAAAAATATCGCATGATATATGAGGAAAATGCATGCCAGAAGAACATATCATTTTAATGGTGCTTCACTTTCGACTGAATAACCCTAGAGGAAAGTATCTGTTCATGCGTCTGCAGTAAGACCGCTCCTTAATATATCAGGATCGTTGTTAAATCTTTTCAGTGCTTGCACTCAAACAGCTTATGTTTAAGCCAGCAAATTCTATACTCAGGATTGTCCCCCAGGACAATAGTCTAGTGCATTAAATCAATGGGAACGGCGGTGTGCGTTAACTGAGCGCTAGTAGACGATATATCTTTAGGCAGGCTCAGGAGAACGAGAACAATCTACCTTCCTAGATTAAATAAAGGGTTCAGTTCAAAAATCCCTGAAGTTACGAACACCTGATGATGGCCGGAGGACTCAAAGGCTGAAACATTGTGATAATAACGACAAAGATGAGAACAATAATCCACCTGTAAATATTGTAAATAAATCCATGTATTTGTACTGTGTTTATTGTACGATGTCAATTTCATGTTTTTTTATGGCCGGGTGATATGCTATTTTGCTGCATATCTCTTCATGAGATTAGAAGAAATATTCGGTGAATGCTTACTTTTAATTAAGAGTTCCCTTATTGGAACCGTGTTTCCTTTTAATTGACAGTTGTCTTGTTGGAGCCATGTTTCCTTTTAATTGACAGTTCTCTTGTTGGAGCCATGTTTCCTTTTAATTAACAGTTCTCTTGTTGGAGCGATGTTTCCTTTTAACTTAAAGTTCCCTTTTTGGAGCCATGTTTCTTTTTAATTGACAGTTCCCTTTTTGGGGCGGAGTTTCTTTTTAATTGGCAGTTGTCTTGTTGGAGCCATGTTTCCTTTTAATTGACAGTTTTCTTGTTGGAGCCATGTTTCCTTTTAATTGACAGTTCTCTTGTTGGAGCCATGTTTCCTTTTAATTGACAGTTCTCTTGTTGGAGGCGTGTTTCCTTTTAACTGAAAGTTCTCTTTTTGGACCCATGTTTCCTTTTAATTGACAATTCTCTTTTTGGAGCCGTGTTTCTTTTTAAATGGCAGTTGTCTTGTTGGAGCCATGTTTCCTTTTAATTGACAGTTCTCTTGTTGGAGACGTGTTTCCTTTTAACTGAAAGTTCCCTTTTTGGAGCCATGTTTTCTTTTAATTGACAGTTCACTTATTGGGGCCGTGTTTCTTTTTAATTGGCAGTTGTCTTGTTGGAGACATGTTTCCTTTTAATTGACAGTTCTCTTGTTGGAGACGTGTTTCCTTTTAACTGAAAGTTCCCTTTTTGGAGCCATGTTTCCTTTTAATTGACAGTTTCCTTTTTGGGGCTGTGTTTCTTTTTAATTGGCAGTTTTCGTGTTGGGGCCTTGTTTCCTTTTAATTGACAGTTGTCTTGTTGGAGCCGTGTTTTCTTTTAATTGACAGTTCTCTTGTTGGTGCCATGTTTCCTTTAAATTGAGATTTCTCTTTTTGGAGACGTGTTTCCTTTTAACTGAAAGTTCCCGTTTTGGAGCCATGTTTCCTTTTAATTGACAGTTCCCTTTTTGGAGCCATATTTCTTTTTAAATGGCAGTTGTCTTGTTGGAGCCGTGTTTCCTTTAAATTGACAATTCTCTAGTTGAATTTTTTTACGTTTAATTGACATATCTCTTGTTGGAGCAGTGTTTCCCTTTAATAGACATTTCCCTTGTTGGAGCCGCGTTTCCTTTCAATTCTCCTTCAAATTAAGAAAGACCAACGGCCTTTGGCGGTTTTCACGCATTCTCCTTTAACTGCAGCCTAATTTGCATATTTAGATTTGTCCACGTATTTATTTAATAAATTCAAATTGGAAAGCGTTTCCACAAATTTTTTATCAACATTCAGTTATTCCATATTTTTTTTCTTCTACTTGATCTGAAAAGGAATTCCATCAGCTTAAACAATTTAATCTAATTTGTTTGAGATGATTCATGAAGCCAAAATGTTCAGCTATTAAACAAAATCATTTTGCGTCTTATATGTGATTTACTGCGAATTAAAAATGAAAAAAGAATCGGTTGATGAACATCTAATTGGAATGATTTCATAAATTTGCCAGAAGTTTTATATATATATATATATATATATATATATATATATATATATATATATATATATATATATGTGTGTGGGGGGGGGGACTAACTTATGGAAACCTTACTTTTTATTTTATTGTTTCTCTATTGGCAATATGACAAATTCAGAACTGTTCTCGTCTTTATATATGTGCGCCGTTTACGTTATGATATAAGTTTCTGTTTTACTTTC
The DNA here is from genome assembly GCA_964036315.1 of Acanthosepion esculentum. Lineage (NCBI taxonomy): Eukaryota > Metazoa > Mollusca > Cephalopoda > Sepiida > Sepiidae > Acanthosepion > Acanthosepion esculentum. The sequence goes on along the minus strand of OZ038502.1, from coordinate 66,495,967 downwards.
TTGTAGATGTTTCTTTTTAAATAAGTTTAAATTTTCGACTTATCTTATTTGTAAAGAGGACAAACTGTTGGAGCGTAGATAGCTGCAGTTTCAATCCCTAAAACTGCTGAATTGTTTAATGTTTCGAAAGGTAGAGTCTCAAAACCCATGCTGGCATTCCAACAGCAAATTAAAACCAACACTGGCAACCATCATTTTCTGAATAGAAGTCCAAAATCACAGTGAGGGGACCGCAAATGCATTGCGTCTAAAAACAATCCATCTACACCAGGGGTCGGCAAAAATTCGTCGCATCGTAAGTCGATTAACTCTAATTGATTTTTTTTTCTGCCAATTTCTCCCCAAATGAATAATTTACGTCCAGGTGGTAATTTGGTGAGCCTGACAAAAATCCTTCACGGACCGGGTGTTAAATTGGCTAAGTAGGAGTTATTTCTATAAAGTCAATTTTTTTCTGTTTTCTATGTATATTTAGTTATTATGCATCTGTGCACAGTTAATTATATGAAAAGTATGTTTATTCATTAGTTGAAAATACAATAAATTAAAAATGTGTATGTGTACGAATATTTGTTTCCCCTCACTGTGTAATAAAAGCGAATGTCAGTGTGTCACACGATTACAACTTTACTTCTAGAGGCCGTAGCCTAACATTTAAGAATAAGGCCGACTCCACGGGAAAATTAAAAACATTCCATTGAAATTTTGAATTCTCAACTTTTCATTACTGCGAGTGTTTCCGACGATATTTTTACGGAATTTTTTACGACAAATATCTTGTACGATAACAGTTTTTATAAATTGGAAATACATTTGGGAATAATCAAAATTAATTGCGAAAGTCGCCCTTGAAATAAAAATAATTGTTTGTAGGGATTGTAAGGACCTACGTACATCAAATTGTCTTTAAATTAAGTGGCGACAGAAGAATTATCGTTGAACTTTTAAGACGTAAGCTTAAATATTAATGCAATACTTAAATTCAGCGATCAATTTTGAGTTCTTCTGTAGTTTATTGTTGCATATCGCATCTACTCCTCCCTATCTATTGTGATGAAAGCCCAATGAAGAGCCCTCCGCAGAAACTGGCTTAAATGCCGCCCTATAGGGTGTCTTTCAAGCTAGTTTATATATATATACATATATATATATATATATATATATATATATATATATATATATATATATATATATATATATATAAATATATATATATATATATATATATATATATATCGCCTGACGATTGCACTAGCATGAAAACAGACTGTCGCCTCTAAGTGCTGACTTCCATGTTCACTTTTATATTTACACACGCTCTATCTCTGATATTGAGCACTTTATCCCATAAATATAGCACACTTTAAGACTATATTTATTCATATATATATATATAGATATATATATATATATATATATATATATATATAAGGTAATATGTGTATATATATCGGGGAAT
>OZ038502.1:66489508-66492008 GCA_964036315.1 Acanthosepion esculentum | reverse complement strand
TCCTGTCGGAGGACGCATATTTTCTATGAAGTTTCTCGCACATTCAGGCCGGTAAATGTTGTTAATACTGTTTATCATAAACAGAGCATTTACTTAAATATTTGTATCTACAAAAATAATGTATAATTAATATATATATATATATGTGTGTATGTGTATATATATATATATATATATATATATATATATATATATATATATATATATATATGCAAACATCCGTATAGAGGAGTTCGAACTTGCTGTGGAAAAACTGTCGGATTTATATATTTACTTAAATATTTGTGTCTATATAAATAACGTATAACAATAAAATATATTAAAATAATTGTCGGACTTAATCCATTTCATAATATATGACGTCATTTGTTTACGTTAAGATACGCTGCGTGCAGATATGACCGCTCGAGTAAAATCACGGGCAATTTGTATACATATATCCGCAAACCATTCGTTATTAATGTTTGCTGCATAAACCAATTCGTTTAGGTGACCCCACAGATAAAAATCCGAAGGATTGAGGTCGGGGGAACGCGAAGGCCATGGAACATATTTTTCATGGTAAATGTTAGCCAGTGCATTGCGAACAATATGATTAAAATGTGCTGGAGCCCCCATCATGCATGAATCGCGTGCATCTTCTAGCAGGTCCGGAAATGAATCCGAAATAAAGTTCGTGTAGACAACTCCTGTAAGACGAACTGGGAGAACATATAGACTTAGCAGACAGTCACCTTCAATTCCAGCCCAAACATTAATCGAAAACTGATGCTGATGTCTAGTCTGTATTGTATCATGGAGGTTCCGATCCGCCCACAAACATTGGTTGTGTAAATGTGTTATTCCATCTCTTCTAAATGTTGCCCCGTCCGTAAACAATACTGAATAGACAAACGACGGGTCGAAAGTTTGTACATTAAACCATCGGCCAAAGTTATCCTGTGGTGAGTGATCAAAGTTGCGAAAGAACCTGCGCATGTCCAAATGATACGTTTACATGAGCTGTTCTTGAAGTTTCCCACAATGCGGTACTACGAGATGTACGACATGCTAGGGCCACTTGACGTGTGCTGATACCTGGATCATCTCCAACAGCTTGTAGACGGAGTTCTTCGTTGTCAGGCGTAGGAGCGGATTTCGGTCTTCCTCGATACATAGCTTGTGGTGCCACGGATCCTGACTCAGCAACGCGACGATAAGCAACAGTAAAGTTTGAATGACTCGGCTGTCTACGGGTCTGGAAACGCAATCTGGTACAGTCGTGCAGTCTCGCGTCCATTACCATTCGCGTGGCCGTATGTAAAAGTCATATCTGCCTGCTCACGATCCTGCCATTCTTAAACGGAACACTTCTCAATTAACTCACTAATACACACGTTAAACGTTGAAGACAGAGTATCTACAAATTTTACACGAATGACAAATGTAACCTAGTCTGCATGGCAACAGAGCGCCATCTACCGTAAACTTTCTTTGAACTTAATAACTCAGAAACGAAGTAATTGCGGATATATGTTTATGTGGACTTTTGTTCTTGCTTTGGTGTGATGAAGCCGCCCCCAAAGTTTGTAAAAGAATTTCTGATACACCATATATATATATATATATATATATATATATATATATATATCTGTGTGTGTGTGTGTGTGTGTGTGTGTGTGTGTGTGTGTGTGTGTGTATTCCAGTCGAATCCATTACATTCACTTATGTGCTAATACCCTTGAGAAAGGTATGAATGCTCTTCTTCTCCCTCCAGCTATGGGTAAATAGCAGGACAGATTGGGTTCTATAGCCTTGGATGGTAACTGGACTAAGAGAAGGACAACTCTAAATTCAAAAAATATTTCAATGTTGCTGAGCAGTTTCCACATTACTTGCATTATTTACTTTACTAAGACTGTTATCCTCATCTTCATTGCCATATTCACAACGTTTCGACTGTTGTACGCTCCGGCCTTCTTCCGGTGATTGAAATTTTGAACCGAACCCTTTATTTCGTTCACAGGTTAGAAATTCCAATCACCTGAAGAAGGCTGGAGAGGAACACGGCCGAAGCGTTGTAAATATGGTAATGAACATGAGGATAACAGCACGAGAAATGTAAATAATGCAAGTAATCATAATACCTCATCTCAGAGATATAGACAGACAATTTTATGGCTTCAACTACAGATAGGTTTTCAGGGCAAACGTATATTGTTTTAGATTTATAGTTTATAGGTGATAAAATGTATTACTGGTAATTTTACTAAAAAAATGTATTTTTACACTTTAGTACTATATTGATTGTCATCTTGCTATAAAAATGTATAAATGATCATTTTTCTTATAAATATATTGCTAGTATTTTTACCATAAAGCATTTTTGTACTTTCTTAGTAAACCACCAAAGAAAAACATAAAGACTATTTTTTCAGTAACTGGGACCCTAATAGGTGAGCCTGAGAAGAAACAGCAATTTAAAGGTGGTTTCATACTCCTCAAAATCACCAATCTCTCG
>OZ038502.1:66477008-66484508 GCA_964036315.1 Acanthosepion esculentum | reverse complement strand
AATAGAGAAGAATGGCAGCAAAGCTTCAACAGCATCAGTAAGAAAAGAGAAGCCACTGTGAATGCATATGATAGCAGCAACAGTATCAGTTGTGTCAGCAGCAGGCAGATTAGAGTTAAGACTATGGTTTTGAGGATAGTTAATATACACTCATATATATGTGTGTGTGCATGCGTGTAACATCGGAAGGGACGGTCGAAAAATGGCCAAGGATATGCTGAAAAGACATATGTCCGGGATGTAGTTTTGTTCTCCTCGCCAGAGGTCTTCTTAAACATATGCAGGGCCGTAGCCATATGCAGTGCAAGTGAGATTGCCTGAAATTAACTAGCTGCCGAATCTAAAACGCTCTCTACGTGCAATTAATACAAAATTAAATGCTGGCTTGAAGAGCCATCTTCGTTCTCGCAACAGAAATATTCCCACTACAGAAACATTCAACCTCGGGATAACCTGTTGAACTAGCTAGACGCTGAGAGATAACATCAATAACTCAACTTCTTGATAAATCCACTATAATGACATTCAATGTGTCTATAGGCCGTCTGTAAATTTATGATCGCAATTTTGATCTGGAAAATACTGTTTTAATAAAATGAATAAGATTTGTCCAGACAATATTGCATTGAAAACGCCATTATCTACAAATATCTTGTGATTACTATATGGCTGGACTATGTCAATCTATTGCATGTTCTTACTAAATTAATACTGAAACAATCTACGATATGAAAATCTTTCAATAAATGAACAAGTAAATAAATAGAAATAAAATCCGAGTTCAAATTAGTTAAAATCTAATTTCTAAAATAATACAGTAAAAGTAAAAAAAAACAAAAAAAAAACTAGCTAGATACAGACACCAGTTCTAATCTAATAGTTTTTTGTGATGTCACTTTCGTAATGTCAACAAATACTCGTTGTCACTTTCGTAATGCTCGTTGTAGTAGAGACTTTGTAATCGCAGATATAACTACAGTAACGCCGTTGAGCAATACCAGTGTCAGACGCCTTCGAATAACACTCACACTAATAGTCGTCGGCATCCGTCCGTCTCGAGAGACGATGGAGTAGCGCGGTGCGCTCCGAGGCTGAGCGGGATATATGGAGAACTAGGGCGTCCCAGATATCTAGTTCCCCCTCTCGGTCTCGTCTTTGCTAGCAGAGAGGATAAACCAATAGAGTTTGGTACCAAAGTGCGGTCCATCCGCCTCCGGGTTTGAATTCAGAATTGTCCTTCTCCTAGACCAGTTGCCATCCAAGGCTATAGAACCCAGCTATTTACCCATAGCTGGAGGGAGAAGAGGAGGATTCACACCTTTCTGAAGGGTATTAACACGTAAGTGAATGTAATGGATTCGACTGGAATTCGAACTCGGCTCTCCACTTCCTCAATCCAAGCCGATATCCATTACTCTACCGTGCCACTAATAGTACTTGCTCGATAATACCCACTCGAACAGTGATCCGAATGGGAAAATAGTATAGAGAATAGAGTAGAGAATAGCGGTCCGTATAGTAATAGAGGATAGAAGAGAAATGGTGATCCGAATTGTAATAGAGGACAGACTAGAAATAGAGATCGTTTAGACGTTACGCTACTACCAACCAATGCGTTTGCCCCATGGTCACGTGATCCACTTAATTCAATAATAGGATCGGTTGTGTTTGTTTTCTGGCGACCTATGTTCAAACTCAAGTGTCGGCAGCGAAACTTTATTCCTATATAACAAGTTTCTTTTCAGGCACTTCTCACCTGTTGAAATCATTTCCGAATTCTTGCTTCACCGCCACTTACAATCTTCAAAATTCTAAATGCAATGCCAATCGCTATCTTCTGTCTACCTGTTCTTTTATCGTCATTCCTCTCTACTCCTCCTCACTAAAGTCTTCTCGTTCTTTTTCATTCCCAGTAATTCCTCACCTTCTCGTACCATTGTTGCTTTGCTTAGGGTAAAATGTTTAAATGAAAAATACGTATACACTTGTACTCTCAGTAAATGATTCGTTCTCGAGGAAGCTTCTGTAACACTTAAAAGACTATGATTCTCTCATTTTTCCCAGTAGGATATTTTAAAGTGAAATGAATGTTTTATACAGCAATTAGTTACCTCAGTATTTTTATATATTGGAATGAATACTTGGCTAGCTATTGGGTATCATTTTAAAGTGAAATGTATGTTTTATACAGCAATTAGTTACCTCAGTATTTTTATATATTGGAATGAATACTTGGCTAGCTATTGGGTATCATTTTAAAGTGAAATGTATGTTTTATACAGCAATTAGTTACCTCAGTATTTTTATATATTGGAATGAATACTTGGCTAGCTATTGGGTATCATTTTAAAGTGAAATGTATGTTTTATACAGCAATTAGTTACCTCAGTATTTTTATATATTGGAATGAATACTTGGCTAGCTATTGGGTATCATTTTAAAGTGAAATGTATGTTTTATACAGCAATTAGTTACCTCAGTATTTTTATATATTGGAATGAATACTTGGCTAGCTATTGGGTATCATTTTAAAGTGAAATGTATGTTTTATACAGCAATTAGTTACCTCAGTATTTTTATATATTGGAATGAATACTTGGCTAGCTATTGGGTATCGTTTTTGAAAGGGGTTCCCAGCCTTTTTTGCGTCATCGCCAACTTTCACATTGACAAAATTTCAACCGCCTACCTGTATAGTAAATATTCAAAAAGCATACCAAAACTGTTTGGTAAAAGTTTGTTACTGGTTCATAAACTGACTTTATGATGTAGTAAAAATATACTTAAGGGAGGTAACAAATTCCACTGACTCATGCGATAACTGCTGCTACTACCATATCAAAAAATAAACGAAAACAAACTTAACCATTGAAACTCTATATATTATTTACTTTTATGGTCAAGGTCAGTTTTATGATTGCAAGTCGTGACAAAAAAAATTAAACGATTTTTGTTCATAAGTATTCTATTAAAAATAAAATACACCACTAGCAATAAAAATTAAAATACACTACAACAACTAATAAAAATTCATTTGAATATCTTTTGTCGTTCTTAGTCTTCTCTTATCTGACTTATATCCGAAAAAAAATGTTATTTCGTCTGAAGAACTATTTGAATGTTAATGAACCTTCACAAAATTATTAAAAAAATATAATGATATTTGTTCTTAGCCGGGTTATTTATATCTTATCTCTAAATATGACACCCAGTTTTTCTCATTTATCCTCAAGGTTTTTTTTTTAAACAGGTTTTTTGCATATCTCCTTTGAATATTTTTTCGGGTAGCATATATTGAAATAACTTTTAATACTCAAAATCATATATCCCACAACAAAATTTTCAATCGTCCACCATTTTGAATCTAGCTGAAGTTGCCCAACCAACAGTTGAAATCGCCCACTGGTGCGCGATATCGCACAGTTTGGGATCCCTGTAATTAACCCAGTTTGGGAAACCCTATACTTGATTCTGGATTTCGAGAATCTAGAAGTTTCTTCTCTCACCTGAGTAGCCTGAAAAGGAAATAAGATGCCTTGATTTAGGTGACAAGAAATTGCTGTGAGTCCGAAACATTTGCGACAATTCAACAACCGGGATGAAGGAAGGAAAACCACATTGTGCCATGTTAATAATTGGTCACATAGACCTAAGACATAAATAGCTAAAAGCGGTTTCTATTCTAATAGTTTTTTGTGATGTCAACGAATACTTGGTGTCACTTTCGTAATGCTCGTTGTACAATAGAGACTTTATAATCGCAGATACAACTATAGTAACGCCGTTGAACAATACTGGTGTCAGACGCCTTCGAAAAATTCTCGCACTAATAGTACTTGCTTGATAATACCCGCTCGAATAGTAATGCGTACAGTGATCCGAATTGAGAATTAGTATAGGCAATAGAGTAGAGAATGGCGGACTGTATAGTAATAGAGGATAGAATAAAAATGGTCATCCGAATAGTCATAGAGAATAGACTAGAAATAGCAATCGTTTTGACGTGACGCTACTACCTACTTATGCGTTTGTCCCATGGTCACGTGATCCATTTAATTCAATAATGGTATCGCTTGTGTTTGTTTTCTGGCGATCTATGTTCCAACTCATGGGCCTACTCAAAATTATTAAAAAAATATAAGGATATTTATTGTTAGCCGGGTTATTTATATCTTATCTCTAAATATGACACCCAGTTTTTCCCATTTATCCTCAAGGTTTTTTTGTTTTTGTTTTTTTTTAAACAGGTTTTTTGCATATCTCCTTTGAATATTTTTTCGGTTAGCATATGTTGAAATAACTTCTAATACTCAAAATCATATATCCCACACCAAAATTTTCAATCGTCCACCATTTTGAATCTAGGTGAAGTCGCCCAACCAACAGTTGAAATCGCCCACCGGTGCGCGATATCGCCAATTTTGGAAACCCTGTAATTAACCCAGTTTGAGAAACCCTATACTTAACCAAGTTTGGGAAGCCGTATACTTAATTCTGGTTTTCGAGAATCTAGAAGTTTCGTCTCTCATCTGAGTAGCCGGAAAAGGAAATAAGATGCCTTGATTTAGATGACAAGAAACTGCTGTGAGTCCGAAACATTTGCGACAATTCAACAACCGGGATGAAGGAAGGAAAACCACATTGTGCCATGTTAATAATTGGTCACAAAGACCTAAGACATAGATAGCTGAAAGCGGTTTCAATCCTTGTAAAATCCAGCGTATTCAAAGTCTGAATGTTTTTACGCTGACTTGGTCTCTTTGTGTGAGGGCGTCGTGGATGGGTGGGTTGTGTATGGGTTGTGGAAACAAATATGAAATTAATAAATAAATATCATATTACAATAAAGTCTAAATGGAATAAAATTCCGAGACAAAATAATTTGAATAATTCAATTTTTTCATTGATTCTAAAATTCATAATTTTTCCCTTCTACCCTCGCGAGAATAGTCGACTCCCGCGCACGCACATAAGCACTCTCACACACAGACACAAACACACACACGGACACACACACACGCACATACACACACACGTGTATATATATATATATATATATATATATATATATATATATATATATATATATATATATATATATATATATATATGTATATATATACATACACAGACTTGAGCGTACATAAGCACACAAACATACGCGCACACATACATATATACATACATATATGCATACACACGCACAGCAACAGCCAAACTCGCGTATATACACACACACACAGGTCTATAGACATGTTCATATGCATACATACACATATACACAAAGGCGCAGGCAGACTGATAAATACAATCACATACATTTGCACATCAGTCCACAAATAAGCACTCTCCTATACTCACACACACGCATATATATATATATATATATATATATATATATATATATACACGCCTGGTTATGTATTTTTATTTGTCGGATTTCGTGGAAACAGTATTAATAAATATAGATAAAAAAAAGAATAAAGCAAAAAGAAACAAAGAAAAATTCAATGCACACGGGAAGGAAGAAAAAGGAAAAATGGAAATTTGAAAGAAAGAATAATAAGCGATGGAGAAAAGGAAGAAATATAAATTTCAAAACGTAAGGTGACGATGAAAAGAAAAGAAAAGGAAGATTATAGTTTTTTAAGAAAGAAAGAAAGAAAGAAAGAAAGAAAGAAAGAAAGAAAGAAAGAAAGAAAGAAAGAAAGAAAGAAAGAAATGGCAGGAAAGAAGGAAGAAAGAAAGATACAAAGCGCGAGAAAACTGGGGAAAGGAAGAAAAAGTGAGATGAAAATTTTTAAAACAACAAAAAGAAGAAAAAAGGAAAAAAAGAAAAGAAAGATTATAGGTTTTTCTAAGAAAGAAAGAAAGAAAGAAAGAAAGAAAGAAAGAAAGGAAGACAGGAAAGAAGGAAGAAAGAAATGTTCAAAACGCAAAGAAAAAGTAATGTTTAAATCTTTAAAAAACAAAAACAAGAAAGAAAGAAAGAAAGAAAGAAAGAAAGAAAGAAAAGGCAGGAAAGAAGGAAGAAAGAAAGATACAAAGCGCGGAAAAAACTGGGGAAATTAGAAAAAGTGCGATGAAAATTTTAAAAGAACAAAAAGAAGAAAAAAGGAATGAAAAAAAAGAAAGATTATAGGTTTTTCTTTGAAAGAAAGAAAGAAAGAAAGAAAGAAAGAAAGAAAGGAAAGAAAGAAAGAAAGAAAGAAAGAAAGAAAGAAAGAAAGAAAGGAAAGAAAGACAGGAAAGAAGGAAGAAAGAAATGTCCAAAACGAAAAAAAAATGAGGAAAGAAAGAAAAATTAATGTTTAAATCTTTCAAAAACAAAAACAAGAAAGAAAGAAAGAAAGAAATGGCAGGAATGAAAGAAAAAAGAAAGATACAAAGAGCGAAAAAACTGGGGAAAGATAGAAAAAGTGAGATGAAAATTTTTAAAAGAACAAAAAGAAGAAAAAAAGGAAAGAAATGAAAAGAAAGATTATAGTTTTTTATGAAAGAAAGAAAGAAAGAAAGAAAAAAGAAAGAAAGAATGAAGGTAGAAAGAAATGTTCAAAACGCAAAGAAAAAGTAGTGTTTCAATCTTTAAAAAACAAAAACAAGAAAGAAAGAAAGAAAGAAAAAGGAAAGAAAAGAAAAGGTGATACAACACTTACGGCTTATACTTGTAAAGGTATTCTTTTCCAGATAACCCAATTAAAATGGTAAAAACAAATAAGCGGAAATAAATCGCAATTCTGACAACAACAAAAAAAAAAATTTAAAAAAAAAGGTCGCAAAAACTGGGACGAAGACAATCGACCCAGATTCCCGGTTTGCAGTACAAGGATATTTTTATAGACTTCTGTTTGCCGGAGTTCTCTCTCTCTCTCTCTCTCTCTCTATCTATCTATCTATCTATCTATCTATCTCGCCCTCTCTCTATCTATCTATCTATCTATCTATCTATCTCGCCCTCTCTCTCTATCTCTCTCTTTCTCACACACACACACACACACACACAGACATTCATTATTTACTCCCTAATTCGGGTGTCTCTGCTCTCTCTTTACTGCTGCTTTTCCCTTTCAACCTCTTCTTTCCTATTAATTCTATCTCTTTTCCACATTCTCTATCTCGCTCCTTCTCTTACCCCTCATTTTCCTTCTGTTAAGTTTTGCTTTTTCTACACCAATCCTTTTCACGTCTGCTTTTCCAAAAGTGTTTTCCAAAACCTTTTCTTTCTTTTCTTTACCACCTTATTTTTCGTCCATTTTTTTCATTTTTCCTTTTATTAATTCTTCTTGTTTTGTTTTTTTTCTTAATTCTGTTTTAATATTTTTGCTTTGATTTTTTTTTGTGTGTGTGTCTGTCACTATTATTTATTTTTAATCTGCCTCATTCTCTAATTTTCACTTCTTCCTCCTCCGCTTTCTTCTTCCTCCTCTTTTTCTATTTACCGTTATTATTCTTATATACGACGCAGATGAATAATAACACAAACTCCTAAATCTGGGATAA
>OZ038502.1:66462008-66472008 GCA_964036315.1 Acanthosepion esculentum | reverse complement strand
TTTAATACATGACTTTATTTTTAATTTAATTTTTTTTTTTTTGAAAATTGTATGTAATTCCCCTCAAATCAAGATTGTTGTCAAAAAGAAGAAACAATCTGAAAAAATTCTTTCATCTGCCTTCATAGACTTCTTCAATTTAAAGGGGAGTAGGATGACCACAAATTAATTTCTCGGAAAATGCATCTCGGTTTCTTTGTACCTTTTGCAGCCCCGTAATGAATCTCCATATTGTGAGGTGCTCTATCCCAAGCGCTGTGAGCATTTTTCTATTTGCTTCAGCATTGTTATTTGTTCCATCTTGAAAATTAAACACCATTCAGCCAAATAGGCTGTTGTAACTAATAAATCACTGAGACAAACAGCCGAAATCTCTACAACTCAGAGCCGATCTAAGAGATGTGCATACTAGGACAACCAACACCGATCTGAAGCTATGAATTCGATGCCAGCTTTGAGTTGTCCTCGCGCTAAGTAGGTTGGTGGTGAGAAGTTCTGGAGTTAAGCTGTCAAGGAGATCTGTTGACCGGTGTTGAGTCGGCGATTATGCAATGTCCTATCCGGGTGGAAGGAATTTTTCATCGGGGAACCGAGTTCCAATTCCAGTCGAGTTCGTTATATTCACCTATACTCTTGGCGAAAGGTCTAAATCCAACTCTCCCTCTCCAGCTACGAGTTAATAAGTAAAATTTTATCTCTAAAGTCATTATATATGATCGACTAAGCGTGTACCGATGAGCAGTTATGAATGTACGTGAAAGATTCATGGAAGATTGAAGTTTATAAGCAATAAATTCGACCTTGCCAACCGAACGATCCTCAGTGGCCGAATCGGTTAAAAGGCACATCAGGTTATATAACGGTTTTGTATAGGATACAGGTTCGAATCCAGTCGGAGGACGAATGTTTTCTATGAAAATTTCTCGGACATTCAGGCTGGTAAATGTTATTTAATACTGTTTATTATAAACAGAGCATTTACTTAAATACTTTTATCTATATAAAAATAATGTTAAACATAAAAATGTCTTTAAATAATTGTCGGACTTTGTCCATTTCATTATATATATATATATATATACACTCACACAAACACATACAGATATATATATATCTATATATATATATATATATACACACAGAAAAACACATACACACACTCACACAAAGACACACTCACACAAACACACACACATATATATATATACACTCACACAAACACATACACACACACATATATATACACACACTCACTCACACAAACACATACACACACATATATATATTTATATACACACACTCACGCAAACACATACACGCACACATATATACACACACACTCACACAAACACATACACACACACACATATATATACACACACACTCACACCAACACATACACACATACGCACATATATATATATACACACACACTCACACACACACACACACATATATATACACACACTCACACAAACACATACACACACACACACATATATATATATAATATAAATAAGTCTGTAATATCTTTCCTAATTAAATAAAAAATATTGATAAAAACTTGTTTGAGGAAGTGTCGTATTTTATTATGTCAACAAACCGCAACATTTTTATTTGCATTATCTCTAAAATATGTAGGCAACATAAACATATACATGATTAACCGAATATCCCATCTACCTGATTAAATCCTTCCCTCATTTTTTCTTCTTTTATGTTTTTTAGGAAAATCTATAACAAAGTGGAAAACATTTTAGTGTGACGCGCTTCGCCCTGTAGGACTGCATACAACTAAAAGAAAGTTTACGTTGAACCACCTACACATGCGCATGAAGTAGAGGGAATGCAGATAATTTTAAATTTAAATTATAAATATATATTTATTTTCTTTTTAAATATGTGTTTAGGTATATCGTCGAGACAATTTCATTTTGTTTCTTTTTCTTTACATTTTTATCGCTTTTGCTTATTGTTCTACCGACCAATTCTATCACAACTACAAGTGAAAAGACTTTATCTAAGCTTAACATAAAATTTGATGCAACGACTTGTAAAACAATAAAAGACTTAATTAATACAAAACAAAAGATACCTTTCCCTAAAATAGTTTATGGTATATAAAAATGTATATATCTTTTACATTCAGATGTAAATAAATTCTTTAGGAAATTTATCAAGGTAAGTGTAAAAATGTTATTTGATAATATCTATATATTTTATTTAGTAACTGTTGTTGGGCTCTCCCTTTTTACACAAGATGGACTCGTCTAAAGTATACTTATACTCACAGAGTTGGAGACAGAGAGATACCTCCGAGGAGATACGTTGAGACAAGGTTGAGATAGGGAGAGTCCAGAGAGAGAGATAATTACGGCTTCACTTACAGAGACTTGTACATATACTTTCTACTAACCCGCATTCCGGGACTACTAATCTTCACTTCAAGTCTGTATTCTTACGTTTAATACACTTATTTTTCTATCTCAATTACTGGCGTTGTTTATTTATTTGTGCAGGATTCCTTCCCCGGAATCCACAACAGTAACACACTCTCTCTCCATACACCTCTCTCTCTCTCTCTATCGCTCTCTCTCTCTCTATCGCTCTCTCTCTCTCTCTATCGCTCTCTCTCTCTCTCTCTATCGCTCTCTCTCTCTCTCTCTCTCTCTCTCTCTCTCTCTCGGCAGGGTTAGGTTATTACTTTAATTAAAAGAGAAAGCAATTTACTAAGATAAAAGTGTATAGAAATAGCTTTAATCGGTAGATTATCGACAGTAAATTTACGTTCAGTTTCTAACAACATTTCACCTTCCTTGATAGATCTTCTATTATCACAACGTGGGATATTTAATAAGGAAAGTGAAAAAAAAAATCAAACTAAATAAAATCGACTAGACCATTGGTCCCTAAACTTTTTTTCTCTGCGCCGCATTCTGCGAATGAAAATTCGCTCGCGCCTAACTAAATTTTATTTGATAAAGAGTACATTTAAAAATAAAAAGCAGAGTGTGTGTAAAAGGGAGATAACCTCGGATTCAAAGTCAGAACGTTATCATTGATAACTCTCTCCTCCAATTTGCGGACCCTAGTTACTATATTCTTAACACTTTATATAATGCAAAAAGATCACAATGATAAAATCGGTCAATAATTATTTATAACTATTTATACTGGGACTCACGCACGCAATTACAAGTAATCGATAATAAGATTTTAAATTTTGAAATCAGTTTTTGGCATCATATGAATTTTTGAAATTGTTCTTAAATTGTTGATTGACTTTCAGGCATTGCGCCTCACCGGCTATCCTCTTCCTCTGCACCCACGAGGCGCGCCGCACCGTTTTGGGAATAACTGGGCTAGACTATATATGAACTCTCTATTTTGCACATTTTTTTTGTTTGGTTTGGTTTATTTTGTTTTACGTCATATCAACCTAAATTGGCTTATTTAATGCCGACAAGATTTTTAGGATAGATTCGTATGAATAGAATATGTATTCTTTGGTTTAGATTGGTTTGGTTAATTTTGTTTTACGGCATATCAACCTCAATGTGTTATTTAATACCGACAACATTTTTAGGATAGATTCGTATGAATAGAATATATATTTTTTGGTTTGGATTGGTTTATTTTGTTTTACGGCCTATCAACCTCAATAGGTTATTTAATGCCGACAGCATTTTTAGGATAGATTCGTATGAACAGATTTATGTATTCTTTGGTTTAGATTGGTTTGGTTTATTTTGTTCCACGGCACACCAACCCCAATAGGCTACTCAATGCCGACAAAATTCCTTATTGCTGGTAATATTTTGTTTTGTCAAAAATCTGTTTCTGTTAATATAATTCCTTCAAAATTGTATTGCTGGTAATAATTTTTCGAAAAAATTATTGCTGGTAGTAGTTAACTCATAGCTGGGACCCTAACAGATGCTACCACCCCGGGTCAGGGTGGACCTGGGAACACCACCAATTAAGAGGTAGTTCCACGCTTCTCAAAACCTCCCGATAAGAGGCCTTGCTGCTGGACGTAGTTTATCATCTTACCCAGGACGTGGATGTAGTTTAACGTCTTACCCAGGACGTGCAAATTTACTAATTTGCATACTGTAAATATATTACAAGATTTTCTTCACTTAACGATTAGATTCCTTCCCAACAGTTCGGTCATTAAGCGAGATGGTCTCTAAGCGAGAAGTTGGGCCTGGCTGCTATTTCAAGTCTACTGATTGTGCAATAGGTTTATGTCATACCAACTTCAGATCGTTTTAATGTCACTTTAGCACCAATTATAGCATTTCTAATTTATTTTGAAACGTTTATAGAGTACATTAGTGTACTGAATAGTCAATGCAATGTCCACCATCGCTCAAGCTGCAGGTAAAATGATCGGCTTCCTTCACGTGGAACTACGTCTATCTACCGAGGTGGACGAAATAAAGGGTTCAGTTCAAAATTCCAAATCATCTGAGGAAGACCAGAGCGTACAACGACAGAAACATCGTGAATATAACAATAAAGATGAGGACAACAGTCTGAACAATGTAAATAATGCAAGCAAAATAAATAAATCAAATGAAAACGGAATTTAAAAAATTATACAAAATGAACAAAAACGAAGTTTGGAGCTGACTTTCGAATTTGTTTCTGGTGTGTTTCTTTTACAGTAAGGTTCACCCTGTACAAGGCCCGGGGCCTCTCAAGATAGAGGGTTACGATAGTTTATATGGATAGGAGAGGAAGATGACAGTTAACACTAGACTTGAATAGATTAAGATCGTAGTGATCGGGGAAACATCCTCTCGGGGAGTAAGTTCCATAGGACATTGGTCTGCGGGAAGAAGCTATTTGAGTGGAACTTCTCGCCGATGGAACACAGAGGAAATGTGAGGGGTTTGCGACAATATAAGTATTATGGCGGGTCCTGGTCGTAAAGGTTAGACCTGGTGAACTAAGAAATGTAGTTCGTCCGAACACTTTCCCTCTGTGAGAGAGAGAGAGAGAGAGAGAGAGGTTGGAGGGAAAATAATTCCTCTCCAACAAGAACTCGGAGACGCTTTTGATCTCTATCAAGACTAGAAAGTGAGGTCTGGGCAGCTTTCGCTCAAATATGGCAAAAGTACATCATTTTCGGCCCGATCTGGCTCTTATAAAGGTAGAGGATAGTATGAGGAGTTACTGGAGCAATACAGGGACCCGAACATTATATCTGCATCTTTAGCGATGGGTCGGGCGTGAGTTTGTGGTCCAATAGTCTCTCAGGGCACTCTGCCTCCCGGAGAGGACATCTGTTCATTGCGGCTGGCGTTAATTTGGTGTTCGATCGACGATGGAATGTAATTAGTTTGGTACCTATTTCGAGAGATGATGCGACCTGGGAACTTCTATTTGAACATCCATTTTCGTTATAGGCTTTGATAACTTTAACACGTTACTTGAGTGTTAATCTTTCCATGGTTGAAATTGCCAAAGACGGAAGTTGTTAAATCTGAAAGGAAAAGAAAAAAATATATCAGACGCTTAAAATTGATTCACATTTAAAATCGGTCCAAGTTATTGGAACTCGCTTTATAATACGAGGGTCAATCAATAAATAAGTTGAATTTTTCGGTATAAGGACTTCTAATACAGATAGAAGCTTACTCTTTTTTATTTTTTGTTTTTTTGTTTTACTTCTTTTTCACATGGATTTAATTTCTTTTACAGATTAAAAAAAATCTTGGAGAGTTTTGGCGATTAACATAGATGGCCGACCAAGAAGCATGCTCCAGGATTGAACAGCGGTCAGTTATCAAGTTTTTGGTTGCTGAAGGATGCAAACCAGTTGAAATTCATAGGAGAATGTCAACTGTGTATGGTGCCACATGTTTCAGCAAAAGAAATGTCTACAAGTGGTCCAAATTGTTTAAAGAAGGACGGAGCAGTGTTGAGGATGAAGACAGGCCTGGGAGGCCTACAGAAGTGAGGTCTCCTGAGGTGATCGAATCAGTCAATGACCTCAGTCAGTCTGACAGAAGGGTGACAGTGGATGACATTGCAAGGATTTGAGCTTATCTGTTGGGACAGCACACAAAATTGTCCATGATGACCTTGGCTACTCGAAGGTCAGCTGCCGGTAGGTACAAAAGATCCTTACTGCAGAGCACAAACAGAGGAGGGTCGAGTTGTCCCAGCAGTGTCTCTCCCGCTTACCGCCCAGACCTTGCCCCTTCATACTTTCACTTGTTTGGTCCCTTGAAAGCGTTCACGAGAGGCACGAAGTTTAAAAGTGACGATGAAGTCAAAAGTGTTGTGAGCGACTGGCTGAGACATCAGTCCAAAGATTTTTACGCTGAGGGAATACGGAAGCTTGTGAACAGATGGGAAAAGTGTGTGACAGTGCTGGGAGACTACGTTGAAAATTTTTAAAAAAAAGTAAGCTTCTATCTGTATTAGAAGTCCTTATACCGAAAAATTCACCTTATTTATTGAATGACGCTCGTACATATAATACAATGAGATGGAAATGATGCATATAATGCAATTAAATTGTTTTACGCTGCTTATATATTCATTGCCAGTGATGTCATTGGTCCTCGATTGATGAGGTGACGAAACGTAAGATCTTGCCTCTCTTGCAGTACTCGCAAGCAGCAGCAAATCTGGGAAAGAAAGAAGGACAAACGTGAGATTTGTTTATCTTTTTTTATCGCGAATTCACCAACTTATAGTCTAACAAGAAAATGTCCTCATCTCTAAACGGGGAACTCAGTATGTACATAGATGTCAAAACATGTATATTTTACATGAGGTCGGGTGTGACTTTCAGGTCTAATAGTCTCTCAAGGCACTATGCCTCCCCGAGAGGACATCCGTTTATTGCGAACGGCGATGATGGTTTGGACTGGTTTCTTTTGTTTTGTTTTACGGCATATCACCCTTAATGGGTTAATGCTGAAAAATGTTTTTTTCACAAAATTGTATTTTTGATAATATTTTTCGTTTTCAAACATGTGCTGCTGGTAATAATGTTTTGCAGGGAATAATTTTATGTTCAGAAATGTATTTCTGATAATATTTTTTCCAAAAAGGTATTGCTGGTATTAAAATCTATTTGTATACGTTCACGGTGCTTAGCGTTAACTATTTGCCCATAGCTGGGGCCTTGACAGGTGCTACCACCCTGGGTCAGTGTGGACCTGGGAACACCAACAATTAAGAGGTGGTTCCATGCTCCTCAAAACATCCTGACTATTGGATGTAGTTTATCGTCATACCCAGGAAGGGGAGACGATGGCATGTCACTAGTTTGGATACACTAATGAATACCCTTTTCTCCATTTTAAAAATCGGCAGTGGAACGACTTAAGCCACGCAACCGGCCAATGCTCGTCGCTGTTTCTGCCATTACAGAGCGCTTAACGATGTCTAATTTCACTTCCATTGTGATGATTTTCCTTATCTTCGTAGCATCACCGTCAGAAGAGGTTACACTACGCTTTGGAGCCATAATGAAATGCGATAAGTTTTCACACACTGTTATGGTCCAGGTTAGGACCAAGGAAGAACAACACGAACACAAGAGTAGAAATAACAAAGATATATTACACGGAATAATAATACAAGATGTGGAAGGTGTTAGTATGACTGTCAGTCTGGTTTGGAGTGAACTACTATCGGCTCGACTCGATTCGTCTCTCTCTCTCTCTCTCTCTCTCTCTTTCACTCTCTTGAGAGGCGTAGTATACATAGTGTTAGGAAGAGTTCATTCTGTAGTTATAGGTAAGGACCAATAACACCCCCCAATACAAACGAATGAGAGTGAATGAACAACAATCCAATATGGCGCGTCAACCAGGAACTGACTCAGTTGGATACATACAAGGCAGACGGTATGTCGAAAAAAGATTAATGGGGACTGCGACGTAAACACGAATCGTCGTAGGTCGGGACTGTCGTAAACCGGGGACTTACTGTATATATAAACAGTATGAAAATATGGAAAAGCAACGCATGACATACCCAGCGGAGTTAAGTAAATGGATGATAGAAGATGGCCTGGGGGAAGTAGTAAAGGGAGAAAAATTATTGAGAGCTACATTGGATACGGGGAAGTGTGGAGAGCTATGATCGCCTACGTTCTGAAGGGACACGGCACATAAAAAGAAAAGAAAGAAGCTGATGGCTTTCCTTTTCTTTGAAGGTCCGCCAACCGAAGAGGTTACACTACGCTTGGGAGCCATAATGAAAGGCGATAAGTTTTCACACACCCAATACAAACGAATGAGAGTGAATGAACAACAATCCAATATGGCGCGTCAACCAGGAACCGACTTATGACGCTTTATGCACGAGATCAACGCCCTAAATCGAAAAAAGATTAATGGAGATTGTGCCGTAACCACTAATCGTCGTAAGTCGGGACTGTCGTAACACAGGGACTTACTGTATACATATTTGAAACAAGCAACTGTTTGTCAGGTGAAAACCTTTTTCATCATTAACATTTTCTTTTTTACAAAACAGATTTCCTTTCATAATAGAACAAACGGATATGTACATTTTTAATTAAAAAACAAAAAAATATATTAATTAGCAAAAGTTTAAACAAATATGTCGATATCAATGGCGTAAACACATTTTCAATTGATTCATTCATTCATTAATATTCTACGGCTTATCAACCTTTTGCAGGTTATTTTAAGCCAGAAGGATTGTAAGAATTTGGGATGGGGGTCGGTGGGAGAAAACAATGATTTAGTGATACAAGTCTTACTATGAGGGAGACGTGTATTCATACTATTCCCAAGGGTATTTGCGCGTAAGTGAATATAATGAAATTGACTGGAATTGGAACTCGGCTCTCCGATTATCAATTCAGAGCCATTATCCATTGCACCATCTGCACATTCAAGTTTACAACACCTGATATTCCCAAGCGGTCGCCCATCTAGGTACTGACCAGGCTTGACGCTGCCTAACTTCCGTAATCGTATGGGTACCATAATCCAACATATTCAGAGCACATTTATAAATAAAATAAAGAAATCTAGGTCCCGATAAATCTGTAAAATGCGGGATAGATTTCATGTTAAAATCGATTAAAAAATTCGTATGTCGTGGTTTGTGAGAGTTCTGATAAATTATTGTTCGATTTTTTAAAAATCTTTTTACGGGTAGACCAGTCTAGTACCGCTGATTTTAAATTTATACATAGCTCCCCCTCTGTGAAAATTGTCGCAGTACAATCTTCCTACCGATTATAAAATTTTTCTCTTTTTCTTCCCTTGCACCGGGCTAAACTCGGCTTAGCAAATATCGTCGCATGCAGAACGTTCCAAACGCACAAAGGAATGGCGAAGAGCAGTCAGAGAAATATGATAAACTAGGAAACAATGCTTAAAACCTTTCAAAACAAAATATTTGCATATCTATGGACGGCACAGTCTCCACTTCATCCATATCTAAACACTGCAGTAAACAATCCTTCGTTCATTTTATCTGCCGGCGTCAAACGTTTTCTTCCATTTCTGCGGTCGAGAAGCAGCGTGGCTTTGCGCATGCGTGTACATAGATGCGCGCGTGCGTCTCGTCTGTTTCTTTCATTCGTTCGCAGCGTTAAGAAAAGGGAAAGAAACGACAGAGACAACGAAAGCACAAGGAATAAATTAAAATAAATAAATAAATGAGAAAGAAATAATTCTCACAAGACCTGATAACGCCAGTTTGTCTCTGAGCTAAGCCAAATTTGCGCCAATGTAAAACGCATGTCGGCAAATAGGAAAAAGTGTAAATAAATTGACACATAGCACAAAAATTCGCGTATATATATATATATATATATATATATATATATATATAGATATATATAGATATATATAGATATAGATATAGAATTATGTATTTGGGTAGCAATCCCTCTTTTATACAAGTTTCATTAAAGACAACTGACAAGATACTGCGATTAAACATCATATTCAATTTGCTTTTCATACATTCGTAAAAATGTTTTCTT
>OZ038502.1:66449508-66457008 GCA_964036315.1 Acanthosepion esculentum | reverse complement strand
GAGGATCAAGCAGATCAGTTCCTAGGAAACCGACAGCCCGACAACAGCACATGCGATTTGATGATTATAGTGGTGAAGGTTTCGTGCAGAACCATCCACACTTTTTGAAGGACCGAATACAGAGACCTGGTGCACTACGTGCCACAAGGTGCCCAAACGACTCGCCGCATGTTTTGAATTCAGAGTTGTCCTTCTAGACCAGTTGCCATCAAAGTCTATAGAACCCAGTCTGTCCTGCTATTTACCCATAACTGGAGGGAGAAGAAGAGGATTAATACCTTTCCCAAGGGTATTAGCACGTAAATGAGTATAATGGATTCAACTGGAATTCGAACTCGGCTCTCCGATTCCTCAATCCAAGCCGCTATCCATTACTACACCATATGTATGTATGTATATAGGAGAAAGGAGAAAGCGCAGACGTTTTTGGTTGTAATGTGGATTTTTTTTTAAATATTATGCTTTATTTTCCATAATTTTGCAACACGTGTTTCTGGTCTCGCTATTTTCATCAGGCAAAGCCGTGGAGATTTCTACATATTATTAAAATTAATTAATTTTTTTCTTATGTTTTTCGATGTTGAATATTCACGATATGAGACATTCTCTTTTTAGTGTGTTAGTGACCCAAATATGAATTGGCAGTGAAATTTCTGCGTGAAAGGTTATAAAACAATTATGATTGGTCCGAGAAATGGTGAAGTAGTTATCGGCATTCTTATCTTTTAATGACCCCTGTGTGTTCTTAAATCTATTTCCATCATCTTGGGTTTTTGTCAGCATTCGTATATATATATATATATATATATATATATATATATATATATATATATATATATATATATATATATATATATGTAAGCAAATATGTGGATATAGATCCGACAGTATGAGGAAAAATATGAAAAAACAAAAAATCCGAATATGCAAGTTTACTGTTTTTTATGTTGTTTCAATGTCGACGTAAGATGTTTCGGTCTATTATGTTTTAATAACTATGTCCTGAAGAAGGTCTACTAGACCGAAACGTCTGACGTTGACATTGAAGCAACATTAAATACAGTAAACTTGCATATTCGGATTTTTTGTTTTTCCATATTTTTCCTCATACTGTCGGATCTATATCCACATATTTGCTTACATATATATATATATATATATATATATATATATATATATATATATATATATATATATATATATATATATAACCTTCACTGATATATATAACTCCATTGATGATGGGGATAAATAAATGCTAATACATGGTTTTGTGTTTTACATTTTAGTATTTATCTCTGTTTAAAATTCCTTCATTTGATATTATTATTCTTGTAATTTTTATTTTTAATGTTTTATATTGAGGACACTCTTATTAGACAAACTAATTGTATGGATTTGTCCTGCCTAAAATAACAGCCCATATTGGTCTATTTGCTATAAAACCCGATGTACAAATGTACACTTTAAGAAAAACTTATTGGCCGGGCCAGTCGAATTTAGCTGCGTAAATTTAAATATCTGGGAAGTGTTCTGACAGAGGACGGTAAGTGCGACGCTGAGATCGGAAGACGTATTGCGATGGCCAAAGACGCATTCCAAAAGCTAGGCAGAGTATTACGAGACAGGAGGATTTAGTTGGTAACAAAAAAAAAGGAGTACTGAACTGCTACGTGTTATCTGTCCTCCTTTACGACAGCGAATGCTAGACGGTCTCCCCAAAGATGAAGAATAAACTCGAGGTAACGGAGAAGCTAAGGATATCATGGGCCGAGCGTGTGAGCAACGATGAGGTTTTGAAGAGGATGCAAACAAGGAGGAAGCTTATACTTAACATCAAGAAGAGGCAGACAACATTTCTGGGACACGTAATGAGAAAGGAGGGCTTGGAGAGTCTGACACTCACAATAGAAGAGACAATGGAAAGCAACGCGTGACATACCTGGCAGGTTTAAGCAATGGATGACAAAACATTGTCTGGGAGAAATAGCAAAGGAACAAAATTTATTGAGAGCTACAAGTGATAGGGAGAAGTGGAGAGCCATGATCACCTACGTCCTGAAGGGACACAACACATAAGAGAAGAAGACTACCCATTCATCTTTTCCTTCTTCCCTTTCCTTTCTTTACCCTATCTCACTTCACTATCCATCACTTTTTCTCTTCCTCTCCTTCTGTCTTCTCTCTTGCTTTCCTTACCCCCTGTCAATCTAATACATCAGTTCGGGGAATTATCTCAATTTACTAAAGGATTTCGGTCTGAAGAGATGAATATATAGATATTCACAAAATAAATTATAACCGAAATGAATTTTTAAGGTTTTTTTCTTGATTTTACACACACACACACACACACACACACACGCACACATACATATATATATATATATATATATATATATATATATATATATATATATATATATATATATACAGGGGTTGGACAAAATAATTGAAACACTTGTTAAATTCAAAGAAAATTTATTTAATATGGAGTTGGTCCTCGTTTAGCCTCACATAGAGCTTTAATACGTCGAGGAATGGAATCATACAGCTTCCTGACTTCATCCAGAGGAATTTTCAGCCATTCTTCCATTAACACCTTCTTCAGCTCTTTAAGACACGATAGTGGAAGATAGCGGCTTCTGACTTGTCGCTCCAAAATGCACCACAAATGTTCAATAATATTGATATCTGGAGATTGGGGAGGCCACTCCATGTGTTCTAGCTCACTTTCATGCTCTTCATATCAATTCTTAACCCCTCGAGCGGTATGTATTGGAGCATTATCGTCTTGGAAGATGCAGTCACCATCAGAGTATAAAGTCTGGGCCACTGGATGAACATGATTTCCCAAAATGTTCAGATAATCTTTGCAGTTGATTCTACCATGCAGGGCAACTATTGGACTGAGACATTTCCATGATATGGCGGCCCAAACTATCACTGATCCACCTCCATGCTTCACTGTTGAAAGAAGGCAGTCAGGATTGTAAGCTTCTTTGAGCTGCTTCCAAACATAAACTCACTCTGAAGTTGGGAAAAGAGAAAAATTGGACTCGTCTGAGAATGTGACTTGCTTCCATTGGTCTGCATGATATGCAACCTTATGGAGCTCACGACGAACAGTGTTAGTAGAAACTGGACTATTCAGATGATTATTTAACTCAACAGTCATTTTCGCCACAGTAGTCCGATGATTTTTTGCCACATTGCGTTTCAATGCATGTCAGTCCCTGTCAGTAAGTTTTCAAGTCCGGCCCAAATTGCTACGGTTGCTAGAGGTTTTGTCCTGTTTCTCAAATTGCATCATAGTTCTTGATATGGTAACTCTTGAAAAACTAATCAGTTCAGCAACCTTAGTAATCAAGACACCTGCCATGCGAGCTCCAACAATCTGCCCTTTAACTAACTCGGAGAGGTCACGCATTTAGTTTAAATTTAACTAACTTCTAAAAATAAATAAGACAAAGACAGTAAATTAGATAAATAAATATATTTACAATAGATATAACCTGAAATTACGAAGTTTAAATTAAAGTTCTTAATAAATAGGTCTTTGAAATATAGGAGTGGAATTTGCACCTGTTCCAATTATTTTGTCCAAGCCCAGTATATATATTTCCAGTCGAATCCATTACATTCACTTACGTGCGAAAGGTATTAATCCTATTCTTTTCCTCCAGCTATGGGTAAATAGCAGGACAGACTGAGCCCTATAGCCTTGGGTGGCAACTGGTCTAGGAGAAGGACAACTCTGAATTTTAAACATGCGGAGGTTCGTTTAGGGAACTTGTGGCACGTAGTGCACGAGGTCTCTGCATTCAGCCCTTCAAAAAGTGTGCTTGGTTCTGCATAAAGCCTTCACCACTATAATCAAATCATATCTGCTGGTGTCTGGGCTGTCGATTCCTTGGAACAGAACAGCTTGACCCTCATACGTCGAATACAACCGGAGAGTCCACCATATATATATATATATATATATATATATATATATATATATATATATATAGAGAGAGAGAGAGAGAGAGAGAGAGAGAGAGATAGATAGATAGATAGATAGATAGATAGATTGGGGTGGTGTAATTGACATACCATCTGTAATGCTTGCATTAATTCCTAACCCTTTTTTTCGTTCAACTGTATATCTTGAGATTTTTAGCAATGTATCAACATTATAAATAATCGGGGTTTTCTTGCATTAATTCCTGACCACAGACAATCCCTTTCTTACTGATTTCTGATGCATTTATATGTATATATATATATATATATATATATATATATATATATATAAATGCATCAGAAATCAGTACTACTACAGTCTTACTGATTTCTGATGCATTTATATATATATATATATATATATATATATATAAATGCATCAGAAATCAGTATGAAAGTAATTTATATATATATATATATATATGTAAATGCATCAAAAATCAGTAAGAACGTCAGTTATATATATATATATATATGTGTGTATATATATATATATATATATATATATATATATATATACATATATATATATAAATGACTTTCTTACTGATTTTTGATGCATTTATATATATATATATATATATATATATATATATATATATATATGCCTTTCTTACTGATTTCTGATGCATTTCTGATGATGTTGAAGAAAGGGATTGTCAGTGGTCAGGAATGAATGCAAGAAAACCACGATTATTTATAATATAAATACATTATATATATATATATATATATATATATATATATATATATATATATATATATATATATATATATATATATATATAATGATTACTTAGACATTTTCATTATACAGTGTAACCCGGATATAAGAGACCCGGATATAAAATAAACCCGGATATAAGATACTTATTCTCCGGTCCCGACAACTCTCTTATATCCGGGTTGGACTGTATATATAACTGGAATATTTTGCCAAAGTTTGAATTAATTTATGATGATTGTCATTTTACCCTCATTGTTCAAGGCATTTCTTTTTTATTTTACTCAATTTAAATTACGACTATTTATATTTCTGACAAAAAAAATATTTGGAAAGAGTTTTATTATTATTATTATTATTATTATTATTATTATTACTATTGGTATTTAAGTTTGTTGAAAAAATAATGCGCATGACTTTTGTGCAGGTGTGAAAACGCCAACGTAATTGTTCCGTAGCCTTTCGCTCACAACTCATCTAAAAATGCATTCGAAAAAAATCTTTCTTTCTCTTTTTTCTCTTTCTTTTTTTTTCTTTTTTTCTTTTTCTCTTTTTTTTTCTTTTTTTCTTTCAAATTTCGTTTCATGTCACCACAAATCATAGTTAAGTCACGTCTGGTACAACTACATATTCAGGAAAGATGGGCACTTCGACGTGGTGTAATGGTTAGCAAGATGGTCTGGCTAGATCAATTCCGAATGAGTAGTGAGTTCGATCCTCAGAGGATGCTCCATACTTTCGGCCTTGTACCACAACTAGGCAGCGTTTAGCAAATCACCCTTTGGCACTTCGACGTAGTGTTATGGTTATCGAGCTTGTCTCCCTAGATCATTTACGACTAAATAGTGCGTTCAATACTCTCTGGGGGAGGCTCCATACTTTCTGCCTTGTGCCACATCTAAGCTACGTTTAGAAAATCGCCTTTGGGCACATCGACGTGGGTAAATGGTTAACAAGTTTGTCTCGTTATAGATTAATTACGACTGAGCGGTGAATTTATTACTTCGTCTTTTTGGGTTTTTTTTTAGCAATAAATAAGTCTTATGGACAATGGAAACAAAAAGGACAATTATATTCCGAATCAAAGAGAGACAACTGGAATTTCTAGGACAGATAGAGTAAGGAGGGCTTGGAGAATTCAACATTCACAGGATATATCGAAAGCGAAGGGGAGCAAGGTATGGCAGCAGGACACCTACCTGACCAGACAGAAAGGGAAGATCGGCGAGATGGCAAACAGAGAAAAATTGGAATATAGAGGTTGTGGAGAGCCATGTTCACCCCCGGTTAAAAGTACAGGGCAAGTAAAAGGAGATTTTTTTTTTAATCTCAAAATTGTATGCCTATAATAATAAAATGACTAGTTACTATTCTTAATTTCAATTAATTAATATAGTAAAATTGTGAATAATAAAATTCCTACGTGAGGCGTTTCGATCCGAGAAAGAACTTCTTCAGACTTTCATTGATGCTCTCTGTGTATACAGGGGTGGAAGAAATACAACAAGCGCCCGTTTTCAATTTTGCATCGAAAAAGTTAAAGATACAAGAATACTTAGCTATATATATATATATATATATATATATATATATATATATATATATATATATATATATATATATATATATATTAATATTTGATGTCCGGTGTATTGTGATGGCCAGACAGGAAAGGATATGGAAGAGTAACATCAGACAAGGTCATGCTCTACAAGTCGCTGGTCGTATCCATCCTCCTCTACGGGTGTGAGACTTAGACACTCCTGGTCGTGACAGGCAAAATGATCCCGATGTACGAGAACAGATGTTACTCCGCCTCTCCTACTGGGAGCACGAAACCAACGACCATGTTCGGAGCAAGATCGAAAGTCTCGTGGGCCAACTGGAATCTCTTCTCGCCACTATTAAACGTTGGAAGATGGCATATTTTGGCCATGTCACGTGCTGTTTTCACAGAGTAACAAACCATCTCCATTCCTTCGCGTTTCTTTCATAAGGAGCAAGTTCCACTCAGACAGCTTTTTTCACAGAATTGTTACTTTGTAGAACAAACTCCTGAAAGAATGCTTCCCCGTCAAAACAATATTCGTCCCTTTATGTCCGGGGTCAAGCGGTATCTGTCATAATAGGCAGTTCTCACTTCCTCCCTACCCTTCTCTTACAACAATTCCACTCAGTTACCCTTTCCGTCCTGGGTATGACGATAAACTACACCCAACAGCAAGGACTATGATCAGAAAGCTTTGAGAAGTGTGGAACCACCTCTTAGTTGTTGTTGTTGTTCCCAGGTCCACCCTGACCCGGGGTGGTAGCACCGGTTAGGGTCCCATCTATTGGCAAATTGTTAACCCACAAACTGGAGTCAAAACACTATGAAAGTGTAAAAATAGGTTTTAATACCAGCAATACGTTTTTGTAAAAATGTTACCAGCAATAAAAAAAACTTTTCGGTATTAAATAACCCACTGAGGCTGATATGGCGTAAAAAAATCACTTACCCTCTCCTTTGAGTGGCTCTTGGGTCTTGTAGTGTGTAAACTAAGAGTAAAGAAAGAGAGAGAGAGAGAGATGTTAGCATCATCAAAAATCATCTTTAAGAAAAAAGGCAGGCGGGACTTACTAAACATTAGCGTAACTAGAGTAAAATATGTAGTGAAGCAATGGTGGATGTGTCTAAGGTATGATTTCGCCATTACCGCCAACTCAGGCTTTTTATCTTGTGGAGGCGTCATTTTGGGTAGATTTTCTATTTTTTTTCCTCGACTCCT
>OZ038502.1:66399508-66447008 GCA_964036315.1 Acanthosepion esculentum | reverse complement strand
TTGTTGGTAATAATTTTTATCTATCTAGATATCTGTCTCAGGATATATTAGTTTGGTTTGTTTTGGTTTACGGCATATAAACTTCAATGGGTTATTTAATGACAAGAGTTTTATTGTTGGTAATATTTTTTATCTATCTCAGTATATATTAGTTTGTTTTGGTTTCTTTTACGGCATATCATCCTGAATGGGTCATTTAATGCCGACATGATTTTTTATTGCTGGTAATATTTTTTATCTATCTATCTATCTATCTATCTCAGGATATATTAGTTTGTTTTGTTTTGTTTTACGGCATATCAACCTGATGTTGAAAGAACACGATCATTTTGATTACCAAAAGTCTTAACTGTGAACAGTTTCTCAGCAGTGAAGATGGTGTTTTGCATCGTGCCATCACGAATCCATTTCAGCAACCGTTTACTTCTTTCAAACCTCCTTTTCATTGTGACTGCTGAAAAAAGCTGTCTTTTGTTTGGTTACCTTGTGGAGCCGACATCCCGAGATCATTTCGATATAGCCTCCACATTGTTCTCTTCAATGTTGCCACCTCTTCAGCCAGTTTTCTCATTGACCTTCTACGATTACACCTGATTTTTGTTCATATACCTGTTTTCTGATTTGGGGCGCTCTGGAATTGCGAGGACGTCCTGGTCTCGGTCTATCTTTGATGGGAGAAGTCTCGTTGTACTGATCGATTGTCCTTTTGATAAGCATTCTATTGATTCCTAGTTGCTTTCCATCTATAAAAAATCTCAGGTGGTGTCTGTTCGTTTTCATGTTGCTCAATTATATGATTTCTTTTAAATTTGTATATACATTGTCTCAGTAGGAGCTTTGAAAAAAAAGCTATATGTTGTAGAGTGGAGTGCAGAACAACACAACACCGCCGACTCAACACCGGGACAACTCAGGACAGAGACAACTCAGCACCAGAAAAACATAACTTTTTCATAACCGAATAGAAATAATTTATTAGGGATTAAAACCTTAATTAATGAATTTTTTTTTTCAAATAAGGCATTTGAAAAGGCATTATGGGAAATATGAACCAGTTTTCTGTTTTTCATTTTTTTTTTTAAGCATTTCACCCCAGGCAAGGCTGAAAGCCACTAGCACGCAAGGGGTTACAGAGGATTTGGAGCAAGAGCAGATAGGAGTGATAGAGGAAAGGATGTGGAGAAGGATAGTGGATAGATAAATGCAACTGGAGATGTCGATTGACGTTACATTTGAATAGTTGGAGATTATAGTTGTCAGGGAAACAGGAATAGGGAAAGGAATTCCACAGGCGTGAGGTGCAAGATATGAAGCTATTGGAGTAGAAGTGACGTCTACATTTAACAGTTTCAACAGTGAAAGGGTGGGAACGGGATGCCAGCCTCGTATGACGCTTGAATTCATGGAGCCTGGGAACCAGCGATAGCAGCTCATTGGAGCAATTACCATGGAAGTATTTGTAAAAGAGACAGAGAGAGGCGACGGCGCATCTGCGAGAGAGAGAGAGAGAGATACTGCAGACGAGAAGCCAGATCAGAGCCAATTACATTGCATACCCGTCTCTGGATCTTATCAAGAACCCGGAGGCAAACAGAAGGGGCTCCATACCATATATGGCAGCAATACTCCATGCAAGGGCGGATGGTTGATTTGTAAATTTGGAGGATCGATTCCGGGGGGAAAAATTCCTGGCCCGGCACAGGGAGCCAACTTTCCTAGCGGTGGATGAAGCAATTGATTCAATTGTTCTTAATACATTAAACCGTAAATAAATTTCTTTTTTAATAAAGCAAATTGACATATAAAAATAATTCAATAAAACATGCTTGTTTTTTGTTATTTTTTAATAAATGAAATCGAAAAATGCAAAACAAAATGAAGCAGTTTTTTTTAAATTATTTTTTAATAAAGTAAATCATAATGTAATTTATTTTTTAATAAAATAAATAGACATTCTAAAAGATATTTATAAAAAAATAATTTAATAAATCACGATTTACTTTATTATTACCTTGCGCGATTGGGAAGCTGTTCGTTGTCGAGCGGTCAAAATACGTCGCATCTAACAGTGATTCCTCCTACAAAGTGGGACGTAGGTTCGAATCCTACCGGAGGGCACATTTTCTTGAGTACACGGGCCGGTGGACGAAATAAACGGAGCGTCTATTTTAATATGCCTATCCACTAAAAATAACAACTGAAGTAATAAAAATATGTCGGATTAAAAAATAATATCCATTAATCCAATAGAAAAAGACACAGTATACTGTGTTTTTTTTTTTCTTAAATCGCTGTCTCCTGCAAGTGTTGGAAGAGTTACGTCATTCTGTTTGTTAATATTATTACTAGTTGTAGTATTAATACTAATAGTAAAGAGAAAAGCGTTATAAGAAAAAGAAAAAGAAAATAAAAAACACAGAGTCTGACAATGTTAAATAATATTTCAGCAGAATGTCTGTTTTCTTCAAGTTATATTTTTTTTAAGTTTTTTAGTATAAAAATCTAGAAAAAGGTATCAGCCTTTGTACAAACTTTGCTTGTCTAAGATTTATTATTGATACAGTAATTGTGACACAAGGCTGAAAAAAAGCTGGAGATTGGTCAAGGTTGGTCATCACTATCTATCTTATACCTAGCATCGGATTCACGACCCATTCATTCATCACAATATACTCAAAAACCATAAGAATCTATCCCTAACCATTCGCTTCTTCATATACTAAAATAGCTTACACATACTGGGCACCTACTGGAAAAACAGCCCATGTGTTAAAAATCCCAATATATACAATTCTGTATAATATATATATATATATATATATATATATATATATATATATATATATATATATATATATATATGTCCGAATGTTCTTTTTATCCGAGCGCTTTCGGCTATATATTTAGCCATTTTCAAGGATTAAATATTTTAACTGTTAAATAAGAAATAGTTTGTTGCATGTATGTATTTATACCAAAGGACCTGGGTAGGTCGACGCCCTTCCAGGCACCTAACCGCAAGTCGGAAGACTTGTCGCAGTAAATCTTGGTCCCGATGAACTTTTGTTGCCGTTCAAGCGCTTTCAGCAACACCACAATGCCGCTGCGGGACGACATGAAAAGTGGATATGTCATCAGTGTACACGGAAACCCTGGCTCGAGTCCCACCAGGGACAGCGATTCCACGTAGATCCGGACTACATGCCCTGTCCTTCAGTCGGTAAAGTAGACGCTCCAACACCAAAGCTTAAAGTAAGAGCGACAGCGGGCAGCTCTGACGAACCGATGGAGACATCGCAAAAGCGCCCGACCGCTTTCCATTCACCTGCACCACAGCAGTGGAGAGCGATACAGGAGGCAATTTCTGGTCGACCCTATCAAATGCCTTTGGACTGATCTAAATTGATCTCCGCGTCTTGCTCATCGTCTTTTAGACCCTTTAGCATCGTGCGGGTCAGATGCAGATTCCCCTGAATTGTTCATCCCTTCACAGAACAAGTCTGTTTGTGTCCCAAAAGAATCTCAGCAACTGACTGCAAACGCCCTGACAGGATTTTGGTTATAAATTCTGTGTTTTGCAGTTATCTAAATCTCGCCGAACAATCTTGTCCTTTTTTAACAGCGTGATCACACGCATGCAGATCCGATCGGTGATGGACCCCTGGCGAAACCAGTTGTTGAACACGGCAGTCAAAATCGGGACAAAGATGTGCGACAGCCTCAAGTACAATTCATGGAGTAAACCATCAAGTCTCGGAGATTTGCCTCTGCCGACCTTCTTCAATGCCATGGTATTGACCTACCGAATGTAACCATCGGAACTTTGCGCAGTTCTGCGCCCATATTCACGGCTTCGCCAGACACCTTGTTTAACTTATGCCTAACTACCTGACCCTGGTAGCGCTCGCTAGCCGCGCGCAGCATGGTTTCCCTAGCTAGATGAAGAACCTAATCCTATTCTTAAGCCTCACCAACCACCTATTCCCGATAACCGCCCCTAATAGTTCCCGCTTCACGACATTAATCTGCTGTTGCCGGAAGTCCCGCCTGTCCAGTAAAGACAGATTGAACTTCCAGTCGCCAGCTATTCTAGGCCTAGAGTCTAACGCCACTCGGGCACAGACGAGTCTGTGCTCCAAATAGCCAGCCAGTGGAAAGTGGGATAATCTAACAGATCTACGTCGGCCCTTCTCACTAACATTCTATCCAGGTAACTAGATACCTGAGTAGGCGGCCAACTACGTGCCCACCACCACATCTCCCCCTCTGGATGATCGACCCGGTATCTATCGACGAGACCAAATTCGCCGATCAGATCCACCAAGCTACGATAGCCCGACTTCTTGCTGGCTCCACGCTCCCTGTCTAACTTGGGGTCCAGAACAGTATTCCAGTCCCAGCAAAGAGACATCTCTGGCCAGCTGGTACCCGTGTTCTGTATAGACGACAAAGTCGTTAGACAACGCACAAGCATTAACGTTGCAAACTGCGTCTCCTGGATCGCGGTGACATCCACACCGAACAAGAGGTCACGAAGCAGGCAGGCAGCCTTATCCCGATCATTCAGGACATTCGCGTTCAAACTAGCTATCTTGATAGACATGATTTAAGTTTGAAAAAGAGAAAAACATAAAATTCACATACTGGGTGTAAATCTGACGTAAATCTTGTTGCTTTTGTTGCCGCTTCTGTTTTTGTTGCTGCTCCTGTTGTTTTTCTTGTTGATGGTGCTTTACTTGTTGCATCTGGTCTCTCCTGCAGTTGTGGTGGTAGTGATGGTGACCCACCCTGCTGTGTGTGTGGTGAGGAGCGGGCACGTTGTCGACTTGCGTCCTTTCATTACCACCTCCTTCCAGACAACGTTGGGGGCTTTGCCGGAATCTGCTTCCGCTGTTGCTGTTGTTGGGCGGGTTTGTGGTGTCAAGTTCTTACCGGGTCACGCCTTCAACATGTGCCTCGAGGCCCCACAAGACCAGCAGTAGATTCGGCGGCCTTCCACCACTACCAGCATTTCTTTTCTCCCAGCACATCAATATGTTGGGGATCTCTGCAAAGTTCCTGCGGGTCATTGTCACTTGGAGTACAAAGTCCCCGGCAGCAGTGCACGCTTTACTAATTATGGCAGAGATCTCTTCGACGACCATACTGGGCGAAAAACATCCCCATCAGGTCCTTACTGATATCCACAGGCGCCTCTTGTATGGTCACCTTCGTCTTTCGGGTGCGCATGTACTCGGTTTGGAAATGTACCCATTTCGCTGTTAGAATACTTCCGGCTAGCTGTTTGGCCTCTTGCTCAGTCGTCAGCAGGATATCACACAAAGCGTTTGATTTTCGGACCAGTACTTTGGGCCTAATTTTCCAATTCTTTATGACCTTTCGAATCGTTTCCCTGCTAACCCCAATTAATTTCCGACTTTTTACGTAAGTGGTCAGCAAGGAGATTGTCTTTTTATTGACGGCACCCAGCGCATCCAATATCGTGAGGAACTCGTTTCTTTTAACGTATTCCTCAGATGTTTTATTTTTTTAATAATTTCTCGTAGTAACTCGCGTCTTTTTATGCCCGTTTTCTATTTGGCCGTCTTTTTTAGCGGCTACAGCTTGTTCAACATGCTCGGGATGGGTGCCTTGGGTCAATTCCGCCATCGCATTACACCGCCACGATAGTAACACAATTTTTTAAAGCCCCCCCCCCAAATTTACATCACTTCACAAAACAAAAGAATAATTAAACGAAAAGAAATAATCTAAAAAAAAAGAAACGCACGAGAGTCGCGGTGGGTCAACAAAACTAAGAAAAAAAGGGAAATTAAAAACTTGGCTTTCAAAAACAAATCACACGTAAGATACAAAAAGAAAAATTTAGGTTACAAGCAAGAAAAAAAATTAGAGTTAAGGGAGGGTTATTAAAACTTGGCTTGTTAAAAAATAAAACAACCAAATCACGAGTTAATTACAAGTTTAAACAAAAAGAAAATTTAGAAATTAAATACAGTGGAGCGAGGGTCAAAATAAAGCTTCTAATAACAAGTCACACGTAGAAGGTTTACGAATTAAAATGAAGCTCGGGTAAACATAATAATCTAATAACAAGTCACACGTAGAAGGTGTTGCGGGGCCGTCAAGCGTGTGCTATCAACCCCGCAAGCAGTAAAATTTATATTGGAAAATACGATCGAAGCAAGGATAACAAAAGCGAGGGTTTAAAATCAAAGCCAAATTTTATTTAACAATTTGGCAAAAGTATGTACAAGTCTTGTGTCGCAATGAAATCGGGGAGCGCCACCCGAAAGATCGTCTTGTTTTAGGGCAGCGGACCAGTCAGTGCTGAGGGAACCTGCTCGTCCTTAGGTTGACGGTCATCAGGGATGCAGCTTGGTAGTAACCGGAAGGACTATCGCATAAGCTATGTGGTCAGGTAGTCCTGAAAAGGACTATTGCATAAACTATGTAGTCAGGAAGTCCTGAAAAGGACTATTGCATAAACTATGTAGTCAGGAAGTCCTGAAAAGGACTATTGCATAAATGTGTAATCGTTAGCCCTGAAAAGGACTATGGCATAAACATGTAGTCGTTAGCCCTGAAAAGGACTATTGCATAAGTGTGTAATCGTTAGCCCTGAAAAGGACTATGGCATAATCATGTAGTCGTTAGCCCTGAAAAGGACTATGGCATAAATATGTAATCGTTAGCCCTGAAAAGGACTATCGCATAAGAATGTACGCGGGGTGCTGCTGCCGGTGCCGCCGTTGGACTCGGTCTCGCTAGTGGCTGCTGCTGCTTGGCCCGGTCTCGCTAGTGGCTGCTGCTGCTTGACCTGGTCTGGCTAGTGGCTGCTGCTGCTGCTTGACCTGGTCTGGCTAGTGGCTGCTGCTGCTGCCTGACCAGGGCTGGCTAGTGACGGCTGCTGCTGCTGCCTGACCAGGGCTGGCTAGTGACGGCTGCTGCTGCTGCCTGACCAGGGCTGGCTAGTGACGGCTGCTGCTGCTGCCTGACCAGGGCTGGCTAGTGACGGCTGCTGCTGCCTGACCTGGGCTGCTGCTGGGCTCGGTCTGGCTGGCTGCTGCTGCTTCAGGTCAGCGGTGAGGGGAGCGTGCCGCTCTTAAACCCGGATCCAAGAATCTGGCTGCTGCTGCTTGACCTGGGCTGGCTGGCTGGCTGGCTGCTGCTGCTGCTTCTTCTTCAGGACAGCGGTGAGGGGAGCGTGGCTCTTAAACCCTGGTTCCAAGAATAATTTGGTGGAAGAAATTTGGCCGTGTTTATGTAGGCCGGGGTCAGCATCGTAGCTTGGCTAATAATGTCTTTTAGTTATTCACTAAAAATGAGCTTCTACTTTTGAATGTACCCATGGGTTTCATTTAGGCCCCATGTGTATATGAATTAGTTTCTGGTCATTATTTTTAGTTGTGTATGTTATGTTTCGTTTTGTTTTTGTATTTTTGTGATTTGGTGTCTGAAAATGCTGAGTCACTGGAACTTAATGGCGTTTGTTCCGTTTTCCGTGGTGACGCTTTCAGACGTTTGAGTAGCCGGCAGTAACTTCCGGCCGGGTGCGATAAAGGTTTACGAATTAAAATGAAGCTCGGGTAAACATAATAATCTAATAACAAGTCACACGTAGAAAGTTTTCGAATTAAAATGAGGCGAGGGTAAAAATAAAGCTTCTAATAACAAGTCGCAGGTAGAAGGTTTACGAATTAAAATGAGGCGAGGGTAAAAATAAAGCTTCTAATAACAAGTCGCACGTAGAAGGTTTACGAATTAAAATGAGGCGAGGGTAAAAATAAAGCTTCTAATAACAAGTCGCACGTAGAAGGTTTACGAATTAAAATGAGGCGAGGGTAAAAATAAAGCTTTTAATAACAAGTCACACGTAGAAGGTTTACGAATTAAAATGAGGCGAGGGTAAAAATAAAGCTTCTAATAACAAGTCACACGTAGAATACGTAATACCAACGAAGTCTTGTAATGACAAAACGACTGTCCTGGTAATGAACGCGTCAAAACGAATGAAACGCCGCTAACGTGAAGGTATGAAAGTGAAACGTGATTAATATGATAGTGATCGTGCTCACCTTGGAATGTTCCGTTAACTGATTAGATACTAAGAGGCATTAATCAAACAGCTTAGGGCGTTGAGGTCTATACCAGTTATGTGCCATGCCTGATACACGCTTAGCGGATCATGTATCATAATTAGCAGAACAAACTGTTTCTATAGCTTTGGATGGCAACTGGTCTACCGCAGAAAAAAAGGCAGTCTACTGCGGGGAAAAATCTGCCTCGTCCGTCATGTATCGAAAGATACATGATCGCCTAAGCGTGTATCACGCATGGCACATAACTGACTGAAATTCACTTACGTGCTAGTACCCTTGCGAAAGGTATGAATCCTCATTTTCTTCCACCAACCCAGCCACCCAAGATATGGGTAAATAGCAGGACAGACCGGGTTCTGTAGCCTTGAATGGCAACTGGTTTACCGCAGAACGTAATGACAACCTACTGCGGGGAAAAAATCTGCCTCGTCAGTCATGTATCGAAAGATACATGATACCTTAAGCGTGTATCACGAATAGCACATAACTGATTGACTAGACTGGCATCCAGATTTCATTTTATAGTTGAGCTAGCTAAACGTAGCCGTAAAATATATGCTAACAGTTTCTTTTCTTGCAATTTCCGCTTGCGGAAGTCCGTTCCGGCTCCATGCTTTCCAACCAATTTTAATCTTCAAAGATTTAAATACAATGTCAGTCACTCCCTACTGTCCTCCTGGTTACTCTTCCTTTTTTTTCTGGCTCCATAACAGTATTTATGTTTCTAACTCTTCCACGCCCAGTAATTCATTGTGCTCCAGTGTCTTTTACTGCTTTGCTTGGGATGAAATTGATTTAAAAAAACTAATAATTAATTGCTCTTACTAATTAATCAACTAACGGAAAATTTCAACATGAGCACTTTCCCTATCATGTTACTAACGTTTCAGTTGCATTTCGTTCATGTTGACGCGTTTCATGCCTCTTATCCCGTTGATTACCAGTACAATAGTTTTTCTCAAGACAAGTGACGTTTGTACAAATATTTGTATTTTTTAAATATTTTTATACTTGTTTACAATTATTAAACATAACTTGAAGACAAACATAATGTCGAAATATTGTTAAACATTGTTTTTATTACTTTTTTCTTTTCTTAAAACGCGCTCTTCTCTAAGTACGGCAACATATTGCAAGAGTTACGTTAAGCATTCTGTTTCATAATAATAATAATAATAAGAGTACTCACAATTACAGCTAACACCTTACGAAGGGTTTTATCTATATAGGTTGTCTATTTCTTTACTCATTGAAGGGATTCCTGGTAGCCCATGCCTTAAAGAAATACAAAAATTCATCTCGCAAGAACAGCTCGCACCTTACGAAGGGCTTTATCTGTATAAAATGTGTTTGATCTTAGGTTATTGTATTTACATTTTGTTTACAAAAACGTTCAGTGGAAAATGTCATGATGCCATTTCTGACCTTAAATAATAATAATAATAATAATAATAATAATAATAATAATAATAATAATAATAATAAGAAGAAGAAGAAGAAGAAGAAGAAGAAGAAGAAGAAGAAGAAGAAGAAGGAATAATAATAATAATAATAATAATAATAATAAGCCATTTCTGACCTTTAGGTCCCTTGTTGGGACCCAAAAAGCAATAAGTATACAACAGAAAGCAAAAGAAACAAAAACAACAATAATATCATTTATAATAAAAATGCTTACAAGTAAATGAATTATAAACCATAAATATTTAATACTACTACTAATAATAATAGTCATGAAAACGGGTAGACTACACTAAATCTAAACCATACAAACGGGTCATTAACATCGAAACCAATCAACATCAAAAGCGGGATCTTCTATGGAGATTCATTGCCATCATTACACTTCTGCCTTGCATTAGCGCCACTCAGCTGCCGACTGAACAACAGTAGCCACGGATACAAGGCACAGAATGGCAAACTGAATCACTTATTTTATATTGATGATCTTAAAATGTTTGCCAAGGATGACAACCAGCAGAAAATTCTACTTACCATTGTCAAAACCTTCAGCGATGACATTAGGATGGATTTCGGAATCGACAAATGTGTCAAAGACAACTTCAAAGGCGGTAAACTAATGAAAAAATAAGGATTTAGACCTTGATATCAACAACAAGATTAAGGAACTAGACCAAGATGGTACATACAGATACTTAGGAATTAATGAAGACGACGGAATACAACATTCAATTATGAAGAAAAAGATCCGAATATTATAGGAAAGCGTTTTTGATACTAGAAAGCGAACTAAAGGGGGCCAATAAAATGAAGGCTATCAACATCTTAGCTATGCCCAGAGTAACATACAGCTCCAACATTAATTAACAATGAAAACTGAATGACATTAAAAGATTGGACGCCAAGACCAAAAAAAATGCTTACCCAAATGACGATACACCAGCTGCAAATAGATCTTGATAGTCAGTATGTACCAAGAGCTTTAGGAGGCCGACGCCTAATCCAATTTGAACTAACTGTAAAAATTGTAACAATCGGATGAGAAGCCTACCTCGCAAAATCCAATGACCCTCTCTTACAAATAGTAAGACACTAAATCCACTCCATCAAGAAGTTGCTTTCTTGAAGAAACAGCTTAATATACCGGAAATCTTACCAACAAAAAACAAAGCGAATACTATCTACGCCAAACGAGTAAAACAAAAAGAAAAAAACAATTTGGCCAAATGAAATTACAAAAGAAACTGGGAGGACAAGACGTTGCATGGCAAATACATAAAAAGAACGAAAGAAGCAGATGTTGACAAACAGAAAACACATCAGTGGCTGGGGAGCATCGGGCTTAAAACTGAGACAGAAGGTCTAATTATTGCAGCGCAGGACCAAAGCCTCGCAACCAGATCTTATCACTGTCACATAACCAAGGATAGAATTAACCCGAAATGCAGGATTTGCCGAAAATATGATAAAACTATCGATCATACGATCTCAGGATATCCGGAACTGGCAAAAAAATGAATATATCCACAGACATAACAAGGTAGCGACATATGTGCACTGAAAGATATGCAAGAAGCACAAAATCGAAACCACTAAGACATGGTAGAGCACCAACCAGATAGAGTTACTCAAAATAACGATGTAACTATCCTCAGGGACACGCCAATTCAAACTGACATGGAAATAACAGATCTGATATTATCACAAAAGACAAGAAATTCAAGAAGTGTATGCTTATTGACATAGTAGTGTCATCTGAGAGAAACACTTCCATGAAAATTACCGAGAAATTGTCCAAATAAAGGACCTGGAGATCAAAATTAACAGGATGTAGGGAATGAAGACTGAGACTGTACCAAGAGTAATCAGAGCTCTGGGCCTCGTGAGAAAAGGAATGGACAATTTTACTAACAGTGTCCCAGGTAACCTCAGCATACAAGTTGCCCAGATAATCGCCCTACTCGGAACATCCCATATACTAAGAAAAGTGTTATCAATTAAATGACAATTTTCCTATAGGGCCTAAGAACTATAGTTTGGACCTGGCTCTAGAGGATACAAAGCAAGAAACGTAACATACAATAATAATAATAATAATAATAATAATAATAATTACTGTGCTCACAAGTACAGCTCACATCTTACGAAAGACTTTATCTATATAGATGTTTTTTTCATAGATGTTTAGTGGAAAATGTCATGATGCCATTTCTGACCTTAGAACTCTCGTTGGGACCCGGTAGGAAATTTGTATACAACACAAATCAAAGAAAAATAATAATAATAATAATAACAACAACAACAACAAGAAATAATAAAAACATTAATAATAAGAAGAAATAACAATAATAATAATAAGCCATTTCTAACGTTAGGTCCCTTGTTGGAACCCGGGGAGGAAATAAGTATACAACACGAATGAAAGGAATAATAATAATAATAATAATAATAATAATAATAATAATAATAATAATAATAATAATAACAATAACAACAAGAACAACAACAACAATAACAACAATAAAAATAACATGAATAAAAATAAGAAGAAATAACAATAATAATAATTAACCATTTCTGACCTTACGTCCCTTGTTGGGACCCCAAAGGAAATGAGTATACAACAGAAATCAAAGGAAATATAAACAAACATAATATAATTTATAATAAAAATGCGTAGATGCAAGTAAAGGGATTATAAACCGTAAATAATAATAAATAATAATAATAATAATAATAATAATAATAATAATAATAATAATAATGGATTCATATTCTTTTGGTGCGTGAAAAAGTTTAAATATTCTTTGACAAAACTTAACATTTTCTGATCGGCCCAACACTTGATAACAACGATAATATTTCTACTAAAATCCATAGTAAACGTTCATTAACTTTTAGAACAGTCACTAATATTACTTAGTACATTTTCAGTAATCGAACACCTGATTGTATTTGAAGGGTAGATTTATGTCTTTCCCAATTCGGATTCGATTTTTTAACCTTCAGAAAATTCGCACCTCCATCTCGTATGTAGTTTTCTGAAAAGTCATAAACCGTTTCCTGTTGTCTTTGAATTTTATTTATCGGTTAATGTCTCCAATACGAACTTCCGTTGTTTAGACAGTTGTTTGCTTTCAGTTTCTGATGAGGATTTTCGGCACAAAAAAAAAAGCTAGGGTGCCTGAAAATTATGAACTGGGAAATATACATATTTGTTTCTGGACGACTGACATCTACCCCTGTAAACAGGTCAGCTCATAAATCACTCCATCCGCGTCTCTTAAATAGAAAGTAAAGTTGTTGTTGTGGGTGAGATCGAAAAAAAGCCAAGGAATAAGGAACATAGGAACGAGAGAAGATAAAGTCAAACTAACATCATTTTTTTTTCTTTTTTAACACCCCAACGCCACTTGAGACGTTCAAAATCTGTTTCCGTTCTAAGCGGAAGTGACAATTTACAACGTGATAATTTTAGTGTCTTGCACTCCTATAAAATAAACGAAAAGATGGAGTAAAAGAAAAGAAAAAAGAAAAAGAAAAAAAAGGATATTGTGTCCAGGCAGATGAGTTATGACTGAAGATGGTAAACAAAAAATAAAAATAAAATTGGAAACGTGAGTTTGATATCATTTGTTCAAGACAAATTCTTTTGTCGATTGAGACCAGGCGAGAGAAGTGGCTTCTCTTCTTGAAGTAAACGACGAATTGCTCTTCCCTTGTCGAGAGAAAGGCAATTAATCAATTTTTACAAGCTACCAAACAGAAACAAAAAGACGATTTTGTAATATCAGAGTTTTCTCCGAACGGAATTTGGCACGTTTGTGAGACAGTGGCGAACTGAAATCCATACTGTAAGTGACAGACGACATCGTCTTTCAATTTGCAATCCATAGGAATTAAATAACTTTTACAAGTCTTTTGACAGCAGAAACAAATATATAGATATTTGCTAAACGACGAGCAGGCGAGTTACAGAGGAAATTAAGATCACGTGGTACTCGACTTTCGGGTTTCTGAGGCAGGTTAAACACATTTGTTTCAACACAATCTTCCACTCAATATGAGGGTTTGAATTAAAATATTCTCTTTGTCTATTATGCACTTTCTTATTCTCTCTCTCTCTCTCTCTCTCTCTCTCTCTCTCTCTCTCTCTCTCTCTCTCTCGATAGATAGATAGATAGATAGATAGATAGATAGATAGATAGATAGTGCGATGGATAAATCGTCATCTACATTACACAGAAATGAAAATAATATTGACATCTCATTTTAACAGATAGATTTCCCAAAATTACACAAAAATATCTTGAAATACTAAAGAGTAAATTTATTCAATACAAATTGCTTCAATCACGGCCTCTAGACAACTTCGGAGTCTCCTGCATCCCTTCTGGGCTATCTGTGGAATTACTCAACTTATTTTCCTAACAAAAAATGCCACGAGAGGACGATTTCTGAACTTATAAATATACCGTAAGATTTTCTATCATACTCTTTCTGCTATTTCACCCAGGGACGGTAGAAATAATAAAGAATAAATTTATTCAATAAAATCGTCATTGGCTTCGACCACGGCCTCCAGACGACTTCGAAGTCTCCTGCATCCGTTCTGGGCGTTGTGTGGAGTTACCCCACTTACTTTGCTAACAAAACAAAAAACGCCACTAGAGGGCGCTTTCTGAACTTATAAATACACTGTAAAATTTTCTATCATTCGTTTTCTGCTATTTCACCCAGTGGGCGGTAAGATGTTGGTCGAACGCGGAGAATATTTTTCTTAGACCCGCACACAAACGCAAATACACACGTGTGTACGCAACTTTCTTTTCTCTAGGACTTCTCCACACATTTTACATACAAAGACAATTCACTAGTGTTTAAATGTTTTCAGGCATTTTCATTGTTTTGTCACATACATACAACATCATTGTCTTTGTCGCTCGCAACAATGTAACTTTTGCTCTTTGTTTATATATATATATATATATATATATATATATATATATATATATATATATATATATATATATATATATATATCTACACCTTTCTGACAATAGCTCAATTAGATCTCATTTAAATAATCATGGCGACCTACCGGACACTATTCGTAACGTACTTGTCGACAACACTAATATAATATACATCTACATGCAAAAAAGGCTAAAAATAATGGAAGCCTTATTAATAAAAACAAACAAACCAACACGTAATAATATTAACTTTGAACATGGACATAATATCTTAACCGTGTTTTGAAATAAAAAATGAAAATATTTTATAAAACATACATACAACAAACTATTTCTTATTTTAACAGTTAAAATATAATCCTTGAAAATGGCTAAATGTATAGCCGAAAGCGCTCAGATAAAAAGAACATTCGGACAGTTTTTATATAATTTGTCATTCGAAAAGAAAAAATATATTAGATCGCATGAAAAATTGTATAAAAACTAAATAAAAGCATCTTGTCTGTTGTTTTCAATGAAATGTGCATGAAAGGATTGCTGCGTAAATACACATATATATATATATATATATTAAATAAAAACAGACCACTTTCTGGATTTTATCCTCCTTGGGTCTACCCATACGGATTACCTAGTTTTTCGTAAACTATATATATATATATATATATATATATATATATATATATATATATATATATATATATATGGATAAAATAACTGAAACAAAATTGGGTGTTTTTTTTATGAAAGTATTTATTTCTGTGTTTTTGTATATATTTAATATTTCAGACCACCTCGGTCCTTCCTCAGAAATCAAAATACGTGGCCTCTCATCATGCTATATATATATATATATATATATATATATATATATATATATATATATATATATATATATATATATATATATAACTTTTGCTCGTTTGTTTGTATATATATATATATATATATTGGTTTTAGTTGTTTCTTTGTATTTTATTAT
This sequence comes from Acanthosepion esculentum, assembly GCA_964036315.1. Taxonomy (NCBI): domain Eukaryota; kingdom Metazoa; phylum Mollusca; class Cephalopoda; order Sepiida; family Sepiidae; genus Acanthosepion; species Acanthosepion esculentum. The sequence continues at coordinate 66,431,487 of OZ038502.1, read as the reverse complement.
CCGGACTCATGCATGCAAGTCTGCCATTTTTGTTGTGAGATTCCATTCAAACACGACCAGCACTCCTGCAATAGGTCTCCTTGTATAAGTTGATGAATGCTGTCGTAATCCTTGCCTTCAGTTCATCTTTGGTGTTACAAGGAGTGTTATTCTCTCGCTCAACTGCGCCCCACACATAATAATCAAGGTGGTTGCAGCGTGGGAAGTTAGATGACTAGAAGTAAGGGGTGATGTTGGTTGTGAGCCATGACTGTCTTTTCCTGCTTGTGTGGCATGGTGCAGAGTCCTGTTGCCAGACATAGGGTCTTCCAGCAACCACTCTTTTGACCCAGAGCAGCACTACCTCCTCAAGTCACTTGATGAAGGCCTCTGTGTTGAGCCTGAAGCCCTGAGAATTAAATTCTTTTTTTCATTTTTTTAAAATAATATAATTTATTAAATAGTTTAAAATTCTAAATTAATTTATCTATAAAACATAATTGAGGAATATGACCTGAGCGTCTTTTTATATAATTTTTAAGTACTCAACAATCATAAAAAAAGTATTCACACGTAATCTAATGTTTTACTGAGTTTTACATGCTTTCCGGCTTCAAATTAACATTAGTTATCGTTCTTATTTTCTTATAATGTCGCGTATGGTCGCCCATACCTACTAAAACCGGCACGTTTATATACATAAAAAAATTTAAAAATTCTTTTAAAATTGGTGTTTGATGATTTGTATAAAGCTTTTCCATTTATAATTAGTAAATATAGTTTTCACTTAATAATAATATCATTTAAAAGGTTGAAATGAATGCATAATTTTAAAAGATTTAAAACTTAATACATTCTTCTAATCAAAATTTTTAAAAAAAGAAAACACATCTTGTAAAAATTCAGTATTCATCGAAAATTTTTCTTAAGACAATAGTGTCTTTAATAAATCTTATAAAAGCAATTAAACGCTTCTCTAATTAAATGATGTCATAGTTTTATTGCATTTCTTTTTACATTACACTTTATTACAACTACAATCTGCAACAGCTTTTTGGTAAATGGTGTTTCCGTATGACAAAACAAATTGATGATTTAAATTTTCAAAGGAGTCCTGCTCTTAAGTAATATAAATATGAAAAGGCTGATTTTTTTTCTCTCCAGATTTCACAAAATTAAATAAGAGTAACAGATGCTATATATATATATATATATATATATATATATATTGCATCCCTTACAATATGAAATGTTGATATTATATATATATATATATATATATATATATATATATATATATATAGATATAGATATAGATATATATATAGATATAGTTGATATTATATATATATATATAAAACATGTGTATAAGAACATCGGATTATATATCTTACTGTTCTTTCTTTTTATTTATATATACATATATATATATATAAATATATATATATATATATATATATATATATATATATATATATATATATATATATATATTGAGTGGAAGATTGATATCATATATATATATATATATATATATATATATATATATATATATATATATATATATATTTCTACAAAGATTATCTAAAAAGAAATTTCAAAAAGTCTTGAAAATTTCATTAAAATCCGACAATTGGATTTTGCAAGAATTTCCAAAACAATGTGTTTTTAACGCCAAAATAATTACCAATACTATTCTTGACCCAACAGCTAACGCAAGAAAAACAAGATTTTTAACCAAAATTTCAAACGTGCTAAAAAAAATTAAAAAATTTAATAAAATAATAAAAATAGTTGGCTCTTTCGTCAATCTACTGTGTTTTTATCGGTTCTAAGCAGGGTAGAATATCATTAGCAGATGACCTCTTAACTACTTTTTCACGCATCATGCATGGCTGGTTTCTCCGGAGTACCGTCTATTGTCAGTCACTCACGCCGTCCTTTTCGCTCCTACCTCAGAGGTGTCAGCTTATACCATTTTGAACAGGCCCTGAGAGTCTGGCGCGAACATTGGTTTCGGCTGATACCATAAGTCTCTTTGTGTCAATTTTTTGATCGATACACATGTATCAAATATTTATACGTGTTGTTAGTTTTATATGCGTATTTCTTGCAACCTCAATCTTCTTCTTCTTCTTCTTCTTCTTCTTCTTCTTCTTCTTCTTCTTCTTCTTCTTCTATCTGCCGTGTCCTTTCAGGACGTTGGCGATCATGGATCTTCACATTTTCCTGTTCTTTGTGGTTCTCAATAAATTTCACCTTTGTTAGTTTCTCTCCTAAACCCTTTTCTACCATCCATTTACTCAAGCTCGCTAGGTAGGTTATGCGTTGTTTTCCTCTCTCATTCTTGCTTTCAATCTCTCTTGGGAGTATCAGATTTTTCAAGCCCTCTTTCCTCATTATGTGCCCCAGAAACTTCAACTGTCTCTTCCTGATGTTAGGCATGATTGTCCTTTCTGTTGTCATTGTCTTTAAAACTTCGTCCTTGCTCACATGTTCGGTCTATGGTATTCTCAACATCCATTTGGGGAAGGGTATTTATGTTTCTTCAAGTCTCTTCCCCATCTTTGAGAAAATTGACTAGCATTCACTGCCATATAGGAGGGCTGAGATTATATAACAGTTCAGTACCTTTTGCTTCGTTTATGTTGCTTCAAGTCTCTTCTCCATCTGTGAGGGGATTGTCTAGCATTCGCTGCCATATAGGAGGGCTGAGATTATATAACAGTTCAGTACCTTTTGCTTCGTTTATGTTGCTTCAAGTCTCTTCTCCATCTGTGAGGGGATTGTCTAGCATTCATTGCCATAGAGGTGAAATGACATTACGTAACAGTTCAATAATCTTTCCTTTGTTTTTAACGATTTTTTTTCTGTTTCTTAATACTTTGCTAAGCTTTTGGAAGGTATCTTTCGATATCCAAATAAGTCTTCGAACTTCAGTGTTGCATTTTTAGCCCTCTGTTAAAACACTTTCCAGCTACGTAAATTTTTGTTTTTGTTTGATTTTGGTATTTTCAATCTGTAATCGACGAAACTAACCTGAGTCTTTTGAACCATGTATTATAGTTGAATGATTTTTCAAGCACTTAAGAACTGACGCTTCTAAAGTTTCGCTAATATGGTATAAAAGACGGTGCTAGTAGCTCTTGCATCGACATTATAATCGTATTCGATGACTCACAATAATTTTTCAAGTTTAATTTTCGTATGAATTTAACGTTTTCAACGCAAGGAAATATGGCACATATTCTAAGAAATGTTTGATGTGGCTGTAGTAACATAGGCAAAATGGACTTGCTTTATTTTGTATAGAGTTGAGCGACTAGTGATAAGTCAGTCGTCACTCAGCACAGAGGTGGAACTTCTACATCACAGACTAGAAGACAACACAACAATATGGCGTCCCCGTTGAATGAGCCGGACTTTATGGAAATATAGACTCGTTTGTTTTGCTACCGAGGTGCGGGCCAAATAGTTAAAGATTACAAAATTGCAGAAGGGGAGAACGAGATTATAGATGTCTTTTCGTCTTCGGCAGGATATGAGGCCATCAGAAAGATCTCTATCATGGCGTATCCTAGAGAATTGGAGGATCTGACCTTTTCACAAATTTGAGGCATTATAAAGAGAATTTTGCGACCGAAAAAGTAGTTAGAAGATCAGAATGAAGATGAATACAGACCGAAATCCCCAATAAAAAGAACCAGGCACACACCTCAAGAGAGAGAAAAGATATCGTACTATTGTTCGGAGAAGTCACAGATCAATGAAGGGCATAAAACATATTAATTTTCGGGAACGGAAGTTTAAATATTTGGGAATCATTTTGACAGAGGACGGTAAGTGCGACACTGAGATCCGTAGACGTATTGGGATGGCCAAGGTCGCATTCCAAAAGCTTTGCGGAGTATTGCGAGACAGGAGGATTTCTTTGGTAACAAAGAAACGAATACTGACCTGTTACGTGACATCTGTCATTTTTTACGGCAGCGAATGTGGGACGATTTAATTTTCCTCGAAGATGAAGAAGAGACCCGAGGCGACGGAGATGTGGTTCTACAGAATGATGCTGAAGATACCATGGACCGAGCGTGTGAGCAACAATGAGGTCAAAGAGAGGATGCAAACAAGGAGGAGGCTTATACTTCACATCAGGAAGAGTCAGCTGAAGTTTCTGGAACAAATAATGAGGAAAGAAGGCTTGGAGAATTTGATACTCACGGGTCCAATAGAGGAATAGAGGGAAAGAATGACAAGGGAAAACAACGCGTGGCATACCTGGCGGGCTTAAGCAAGTGGATGACAGAACGTGGTCTGAGGGAGGTAGCAGAGGGAAGGAACTTGCTGAGAGCTGCAAGGGATAGAGGGAGGTGGAGAGCCATGATCGCCTACGTCCTGAAGGGACATGGCACATAAAAAGAAAAAGGGGTCAAGTGATATTGACCTGCCCGATTTTACACTAGTAGTAATTCAGTCGTCACTCGGTATGGAGGTAAAACTTCTACGTCACAGACTTGGAGACATCGCAACAGTGGTGATATGTCTTTTAGCTTTCTTTTTCTTTCTTTTCTTAGTTCTTATTATCATATATTAATAATGCTACAAAGAACTGCGGGCTAGTCTGTAAAAGAATGCCAGTTAATACTTTGAATAAAAGATCGACCATTATTTGCGTTGCTTGACATTAGAATTTCTTGGAACTTACATAAGCTTTCTTTCATTGGTAGCTTTTTGGAAAACGCGTCTGTACGAATCGATTGATATCAATTAAGAACGGAACGGATCGAAGCAATGGAAACATCGGTTTGGCAGCTTGCCTTCATTGCCGTTAACTTCTTCAGTTTCTTGTTTTTCTTTTTCGTTATTTCTTTCGCACACCCCATCACCTTCTCTTTCATATTTCTTCTTTTAATGCTCTTTCACTTTTCCACCATTTTAACTTTTCTTTTCTTTAAGTTCGTTTTCTTCTTTCTTTCTCGCTTTTACCTTAGTTTTATTTTAACTTCGTTCTCTTTCGTTCTTTTTTTTTTTCCTTATACTCATGCTTATTCTTAATATTTATTTTCCCACTATCTTTCTTTTTTGGCTGATTCTTTTTCTTTCTTCTTTCTTCGTTTTATTTTCTCTTTCATTTTTACTTTTTATTTTTTCTTTCCTCTTTCTTCTTTTACTTTTTCTTTTTTATTTTCTTTTTCAATTCATCTTCTTTTTCTTTTTCTTTCCTCTTCTTTTTCTTTTCTCTTTCCTCTTTCTTCTTTTTCTTTTTCTTTCCTCTTATTTCTTTTTCTTTCCTCTTTCATCGTTTTCTTTTTCCTTCCTCTTCTTTTTCTTTTTCTTTCCTCTTATTTCTTTTTCTTTCCTCTTTCATCGTTTTATTTTCTTTCCTCTTTCTTCTTTTACTTTTTCTTTTTATTTTCTTTTTCTTTTTCTTTCCTCTTCTTTTTCTTTTTCTTTTTATTTTCTCTTTCCTCTTTCTTCTTTTACTTCTTCTTTCTTATTTTATTTTTCTTTCATCTTCTTTTTCTTTCCTCTTTCTTCTTTTTCTTTTTCTTTTTCTTTCCTCTTATTTCTTTATCTTTTTATTTACTCTTTCTTCTTTTTCTTTTTTCTTTTTCTCCACTCTTTCTTCTTTCTTTCTCATTTCTAGTTTTAATCCTTCCTCTCCTGCGGTTTCTTTTGGATTTTTTTTTCATCCTCATTCATCTTTCCCCACCCTTTTCATTCTCTTATTGTTCATCTTCTTAATTCTCTTATTTTCTTTTCCACTCCACCTTTTCCATTTCATTATTTTTCTTCTGCTTGTTTTTCTTCTTTCATTCCCTCTTTTTTCCCCTTTTTACCACTTTTCACTCTTATTCTTATTCTTTTTCTTCTTTTTCTTTTTATTTGCTCTTTCCTCTTTCTTCTTTAACTTTTTCTTTTTCTTTTATTTTTCTTTTCTTTTTCCTCTTTTTCTTTTTCATTTTTTCCCTTTCCTCTTTTACTTTTTCATTTTTTCCCTTTCCTCTTTTTCGTTTTCTTTCATATTCTTTTTCTCTTTCTTTTTCTTTTTCTTTTCTTTTCTTTTTCTTTCCTATTTTTACTCTTTCATCTTTTTCTTTTTTCATTTTCTTTTCGTTTTTCTTTTTTGTTTTTCTTTTTCTTTCATATTCTTTTTATTTCCTCTTCTTTTTCTTTTCTTTTTCTTTGCTCTTTTTCTTTTTCTTTCCTCTTTTTTTCTTCTGAATCTTCTTTCAGTTTCTTTTCTTCTTTTCTCTTTTTCTTCTCCATTTTTCTATTCTCCTATTTCTTCGTGCTTCCCTTTCTCTATATCCTGTTTTCTTTCTGTTTTCCTTCTGATTTTCTTTCTTTTTTATTTTTCTTCCTCTTCACCATGATTATTTTCTTCTTCAATATTTTCTTTTTTTGTTATTTTCTTCGTTTTCTTCTTCCATCCCATTTTATTGTAAATTATTTTCTTCGTTTATTTTCTTCTCTACTTTCCCTTTCTTCTTCATTCTAAACTTTTTTAATCTTACCACTTTATTTTCTTTTCTCTTTAGTTTTCTTCTTCTTTTTCTTCTTCTTCGTCTTATTCTTCTTACTTATCATCATCATTTTTCATGTTCTTCTTCTTCTTCTTCTTATTATTATTATTATTATTATTATTATTATTATTATTATTATTATTATTAATAATAATAATAATAATAATAATAATGTTATTCTTGTGCTTTCTCTGTTTTCCTTCTCTTTCTTGACAGACATTTCCTTTTCTTTCTTTACCTTTTTATTTTTTTTTCTTCATTCCCATCTCTACCTTCACTTCTTTTACTTTTCTTTATTTTTGCTACATTTCTCCTTCCCTTTCTTTCGCTTTCATTGTTTCTTCCTCTTCTTCTTCTCTTCCTCCTTCTTCTCTTCCTTCTTCTTCCTCTTTTATGCGACCTCCTCAGTCGGCTTATTCTTTAGCCAAAACTGCAGCTCTCCATAAATGGGGAAAACGCCGTTCCTAGCCACGTTCAAACGAATTTTGTTTACCTTATTTCCAAGGACGTGTCAGGTCACGTGATGCAGCCGGTGGCGACTTAACTTGTCAAAGCCATATTTTCGTCAGTTTTCAATGGATGCTGTTAGTACATCGTTTTTGACGTCCGAACCACAGTATATTTCAGAATATTGCTTGCTTTACTTCTTTCATTCCTTACAACATTTATCATTGTTTCTATGCGCAAAAATAACAGAGCAAAAATATGAAAATATCCATAAATCCCCTCTCTCATTCACTCACAAAAAAAAAAGTGTTTTTTTCTTTCTTTCTTTCTTTTAAAGATTGGGAAAGAATTTATCAAAGATTTTATGAAAATGTTTACAACCACCATTATAAAAATAGTGTTTTAAAATAAAAAAATAAAACTAAATTAAATTAAAATAATTTTTAATTATCAGTTGTTAGAAATTTTTAGTCACGAAAATTTTGAGAATAGCTCTATAGAATTCTGTTCGTATTTTTGCAATATTTCTTTACGCATTTTCATTCCCCTTTCTATCTTATTTCTTTCTTTCTTTTCCATTTCTTTCCTTTGTTTGTATCTTACTTCCATTTCATTGAAGCAGACGTTATGTGCGTATTAGCGTTATCGTTTCTTCTGTCTCATCATTTTTTCTTTAATTATTGCTTTCCTTATTTATTTATTTTCCATTTTTTTCAATTTCTCTCCTTTGTTTCTACAGTACTTCCATTTCATTGAAGCAGATGTTAAGTGCGTGTTAGAATTATCGCTTCTTCTATTTCACGTTTCTTTCTTTAATTATTGTTTCTTTCGTTTTTCTTTCGTTCATTCTTTCTTTCTTTCTTTCTTTAAGCATTTATTTCTTTTCCGTTTCTTTCTATTTCGCTTCTTTCTTTCTTCATCACTTCCCTTCACTGAAGCAGACACTAAGCACTTAATAGCGTTATCGTTTCCTTTCTTTTTCTGTCTTTCTTTCTTTCTTTATCTATTGATTTTCAGTTTCCTTCTATATCCTTCTTTTCTTTTTTCCTTTTATTTCACTGAACCAGACGATAGTGCATGATAGATTTATTGGTTCTGCTTTCTTTCATTCATTCATTTTTCATCCTTTCTTTTTTATTTCATTCTTTTTTCCTTTCTGTTTTGCATTTCTATTGATATTCCTCGTTCGTTCGATCGTTCGTTCGTTTGTTCGTTCCTTCCTTCCTTCTTTCCGTTCTTCCTTCCTTTTCCATTTCACTGAACCAGACGATAAGTGCATGATAGATTTATTGATTCCGCTTTCTTTCTTTCTTCCTTTCTTTCTTTCATTCATTTTTCTTCCTTTCTTTTTTCTTTCTTTTTTCTTTCTGTTTTGCATATCTATTTATTTTCCTCGTTCCTTCCTTTCTTTCTTCCTTTTCTATTATCCTGAACCAGACGATAAGTACATGATAGATTTATTGATTCCGCTTTCTTTCTTTCATTTTTCTTCCTTTCTTTTTTCTTTCTTCCTTTTTTCTTTCTTTCTGTTTTACATTTCTATATATTTTCTCGTCCCTTCCTTCCTTCCTTCCTTTTCCATTTCACTGAACCAGACGATAAGTACATGATAGATTTATTGATTCCTCTTTCTTTCTTTCTTTCTTTCTTTCATTTTTCTTCCTTTCTTTTTTCTTTCTTTCTGTTTTGCATTTCTATTTATTTTTCTCGTCCCTTTCTTCCTTCATTCCTTCCTTTTCCATTTTCCTGAACCAGACGATAAGTACATGTTAGATTTATTGATTCCTCTTTCTTTCTTTCTTCCTTCTTTATTTCTTTCTTTCATTCATTTTTCTTCCTTTCTTTTTTCTTTCTTTCTTTTTCTTTCTGTTTTGCATTTCTATTTATTTTCCTCGTCCCTTCCTTCCTTCCTTCCTTCCTTCCTTCCTTCCTTCCTTCCTTTTCTATTTCACTGAACCAGACGATAAGTGCATGATAGATTCATTGATTCCGCTTTCTTTCTTTCTTTCTTTCTATCTTTCATTCATTCATTTTTCTTCCTTTCTTTTTTCTTTCTTTCTTTTCTCTTTCTGTTTTGCATTTCTATTTATATCCTTCCTTCCTTCCTTCCTTCCTTCCTTCCTTCCTTCCTTCCTTCCTTCCTTCCTTACTGCCATTTCACTGAAGCAGATGTTAAGTGCCTGATTAAGTTATCGTTTCTTCTATTTTCCTTGTCTTTCTTTCTGTCTGTCTGTCTTTTTTCTTACTTTTGATAATCATTGTTTTCTTCTGTCTATTTCTTCTTTCCACTTCCATCTTTCTAGCCTTAAATTCCAATCTAGCAGTGTCTCCACAATCCTCTTTGTTTACCATCTTCTTCCATTTTCGAAAGCCAGAAGAATTTCCAGAGCGGTTTGCCTGCCAATTTTATGTCGTCAGTTCTATAATTGCCAATAATGTAAGATTTTGAAGAATAAAAACATTTACATTTTGCCCAGATTTCTCAAAAGAATTAATTCCATTATTCTACGAATGATTCGGAAGAGAATCTTTATCTTACTTGTTTTGATCAAAATGATTGATCTATTCTTGAAATATCAGAATGTTAAGTGAACTCTGATATTATGTATTATTAGATGGAAACAGCAACCAACCTACCTACCTAGATAGATAGATAGATAGATAGATATGAACAGACTGAGATAGATAGATAGATAGATAGATAGATAGATAGATAGATAGATAGATAGATAGATAAAGAATAGGCACTAATAGATAGATAGATAGATAGATAGATAGATAGATAAAGAATAGGCACTAATAGATAGATAGATAGATAATGAACATACTAAAATAGATAGAAAGAAAGAAATAGGTAGACGCTTTCATAGATATTACACACACAGACACACACACACACACACACACACACACACATATATATATATATATATATATATATATATGTATATATGCATGTATGTATATTTAAAGTTTTAAAATTATCTTTGAAATGGCTAAATGTATAGCCGAAAGCGCTCGGATAAACAGAACATTCGGACGGTTTTTATATAATTAATAATATAGATCACATGAGAAATTGTATAAAAAACTAAATAAAAGCGCCTTGTGAGTCGTATTCAATGAAATGTGCATATATATATATTTTGTCATCAACAGACAGACTGTTTCGCAGCTCATCAGTGTGGCTTGACGTCCGGTTGCCTCTAGCTAGGATCGAAACCCGACTGATTTGGCGTCAGTCGGAACTTCTACCACTAAGCCGTTGGCGCACGGCAGGGATGAAGGTGAATTTTAGCGTGGTTATTTTTTTTAGATTTAGATAAACACATACATTGACTGATAGTGACGCAATTCTGCCGAATATATATATATATATATATATATATATATATATATATATATATATATATATATATATATATATATATATATATATATATATATATATATATATATATATATATATATATATATATATATATATATATACTAAAAGAGATTGTTGCTTGAGCGGTAAGAATAAGACGTAAAAACGCAGTTAATGAAGATATGTATGAAGGATAGCAGTTAATCCTAGACATGAACACGTTAAGATTGTAGTGTCCTGGAAAGTATCCACTTGGGAGTTGATCCCATAAAGTAGCGGTTCGCGGGAAGAAGCTGTTCGGGTGGAATTTCTTCCTTACTAATAGACTACGAAGAAAATGAGGTTGGTTCCACTCAGTGTCTTAGCTGTGAGGGTTAGAAGAACCCCCCCAAACAGGAGGTCGTGGAGAGTCATCGATTACCCATATCCTGAAAGGACTTAGCATATAAACAAGTGTAATTCATATTTTATGAATTATGTTTGCGCAATGACTATTTTAAAGAACGCTCTTTCACCTCTGTTATATTTTCCCCCAGAGTGACCAACCTTGACTTTCTAGCTTTGATAGACTTCAAGAGCATCTGCACGCCCATGTGGGTGATGAATTGTTTTCCACCATACATCTTTTGCACAGACGAAATGCCGCAAGCCTCTAGCTTTTCTATAGCTATTTCCAGGGCAAATGTTCAGATAAGATCCAATCCCTCGTTCCGCCAATTCTAACCCTCACAGCTAAGACACTGAGTGGAACCAACCTCATTTTCTTCGTAGTCTATTAGTAAGGAAGAAATTCCACCCGAACAGCTTCTTCCCGCGAACCGCTACTTTATGGGATCAACTCAAAGAACAAAGATTCCGCAGCTTTCTCTTTCAGGTTGGCCCTGCGAGAGTCCGCGGTGACGACCTGGTGGACGGTGGGGCGCCAGGTTTGACGGTCAGCAGCAAGTGTCGACTACTGGCGATGGTCAATGTGGCAAGAACCGACGGACTTCTTGAGGGAGTCCTTATAACGCCTCTTTGGTGCCCCTCTGTCACGGTGGCCAGTGGAGAGTACGCCGTACAGGGCTATCTTGGGCAGGTGATGGTCCCTCATTCTGGTGACGTGCCCTGCCCTGCCCTGCGTAGCTGTGACTTCAGCAACATGGCTTCAATGCTGGTGATTTCCGCCTGTTTGTTAAATAGACAACTTGCTGTTCCCTCTGATTCTCTTGCCTTGAACATGTCCTGTGAGTGTTAAATTCTCCAGATCCTTTTCAAAGAGATACATACACGCGAGACTGTTGACCATAAGTAAAATTCAGGAGTGACATTTTCTTTTTTGTTGGCCATATACTACATCCCAATTTAAATTTAAATCCCAAGAACGAAGTGGGGGAGTGCTAATGTGACAATTTACGTCGTAAGGAAGTTGAAACGCTCCACGACTGTTAACCAGGAATTGAGTTAGCGTCCAATACTTGCATGAAATTCAAAAAGCTAATATTCAAACTAAGTTTTCAAAAGAAACAGAAAAGGGGGTAGATTAAATTCATTAGTAAAGTAATTAGTAACAGCAAAAAAAAGAAAAAGTTTTAAAAAAGTGATAGGTACTTAAAATGATTAAGAATGATATGACTCAAAAATTGCAACTGGCTGTTTCTGACGTGTTATATTGGTGTGAGTTCGTTTCAAACATCCTCGTCGCCACTGTTATATTCCGTGCTAAGGGAATGAACACATAACACCAAGTGGATACTAGAAGAAAGGTTTATTGTACACAACAAGTACAATATGAAATTCGGTACAGTTATACACACAGGTTAATCTAGTAGTGAGTGCCACTAATTGGAAGGTCTGACGTGCTTGCGTCGTGTCGCTCTCACTCGTCCTCCCCATTCTCTCGTAGACGGTCGACTTTATAGGTACTTACTACCTATAGTGTAATCATTCATAGGGGTGACTGGTTATTCCATTACATCATGGTGGTATCTTGCTGTTTCTATTTTCCTTGCGTCAAACTCGTTGGTCGCATGTTATGCCCATGAATCCAGAGTGTCCATTGATCGAACTATATCTATCCCGCTTCAAATGTCTTCCTTACTTGGAAAGACACTTTCCAGTATTCACTGTCATATAGGAGATTGAATGTTGTAAATAATCAAGAGTGGTCTCCCCTTGTTTTGTTACTCTCCACTTTAAGAGAGCTATTTCTGTATACTGGGACTATAAAATGACATTATACGCGAACCTTGTCAGTCGAATAAAGCTTTCTTAAAGACTACACCTGCGTACTTTTGTCATTACGTAGCAGTCCAGAGAATCAACTGTTTGACTAAGTCATAGATAATTTCCGTTTTCGTTTATTAACTTTATTCCTCAGAAAAAAAAAAGTATATTATCATTTTATTCAATTATTCACTGCTGGTCAAAGTCTTAATACCAATGAAAATAAAACAAAAAATATATCTTTTGCGTTGTTAGACCCTACCACTTATTGGAGTCAGCCAAACCTCTGGGTTTGAAGGTACTCAGCTTGTCAAACTCACTGCTTTCGGGCAGGGAGGAACTCAGATGAGGCTATGCCAAAGGGCAGAGTCTCGTCTGGAAAGGTAGACAGCTACCCGACCCCGTTTATACGGGGTCAACGGGGAATTTTTGCAAGAACCTACAATCTCTGGATGTCACACGTTAAAAATCCGGACTTGTGCCACATCCCGCCTTGTGGGGAGTACTTGGCTGACGCAACCACTTATTTGAGTAGAGCTTCGAAAAATGGAAATAAGAAAAGGAAGAATAAAAATTGAAAACTTTTTTAGCATTTGATTAGGAAAAATGAAATATTGCGAGGTTAAGCTATATGCTTGTTGCTCAAAGGTTTAAGATCATACCCAAAATAAATCCTAAACAGAGTAGGACATGTATTAAAAGACGACATAATAGTTAGTTGCACGGCTGTCATCATGAATGAATTGCACAATACTTGGGATTTATCTTGGACAGGAACATAAGGAGATATGTAAGAAGATAATGAAATAGATAGATAGATAGATAGATAGATAGATAGATAGATAGATAGATAGATAGATCGGAATATAATGAGTTAGAGCGGTAGATAGATAGAAACATATAGAGATAGAGAGGTAGACAAATATGTATATAATTAGATAAAGAGGTAGACAAATAAGGACATAATTAGATAGAGAAGTAGATAGATAAGGACAGAATGAGATAGATAGATAGATAGATAGATAGATAGATAGATAGATAGATAGATAGATAGATATGAACAGAATAAAACAAAAAGACAGATAGATATGAATAGCATGAGATAGATAAATAGATAGTCATCAAAATATAAAGAAAAGGAAAGTAAAATATATAGTAAATAGAAAAAACAAATAAGCGTAGATAGATAGATAGATAGATAGATAGATAGATAGTTGGCCAAAATCTTATTAGACTCAACCACTTATTTGAGTAGAGCTTCGAAAAATGAAAATAAAAGGAAAAATAAAAATCCAAAACCTTTTTTAGCGTTTGAATAATGGAAAATTAGGCTAAACACTAGCAAGTCAAAAGTTCATGACCACATTTAAACTAATATTTAATTGGTAAACACGTAATGAAATTTAATCATTTCTGTTCAATCTTCAGCTCAGTCAAAAATTTCCCACTTGTATCTCCAGCGTTACGTTAGGTAAAAACATAGCAAAACGTCGACGGAGATTGAACGTGGCAGAATTGTCGATCTGCAAATGCAACCTCTCTCTAAATGTGCCATCGCTGGTGAGATTGGATGGAGTAAAAACGATTTTGCAAATTTCTTAAAACACCCTAAGGGATACGGATCGAGAATCTCAAATGTTCGGCCCAAGAAAATTTTGTCGGCCTTGGACAGGAAGATTCGACGTGATGTTCGGCAAGGCCTCAGTCTATCATCGAACCAGATTAAGGCCCTGATGGACGCAGAATGCAGCTCAGTTAAACTTTGCTAAGAAGTGACAAACATGAGACGCAGAAAAGGGGAAGAAGTTTTGATGAGAAAAAAAAATTAACCTGGATAGTCTAGATGAATTCCAACCTTGCACGATATTACCCCGCCGAAAATATTTTCTACACAACACGGTGGAGAGTGTTTCATCGTGATCTATTGTGCTAACTCCTTCCAAGGAAATGAAAAAATAAAGCTTCAGTTTATGCCTAAGGGCATCAGAAATCGCTGGTGACATTGGCATATTGGAGAGAGTGTCCTTATTGACTGAATGTCCTCGCTTGTGGGGAAATGACTCGATTTTTCAGTAGGACAACGAAAACAATCCATAATGGCCGCTGGAAAAAGGATTTTTTCATGACGAAGAACGTGATTATTTTGGACCCACCAGCGAGTTCGCCCGATCTGAATCCCACTGAAAATGTCTGGGGGTGGAAGGCAAAAGATGTCTACAAAAATGGATGTCATTTCCAAACAGTGTATGATCTACGTGAAGCTATCTTCACCTCTTGAAATAAAATTCCTGACTACCTTTTTTTTTCAGATGCTTATATCGACCATGCAAAAGCTAATTTTTTTAAGTTATTCCCAATGACTGCCGAAGTAGCTCACCACTTAGATACCTGGTTGGGCATTTTCTACTAGGAATATTAAGATTACCTCCTCGGTTATCCATTGAAGCTGCTATCCACCAAAGAAAAAAAAAGCCAGTCCCCACTGCGGGCCATTTAAAAATAGTTCGCGCAGCTGATTGGTTGTACAAACAGCCAATCGGATGTGCGGAATACGTGGTCTTTCTTCGAAGAATTCTTTAAAAAGGCCAGAGTAGCTGTTAGCGTTTTAAAAGTGAGGGGGAATCAGGGTTAGATCTCCCCTGATTGGGTCGATTTGGTGATGGGGAGTATGATGTTGAAAGATCCGAAACTCCCTGATGAACCAAGTCAAAACATCACTGACGACCCCTTCGGGCGCCTACTTAAAAGCGTATTTTTGAATGAAGTTTAAGATTTCATTTAGGCATGGTTTCAAGATTTTGACCAGCTTAATTACTCAGTATTCTAATTTTCCATCCATATTAAATGCTAAAAGATATTTTAAATTTTCCTTATCTGTCTATATTTCTGAGATGAGGTATTATGTACACTATTTACATTATTCGGACTAGTGTCCTCATCTTTGTCGCCATATTTATTACAACGTTTCGGCCGTTGTACGCTCCAGCCTTCTTCAGGTGGTTGGAATGTCGAACAGAATCCTTTATTTCGCAGAACTTGGAAAGGGGAATTAACAGGAGATAACTGATAACTGACATCCTTTAAACATGGCGCGTGGAACTAGAACAGTCTACCCCAGTGAGCGAAACTCTCTACCTTGAGTGGCGCTTGAGCTTTATATTGGGTGAACATTAGAATTCAACGATGCTTCGAGCACAAAACTGAGCCTTCATCCTCTAATTTATGACAAAATGTGGGGGGGATAAAAGGCATCGTCTTGAAGACAATAGGAGCACCGGCCTGTGGCAGACTACATTCACAAGGCTTAAGTTAACCAGAGGTATGATTTTCAGTCACTTCAACGTTGTCGCAAGCTTGGATCGACTATCCACGACATTATTATCAAGAGGTCACCTCCTTGAATAGCACTATGTAACATGATTTTTGTCCTTTGGTAGCAACTGCTATTTCCTATTTGCTTACGCCAAGAAAGTATGAAAATTGCTAATAAAGGGTGTTTCATTAAGACGGATCAAAGTCAGCAGTAAGCAAATCAGTGATATTGGTGAAATTTTATTTATTTCTCTATTGGATCATGTTATTTAATTCATGGCAATTACTTGTGAAAAATAATATCGGCCAGCTGTTCGCCAGGGGCTTCGGCGGCACACCTCCGCTCGATGGTCAAAATTTTTTTATGACGTCTCTGTATAGTTCTCGTCGATTACACCAATATGCCTTATTATCTCATCCTTCAGCTGTTGAATTGTTGTTGGCTTGTTGGCATGGACCTTACTTTTGAGAAGAACCCCAAAGGAAGAAATCTAAAAGCGTCAGGTCGTACGATCGTGGTGGCCAACCGACATCGCTGTTTCGAGAGACGAAGCGACCTGGGAAGTTTTCGAAATGCATTTCTCTTTTAACGTCCATTTGTAACAGCCTTCAATAACTTTAACACGTTGTTTGATTGTTAATGTTTTCATGATTTGAAAATGCCAAAGACTTAAGTTGTTAAATCTGAAAGAGAAAGAAAAAAATTATTAAACGCTTAAACTTAATTCACATTTAAAATCGGTCCAAGTTATTGGAACACCCTGTATTTCCTTCGAGCTGCTTTCGTTATGAAGATATTTATATTTCTAAAATTTACGTATTCCTAGCGCCTCGGACTGAGGAATCGGAGAGCTGAGTTCATATATATATATATATATATATATATATATATATATATATATATATATATATATATATATATATATTGTGGACATTCCCGTCGTAGATCAACGCGGGCCGTTAACCCGCACCTACCAGCGATCTTAATCACGGCTATGCGGCGGAAGCGAGAACTCCCCCACCGGACCGCCTTGGTCGCGATATATCACCCTATAATGTATGATGGTCAGGCCACTCATTTCCTAGGAACCGACAGTCATACAACCTGCACATATGATTTGATTATAGTGGTGAAGGTTTTGTGCGGAACCAACCCACACATTTTTAGAAGAGCTAAATAAAGAGACCTGATGCACCGTTTGCCACAAGATCCCCAAACACCCTCCTCATGTTTTGAATTCAGAGTTGTCCTTCTCCTATATATATATATATATATATATATAATATATATATATATATATATATGTGCCCTTGTGTCTGATACGGTTAAGCCGCTCCAGAATTGTAGCAAGATTGATATCCCCACAATAGTGTCCTTGTGCCAGACTAGATTGATGATCATTAAATGCCCAGGGCTTCTTTCGTTTGAATGAAAGGCAGAATGATGAAGAAGTGGGAAAGATGCTTATTGATTATTCTATACTTAATCGATTTAATCACGGGAACAATTTCTCGATTCAATTGGAAATTATTTTCTAGCTTACGTGTTATTCAGTCTTTTAGATTATTTTTTTTATGATTCTTTTTATTACTGAGGGAGCGGTCATTCTTTTTATTAATGAGGGAGCGGTCATCTTTTTTATTAATGAGGGAGCTGTCCTTAAAACTAATCGAACTATGTGAACTTCTCAGATCAACGTAAATTTTTACTGGCATATCCCAAATATTCAGTCATCATTGGAATTTCACAAGTGCTAATTCTTAATTGTTATATCGCAAATACTAAATTTTAATTGATATTTGTCAAATACTATATCTTAATTGGTAGATTTTTAATACTAAATAATTATCATTCAAATACCTAATCTTAATTGACATATACTAAATATGAAATCTTAATTAGTGGTTTTCAATTACTAAATCTTAATTGGTATATCTCAAATGCAATATCTTAATTGGTATTTTTAAAACGCTAAATCTTAATTGGTATTTTTAATACTAAATTATAATTGATATATCGCAAATACGAAATCTTAATTAGTGGTTTTCAAATACTAAATCTTAATTGTTATATCCCAAATACTAAACCTTACTTGGTATTTCTCAAATCAATCAATCAGTCATGTATCTTGGACGATCATATCTGTTTCGATTGATGACTGGCTAGGCAGAGGATTTTCTGCAGAAGGCTACCATTTATTTATGTTGTAGAGTGGTTGCCAACCATGACAATAGGGTCCAGTCTGTCCTGCGATTGAACCCATAGATGGGGGAAGAAGAGACGGATTCATAACTTTTCTCAAAGGTATTTGAGCGTAAGTAAATGTATCAAACACAACTGGAATTATTAAGTAATAGTTAGTTATGTGCCATGCGTGATAAACGCTTAGGCGATCATGTATCTTACATGACTGACTAGGCAGATTATTTACCGCAGTAGGTTGACATTTCCTGCTGTAGAAAGTTGCCATCGAATAGAAACCAGCTCTGTCCAGCTATTTACCCATAACCGGGGGAGAAGAGGAGGATGGTAATTAACCTTCAGTCAGTTATGTGCCACGCGTGATACACGCTTAAGCGATCATGTATCTTTCGATACATGACTAACGGGGCAGATTTTTTCCCGCACTAAGTTGCCATCTCTTTCTGCAGTAGACCAGTTGCCATCCAAGTCTATAGAACCCGCTCTGTCCTGTTATTTACCCAAATCTGGTGGGGGGAGAATAACAGGATTCATAATCCTTCCCAAGAGTATTAGCACGGAAGTGAATGTAATCGATTCGACTGGAATTCGCACATGACTTCCGCATCCTCAATCCTAGCCGCTATCCATTACTCCAGCGTAATGGATACCAAGTCATAATCAGCGAAATACTAACCTTGCTTACCTACTTCCATTCGTTAATGAATTAAGTCAACCCTTTTTGGGAAGCCAAATTTTTCTGACAATGTAAGACTACATGTTGATACAAATATAAGACACCTAGTGAGGACCATAGTGCGAACTCAGCAGAAAGGAACGACTAAATTGATGGCACCCACTTGATGGTAATTAACCTACGTTCAGTCAGTTATGTGCCATGCGTGATACACGCTTAGGCGATCATGTATCTTTCGATACATGACTAACAGGGCAGATTTTTTCCCGCAGTAGGTTGCCATTTTCTAGCGGTAGACAAGTTGCTATCCAAGGCTATAGAACCCGGTCTGTCCTGCTATTTACCCATAGCTGGGGGAGAAGTGGATTCATACCTTAGCACGAAATCGTAATTGGTACTTCTAAAATACTTATATATATAATACGAACCTAGTAAACATTTTAACGTATTATCTTTTTTATTTTATGCATTATCAAGAGTAAAAAGAGATAAACAATTTTTTAGCGAAATAGTGAAAGACAAAAAACGAAGGAATGCATTTTTAAAAGGAAAACGTTGTTGAAAAAAAGAGAGTCGTCTAAAAAAAAATTTTTTAAACAAAGAAAGTAAAAGAGAGGGCGTGACGTGAAAAGAGGAATATTTAAAAGAAAGAAAGAACGAAAGAAAGAAAGAAAGAAAGAAAGAAAAAGTAAGGATAGAAAAAAAGCAAGAAAACGAAGGGATTTTTTTAGATGAAAATTTTTAAAGAAAGAAAGAAAGAAAGCAAGTAAGGAAGAAAGGAAGGAAAAGTAGAAATCAAATTGCAACAGAAAAAAGAATGAAAAGAAGAAAAAGAAAGAATCAAATTGATAATATAAAAAAGAAAGACAAAGGGATTTTAGTAGGGAATTTTTAATAAAATAAGAAAGAAACAGAAAGAAAGAAAAAGAAAAAAATCAGCTTTTAATAGAAAGAAGAAAGAAGGAAAAAGAAGAATCAATTTTTAATAGAAAAAGGAAAGAAAGAAAAAACAAACAAAGAAAAAACGAAGGTATCACATTTTTAATATAAAAAAAGAAAGAAAAAGAAGGATTTTTTGAGAAGAAAATTTTTAATATAAAAAGGAAAGAAAAAGAAGGATTTTTTGAGAAGAAAATTTTCAATATAAAAAGGAAAGAAAAAGGATTTTTTGAGAATAAAATTTTTAATATAAAAAAGGAAAAAAAGAAGGATTTTTTGAGAAGAAAATTTTCAATATAAAAAGGAAAGAAAAAGAAGGATTTTTTGAGAAGAAAATTTTTAATATAAAAAAGGAAAGAAAAAGAAGGATTTTTTGAGAAGAAAATTTTTAATATAAAAAGAAAAGAAAAAGAAGGATTTTTTGAGAAGAAAATTTTCAATATAAAAAGGAAAGAAAAAGGATTTTTTGAGAATAAAATTTTTAATATAAAAAAGGAAAAAAAGAAGGATTTTTTGAGAAGAAAATTTTCAATATAAAAAGGAAAGAAAAAGAAGGATTTTTTGAGAAGAAAATTTTTAATATAAAAAAGGAAAGAAAAAGAAGGATTTTTTGAGAAGAAAATTTTTAATATAAAAAGAAAAGAAAAAGAAGGATTTTTTTAGAAGAAAATTTTTAATAGTAAAAGGAAAGAAAAAGAAGGATTTTTTTAGAAGAAAATTTTTAATATAAAAAAGGAAAGAAAAAGAAGGAATCAAATTTTTATTAGGAAGAAAGAAAGAAAGAAAGAAAGAAAGAAACAAAGAACGTGGCAATAGGCGATAAAGCGTATAAAAGAGAGAAAGAAAGAATTTGTTTGAGGGATGGCCAGCCGATAAGGTGTGCCATTCAAGTAGGTCTTGGTAAGACTTGGTAAGATGAAACGCTGTGCACACCTGTTCGCCGGCAGCTGCGTCGTCCAAAATGCGTTGCCGATTGTGTGTTGTTCACCGTTTAATAGTTGCGCCCGACCTCTTCTAGCAACCAATGTTCAGTGGCTGAAACGGATGAAGATTAAACTTCGCCGCCGACCCACATTTATGCACCCCGCCTTCTCTAACGAATCATTACACACACACACACACACACACACACACACACACACATATATATATATATATATATATATATATATATATATATATATGTATATATATATATATATATATATATATATATATATATATATATATATATATATATATATATATATAGGGTCAGTTCGGCACCGTCTGTGAGGAAAAGAGCACCCTAACGTAATTCATTACGCAACGGTGGAGTAATAGACAGCGACTCGGATTGAGGAATCGGAGAGCCAAGTTCGAATCCCAGTCATTCACTTAAGTGCTAATACTCTTGGGAAAGGTATGAATCCTCTTCTTCTCATCCTCCCCAAGCTATGGGTAAATAGCAAGATAGACAGGGTTCTATAGCATTGGATGGCAACTGGTCTAGCGTAGAAATAAATGGCAACCTACTGCGGGAAAAATATGCCTCGTCGGTCATGTATCGAAAGATACATGATCGCCTTAGCATGTATCACGCATAGAACCTAAATGCTGTACTGCTTGGCATTGGCGCCGGTAGATCTAATGCGAATATTTCAGAGTGTTGTGTTGTCTATCTCAGGACAGTGCAGAGGATTCGGAAAGAATTGAATATAGCCTGTCAACATCATGGTGCTTGTAGTGATCACTAGTGATGGCGAATTTATGCCTCCATACCTCTTACCAAAGGGACTCAAACTCGACACGGTGGCCTACATCAAGTGCCTTGAGGAGGTCGCGCTGCCCTGCACCATGACACACAAGCAGGACAACCCAGCCATGACTGTCACGCAATTTCTGCAACCACATCAACCCTTATATCCGAAGGCCACCTAACACTATACACTGCAACGCTTTTGATTATTATGTACGGGGAGCTGTTCAGGGAGAGGTCAACAAAACTTCTTTCAGCATCAAAGATGGAGTGAAGGCAAGGATTATGGTAGCATTCACCAACTTAATCAAAGAGACCATCCAGAAGTGTTGCAGGAGATACCAAAGTCGTCTGGAGGCCGTGGTTGAAGGCAATGACCGTTTCATTGAATAAATCCGCTCTTTCGTATTTCAAGATATTTTTGTGCAGTTTTGGTAAATATATCTGTGAAGATGAGATATCAGTGTTATTTTCATTTTTGCGTCTTATTGTTATCGTGTGTTATTTTCATTTTTCGTATCCTGCATGTGTGTGTGTGTGTGTGTGTGTGTGTGTGTGTGTGTGTGTGTGTGTGTGTGTGTGAACCTTATGGTGCAACAAGAGAGATTTGATGTTCGGTTATTTAATCACTTTCCAGTAAAACCTAACACACGCACACGCACACATTCATACATACATACATACATACAAAGGTTGGACAAAATAATTCAAACACTTGTTAAATTCAAAGAAAATTTATTTAATATGGAGTTGGTTTTCCTTTAGCTTCACTTACAGCTTTAATATGTCTAGGAATGGAATCATACAGCTTCCTGACTTCATTCAGAGGAATTTTCAGCCATTCTTCCATTAACACCTGCTCTAGCTCTTTAAGACACGACGATGAAGCATAGCGGCTCTTGACTTGTCGCTCCAAAATGCACCACAAATGTTCAATAATATTGATATCTGGAGATTGGGGAGGCCACTCCATGTGTTCTAGCTCACTTTTATGCTCTTCATACCAATTCTTAACCACTCAAGCGGTATGTATTAGAGCATTATCGTCTTGGAAGATACAGTCGCCATGAGGGAATAAAGTCTGTGCCATTTGATGAACATGATCTCCCAAAATTTTCAGGTAATCTTTGCTATTGATTCTACCATGCAGGACAACTATTGGACCGAAACATTTCCATGATATGGCGGCTCAAACTATCATTGATCCACCTCCATGCTTCACTGTTAGAAGAAGGCAGTCAGGGCTGTAGGCTTCTTTGTTCTGCCTCCACAAATTTGCTTGCCCTGTACTCGGGAAAAAGAGAAAAAAACTGAACTCGTCTGAGAATATGACTTGCTTCCATTGGTCTGCAGACCAGGCATTGCGATCTCTGCACCACTTCAACCTCTCCTGAATGTTGCGAGTGGAGAGAAGAGGTTTCCTTACGGTGGCTCTTCCATGATATCCAGCCTTATGGAGCTCACGATAAACATTTTAACTAGAAACTATTCAGGTGATTATTCAACTCAGCAGTTACTTTGGCCGCAGTAGTCCGATGATTTTTTGCCACATTGCGTTTCAATGCACGTTGGTCCCTGTCAGTACGTTTGCAAGTCCGGCCCGAATTGCTTTGGTTACTCGAGGTTTTGCCCTGTTTCTACAATTGCGTCATAGTTCTTGATATGGTAGATCTTGAAAAACCAAACAGTTCACCAACCTTAGGGATCGAGGCTCCTGCTATGCGAGTTCCAACAATTTGCACTTTTTCGAAATCGGAGAGGTCACGCATTTATTTTACTAAATTCTAAAAATATATATGACAAAGACAGTAAATTAGATAAATAAACGTATTTACAATAGATATAACCTGCAATTACGATGTTTTAGTTAAAGTTCTTAATATAGTAGTTCTTTGAAATATAGGAGTGGAATTTGCACCTGTTCCAATTATTTTGTCCAACCTCTGTACATACATATGTCCTGGGCATTGCGTTCTACCTGGATGCTATTCTCTTTGAAATTTACATATATATATATATATATATATATATATATTGACCACTAATATTATCTTTATCTATATATCTATATATATATATATATATATATATATATATATATATATATATATATATTGACCACTAATATTATCTATATCTATATCTATATATATATATATATATAACCGAATGGGTAAATTTGGGTAGAGCGATCGTATAATACGTATATATAAATATTCTATACTGTGAGAAAAAACAGTGCTCAATGTTAAATAACAGAACTATTTAATACAGTCTAACCCGGATATAAGAGAAACCCAGATATAAGAGAGATTATCTCTGGTCCCAAATTAGAGCCTGTGTTAATGTATATATAATAGACCAAACCCGGATATAAGATAAACCCGAATATAAGAGACTTCTTCTCCTGTCCCGACAACTCTCTTATATCCGGGTTACACTGTATATATTAAGGAATATACAAAATAACTTACATTGACTGTACAACTCTGAGTTTCATGCCGAAGCATTTATCAAGTGCCGGTTATATTTATTTTATTTTTATTTTTATTTAATTTTGGTTTGACACCGGTTTTATAAAATTTCTGGTGATCGCGAGATACTTTATTGTTGCATTGGAATATTATTTTATTTTAGTTAAAATATTTAAATGAATTGTGGCTTAATTTTGTATTTGAATTTAGACCAAAATTTCCCTTTAAGATTGAAAATAAGGTTGAAAATAAGAAAAATAAATTCTAATTTAGAGAGACACTGATGCAATCAAGATAGTGAACAAAAAGAGACGTTAGAAAATCAAGGGGGATAACTCTATTTTTACCATGAGAATCAATAAAATAATTAATAATATTATTCATATAATTATTAATATTACTAAACTAACTAAAAGTAGAGATATCAATAATAATAAATTATGCCGTGATAAAATACAATTAAAGTACTAATAAAAATAATACATATCAGTGAAAATAAAATAATATAAAATAAAGTATGATAAGTAAAATGAAAAAGAGCTATATGTTTAGGAACATATAAATATGTAAATAAGAAAATAAATAGGGCAAATAAATGAATAAAAAAATACAAATAATAAATGCAAATAGATAAGTAAATAAATAAATATGTTTCTAATAGTAAGACTAAAGGTAAAAGAAAAAACAAGAAACAAAACAATAATCATTTTTATATATTAAAAAAGGTGATGATAAGATAATTGAAATAATGAATTAGTAAAAATGTTAAATGCGATACGATTAACAATAGTTGTATAGTAAAGATAGCAAAATTTAAAAAATAATAATATTGACAAAAATAATAACAATACTAGTATGTAGACGCTGGGTCACGCTAGACTGGGTCAACGTATTTGAGTAAAAATTTGGTTCTATGTAGGAAGGTGCTCATCAGTTCACTTCTCTTGTTTAAGAGATTAGAATTTTTATATTTTTCAGGATTATTAATTTTTCAGAAACACATAAGTTACATTTGTCGCCTTCCCTGCTGAAGGGATTAGCTTTCGCTACTACCTCTCAGGTGTTAATTGGGTTTTTATTCTCGTTTTTAGCTCCCAGAAAAATTTAGAGACGGCAATACTGTTACTATATTTGATATTGCCTAATATCATTTAGTGAGAGTAGAAGCGCAATTTCCACTGTTTTTTACGTAGAGCCCACATAAAACTTGACCTCGTCGTAATATTTGATTTCAGCTTTATAAACTAACGATTTGGACATACATTCACCGTTTATTGGGCAGGATTTCTTTTTTTTGCAACTGCAATTCTTGGTTGCGGCGATGTTGTAGTTTTGAAGGTTGTTGAAGTGCTTCATTAGAATGGAGCAGTTGTGGTGTACTATATACTGGCAGATATTTTAGCATAACTGTAGCTAACATTGACGTTGTTTTGTTGAAGATCTTATTAAGTGTAGGGTAATGACTGAAGTTTTTGTCGATTAAATTTTTAAAAGATTACGATTTTAGTTTTAGTAAGGTTGAACCATATAACATTGCGCTTACGACGTTTAGATTCGTTGGCGTCCTTAATGCTATATCCTAAGAATTCGAGGTTAATTTTATGGTTACTATGTTCTAGAGCTTCTATGTATTTGCGTTCTATGTGTTTGTCAAAAATGTCCTTATTGCTAGAGTTGGTAGTCAGTCTAAATTGGACAGAATTATATAAATTATTCAATATTCAAGGATGGTGGGTGGATTGTTTGTTGATGAATCTATGGTTGTATAAATCTTTAGTATATGGTATGTGAAGACCATTAGATAGGTCAAATGTTTTATCGAGGAAACTGATTATTTAAACATTGCTGGTGGAGGTAATGCTCAGATGGTGTTCTTTGAAGAGCTTAATTGGGTCTTTACTTAGACGGTCAGCTTTTTGAGCGCTTAAGTATAATCCTGTCGTCCATATATCTCCGAGAAGTTGCTAATGGATGCGATAAATCTGGCCAAACTTTGCTGCCCCATAAGCAAACAGGACATTAACATCATCAAACAGGCCCGAAAACCCATTCTGTTCATTGAAGGTCTCCTGTGGGACAACCGTAGCAATCCTAATTTTAGTATTGCCATGGTTGCGTTTGATTCAGCGGAAGCGTGCGAGCTACTAGGCATACTATTGTTTTGGCGTCACGGGTTTATTTAATATATTAAAACCACTGGTCTATATAGGGACCATATCAAGCGCAAAATCATTTGTAACTAGCTTAACTGCATATATATATATATATATATATATATATATATATATATATATATATATATATATATATAAGAGTAATAATAATAAAAGGAAACTTTAATTATCCATTTCGATTATAATTAATTTCGTGAACACCGAAATGTTCAACTCATCAGATCGAAATCTCCTTTGTAAATGGAGATAATACACCAAATGGACACATTAGATTGGTAGCGGGGAAGGAAACTGAGAGAGAAGAGATATATGGGAGGGGGTAGGAAATGGTTAAGGGATAAGTCGTTGGTTAGAAGTCGTGAGCTTAAAATTATCCGTTCCGGTCACAAACTGGTAATATATATATATATATATATATATATATATATATATATATATATATATATATATATATATATATGTCTGAAATTCAAACTGAAATCTGAAATTTAAACATCAATTTAGACTGATGAAGACCTCTAGTATCGTCACACTTTGTCATTCTATTTTTCACCAAATGCATATATATATATATATGTGTGTGTGTGTGTGCGCGTGCGCGCGTGTGTATGTGTGTGTGAGTGTGTGTGTGTGTGTGTGTGTGTGTGTGTGTGTGTGTGTGTGTGTGAAGGGAGAGCGGGCGAAATCTAAGCACCCAACGTTTATAATTACACATCGAAAAAAAAGATATAGAGACGCTTAAATTTAAATTTGAATTTTTTGCATTCAATATATCTATTGTCCTCCTTCTCCCCTCTATCGCTCTTTCTCCCTCTCTCTCTAGCTAGCTAGCTAGCTAGTTAACATATATATATATATATATATATATATATATATATATATATATATATATATATATATATATATATATATAGTTTGATTGATGTGACTTTGACCCAGGGTTTCACGCTTTTGAGATCGTCAGACAAAAGATTTCTGACGATTGCAAAAGCGTGAAAGCCAGCGCCACAAACTCACATCAATCGAACTAAATATGTTAGCTCTATCACTGATATTGAGCGCTTTCCAATAAGTACCGTGCATATATAATATATTGCATATATATACCGTGCATATATAATATATTGCATATATATATATATATATATATATATATATAAGTACCGTGCATATATAATATATTGCATATATATATATATATATATATATATATATATATATATATATATATATATATATAGTCAAACCTAATGAGCCAGACAAACCTACCAAGGTTTCACTTAGGCAGATCGTCAGGGTCGGCCGGCTAGGCTTGCTCTACGTTTGTATTGAGCTCTTTAGTTAGTTGTTTACTCGTATCGGGGTTTTTTTCTTTGGGCCTTGAACCTGTATCTGTGCGATTATTTTCGACAGACTTTCATGTTCCTGGCTCTTTCTTTTTTAAAACCTTTTTTTCCCTTCGTGATTGATTTGGCTATTGTTAAATCAAGAGTTCGAAGGTTTTTCGACACGAGTATAGTTACCTATATATATATATATATATATATATATATATATATATATATATATATATATATTATAAGAGATTATAATAAAAAACATGTTGAAATCGCTACACAAAAGCTTTCATGTCTCAATACTCTGAAAGCTTTTGTGTATCGATTTCAACATGTTTTTTTTATTATATTCTCTTATAATAAAAATAATAATAATCTACTTTGTATTGTACACTTTTTAAAAAGCAAATGCTACAAACAGTGGATTTTTACTCCATCTGTTATTTCTCTTATTTGGACACACACACACACACACACACATACATATATATATATATATATATATATATATATATATATATATATATATATATATATATATATATATATATATATATATATATATGATGAACACGTGGAAAAGACAAAGCAAAATCCGAATATGTGAGTTTAGTGTTTTTTATTTTGTTTTTTGTTTTTCTGTCAACGTCAGGCGTTTCGGTCTAATAGACCATCTTCAGGACATGGTTATTGGAGACATATTTATATTAAATTTAAGTTAAAGTGAAGAGACGATAGATACAGGACTAGTCACAAACAGAAAAACTGAAATTCTAAACTCAGTGTTCTCTTTCGTGGGCGGCGCTGCGAAAACGCGCTCCCAAGAAAGAGATTTTATCTTAAGTGGAAAGGGGGAATTTTATGTAAAACTAATAATTGTGTATTTGTGCAGCAATCCCTCTTTTATACATGTTTCGTTCAAATTGACTGCCAAAGTATATCGATTAAGACTTTTTTGATTCTATAATTGTGTTAGTCCATCATATATATAAAAAAATAATTTTTCTGAATGCTGTAGTGTTAATTTCCTTGTTGGCTGCCGGGTAAAGTAATTTAATAATTGTGTATTTGGTCATTAATCCCTCTTTATACAAGTTTTACGATATATATATATATATATATATATATATATATATATATATATATATATATATATATATATATTGATGCATGTTTCATTAAATAATATGGACAAGTTTTGTCTATTTATTTTAAGTAAGTTCCTTTTATATGATGACAATATACTAAAAATGATTAGTCAATACTTATATATCTACAACAGATCCTTGCAAAAACATTAGGTTAATCATATACTAAACTAAATCTAATATATCCAACTTAATTATTCGCAATGTTTCTTCGCCACCTCCCCGTTAGCGATTTGCAATAAACCAACATAGTTTACAAATTAAAGTACCCTTTGGAAGATTGTATCTCCAATGGATGAAATAATATTTATGTTAGTCACACCACAAACTCGCTTTCACGACGCTTGACTCTACATTTGAATGATAATTCTAACATTTTTAGGCATTTAAAACAACATGCCTGGCCGCGTACACAATTCCGGAAAATCCTTGTTGAAAACACAACTATACTTAAACATGAAAACAATAAACAAAAACTAAAAACTCTTGAAGCTATATACATAAAACAGTTGAAACCTAACCTGAACAAAATTAACTACCAAATCACCACAAATATTCTTAAATGCCTATAATTGATAACTGAAGCCATTGGTTTATACCAACGGCTTCCCATACTTAATACTTCTCGTTTTCACTCTCTCGTGGTCATGTGTGACGTCATCAGCTGCGACGCGATTTTCGCTTACGCGTCTGGTATACACGAGTTTGTCGTCGCTTGGAAATCTTTCATGCACCAAAAACTGACTATCATTATTGTTTCGTTCGTGTATTGGTTGATATATTGGAATGTAATTATCATCTTTGATACTGCCTTATGTAAGCCGAAAGCTTAGATTGGATTTAAACATGTATCAATATGGTGATTTCCTTTCGTCTTTCAATGATAATGTTATTAAGCTTATCAGACAATATGAAAGAAACTTACTTGAAATAAATAGACAAAACTTGTCTGTGTTATTTAATGAAACATTCATCAATGAAAAATTGCTGCCTAAATGTATATATATATATATATAGAGAGAGAGAGAGAGAGGGAGAGAGAGAGAGATAGATATATACATGAACTATAGGTAAATGCCTGATAATAAAATCATAAAGTTTTAACCGAAGTATATTGTCAGTCGTTTTTAACGAAACTTGTAATATATATATATATATATATATATATATATATATATATATATATATATATATAGATAGATAGATAGATAGATAGATAGATAGATGTGTGTGTGCGTGTACATGCGGGCCTTTGTATGATCCCGTAAGTAAAAACATTATTTAATCTTAGGAAGTGCTTTTACTCTGAAGAAGTCCTTTTTGAAAATCGGTGCCCACATATATATAAACATAAATATACACCTTATATATGCATGGCCGGTGCAACGTTCTCCTGTGCCCATAGACGCAGGATATTGGGGGCTCCAACACTACTATATCTCATTTTCCATAAGGTAGTTTTTCAGATGAAATATAAATTTTTATTGTAACCTAATCCGATTACATTCACTTACGTGCTAATACCTTTGGAAAAGGTATGAATCCTCTTCTTCTCCCCCCCCCCCAGCTATCGGTAAATAGCAGGACAGACCGGGTTTTATAGCCTTGGATAGAAACTTGTAAAGAAAGAAATGGCAAACTACTACGGGGAAAATCTGCCTCGTCAGTCATGTATCGAAAGATACATGATCGCCTAAGCGTGTATCACGCATGGCAGATGAGTGACTGACTTATGTGCAGTAATTGGCCATATGCAATAGAGTTGCGCAATTCAACTAGAAAAATTGAAAAGAAATATAATGTATGTGAATACAAATTAGAGATATGTCATAATAGATCCTTCCATCTAAATTAAACCAGCTGCGTTTAGCGGCAATTTTTAACATGAACTTGAGATTTTTCTTGTTAAAAAATCGAATAATTTAAACATTTTCAACATAATGGGTAAAAAATAATGAATTTTAAATAGTGTTTTCACGAGTTAGCAGGACCTAACACATTCGCGAATTTTTTTTTTTTTTTTCACTCCTGTGGCAGTGGAGACTTCAGGGGTTATTGGCCCTCGTTCGATGGCGTTCCTTCGGAGGATTAGCGCGATTGCGTCTCGATTAAGGAACGAGCCTCGTGAAATGGAGTGCCTCTTGCAGCGTGTCTCACTGGCGATATTTCGAGGTAATGCTTTTTCCATCATTGCGGCTAGCAAAGGATAGAAAAAAATTCTTTATAGTTACGTTGTTCTGGAATTGCCATCAATGGTCGACTGAACCTGCTTTGTTTCAATGACTTTTGTTTTGATATTATAACTTACTTTGTTCAATAAATGATTTTCTTCGCGGATTTGGGCGAAGAAATCAAAAGACGCCAGAATGACGCCATAACCCGCGAAAATGTGCCATCCTTTAATAATCAGCTGTGCTTAATTTAATCTGTAACATATATAAATGTACGTAGAAAAAAGCAAATTTTGATAAGATAGCGACGGTCACAAAGTACTGCATGGGGCCCCTACTCAGGTCTTGGGCTACTGCAATGTGATCATTGATATATGCACAAATAGCACTGACTTTCAAAAAGTGACACATTGGAAAGAGTGTGGTGCTTGGGTGAACAATTTAATGTTGAGCATCGATATTGGAGAAACAATCCCCCAAAGGCCCCAAAATGAATCCTGTTCTTTCTTTTATTATCCTCTTTATTCAGTAACGTTTTCTCAGTTTCAATCAGTCTCTGTAACCCCTTACGTCTTAGTGGCTTTAACACCTTACGCGGAATAAGATGATTAAAATACACAAGGTCCCGACTTACAGGTAAAAAAATAGTTTAGATGTTTTAAACTTTTTAATAATGAATGAAATCTCTAAATTATTATTTAATGGCTTTTTTCATCTTGTTTATAATTTGGGTGCATCTAGTTAAATCTAAATGATTTTTTTTTCTATTATTTACATGCGGATCACAACGTTTCGGGGGCTGCGCATTCCGAACTTCATCGGGAAACTTTCATGGAATTTTGAACTGAACATGTTAATTAATCTTCTGCTGTCAATGTTTAAGAACATTCTGTCTTTAGACTTACGGTTAGGTAACATTAGTTCTCGTACGATCACCGAAGTTGAACAACGTTGAACGTGGTCAGTATCTACAAGGGTAACCACTTGGGAATACCAGGTGCTGTAAGCATGGATGGCTAGGTGGTGTAATGAATAATGGCACGGAATTGTTAATCGCCGAGCAGAGTCCCAATTCCAATTAGATTTGATATATTCACTTACGCGCAAATGCCCCTGGGAAACGTATGAATCTGCCTCTTCTCCCCTCAAGCTATGGGTTAAATGATAACCTTTGTATGACTAAACCATCATTATGTTAAAATCTTTTTATAATCTAAAAATATTTCACAGCTTTCAATAACCTGAAAAGTAGTAGAATCAAAGGAATTTATCAATCAAG
>OZ038502.1:66357008-66389508 GCA_964036315.1 Acanthosepion esculentum | reverse complement strand
CTAAAAATATAAACAGAACATTCTGTAATTGATATTCGCGCAAGAAGGTTATCATCATGACAAGAGGTAAAGAATTGACAAATTCGCAAAAGAACTAATTGTTAAGCTCTGGAAAAAAGGTAAAAGTTACAGGAAAATCTCACACAACGTGAATATCCCATTTACTACCATTGGTTTATTTATTTCAATGTATAAAAAAAAAACACAAAAGTGTAGAAAATCAAAGAAGAACATTCTTCAAGATCCTCAAGGAAATTAATGCTTCAAATTAAATAAAATCCAATGGTTACTCGTCAAGAGTTGCAGGATGATTTGCCTTCATCAATAATCTGTGTCACTAAACGAACAATAAACAATGAAATTCATAGCAACAATCTAAAGTCACATTCCACTCTGAAAGCTCCACTGCTATTGAAAAGACAGAGATGCCAGATAGAAATTCGTTCGGGAACATAAGGATATGGAAAAATTGTATTGGGAAAGATTATTATGAACAGACGAAACCAAAATTGGGTTGTTAGGACGTAACTCAAGAAATTATGTATGAAGAAAAGATGGCGATGCCTTCAAAGAAAAGAACACTTGTTCCAACAGTGAAATTTGGTGGTGCCAACATCATGGTTTGGGGATGTTTTCTCTGCAAAAGGTACTGGCAACATATCAGTAATGGATGTTAGAATAAATGCCGCAGCATATAAAAATATTTTACACGCCAATTTAATGATTTCCCTTGGAAATCCTGAACTTCCTCCTCAACGGATCTTTCAAGATAATCATCAATAGCAGACTGCAAAATCTACGAAGAAATTCCTCATATATAATGTAAATATCCTAAAATGGATGTTTTTTTTTCTGAAAAAGGTACTGACAATTATCGAAATGGTAGATGGTAGCAAAATATTTTGGAAGCAAATTTAATGATTTCGGTTGAAAATCTTGAACTTCTTCCTGACTGGATCTTCCAACAAGATAATGATCCTAAGCACAGTGCAAAATCTACAAAGAAATGGCTTGCTGAAAATAATGTAAATATCCTGAAATGGCCAAATCATTCCCCAGATTTAAACCCAATCGAGAATCTGTAGCGTTATTTGAAAATTCAAATCCAATCGAGAGGTCCAACAAACATCCCGGATCTGAATACCATATGCGAAGAAGAATGGAACAAAATACCAACTAAAATTTGCAAAGCATTAATTGAGAAATACAAGAAGAGATTCGTTACAGTAGAAGTGAATAATGGCTATTCTACAAAGTATTAAATGAAGATTATGTATTCTTTTTCTATTGTACAAATATTTTTTCAGCAATTAAAATGGATAAATGGGATTTATTTCTATTAAATCATGTTTTTCTGTTTTTCTGCATATTTAGTTATTACTCATCTGTGTACAGTTAATTATATAAAAAGTATGTTTATTCATTATTTCGAAATGTGTACAAATATTTGTTTCTCCCCATTCTATATATATATATATATATATATATATATATATATATATTACTCCTCGTTTTCTCGCATTCTGATGATCTCGTGCGTTCTTATTCTGATTCCCTCTCACTTTTTTCTATTCACACAAGCCCTTTCACTTTCTCATTCCTTTTCTTGTCTTTCTTTCTTTTTCAAATTCCTTTTCTTTTTCTTTTGCGACTTCTCTCTCACTTTATCCTCCTACCAAGTTCTATTTCTCTCAAATTCTTTAATTCTGTCTCTCTCTCTCTCTCTCTCTCTCTCTCTCTCTCTCTCTCTCTCTCTCTCTCTCTCTCTCTTTAAGTTCTTTGTCTATTCTCACTTTCTCTTTAACCGTGTTCTTATTTTTTCTAATATTCCTTCTCTCTCTATCTCGCTCTCTCGTGTTTTCTCAGTCTGAAGGTCTCATACATTCTTATTCTGTTTCTCTCACTTCACCTCTCTATCTCTCACACACACACGCACACACACACACATGTTCTCTTCACTTCTTTTCACTCTCTCTCTCACTTTCACACACACACACACACACACAAACACACGCGCGCGCGCATGGGCTCGCTTTCGTTCTCTCTACCTACTTAGTTCTGTCATTCATATTCTCCTTTTCCTTTCCTCTCTCTTTCTTTCTCTTCACACTCTTTCATTCTCTCATTTTCTCTCCCTCTCTAAAAAATCACTTTTACTCTCTTTCTCTCTCTCTCTCTAGCCACACTCTCTCTCTCTCTCTCCCTCTCTCTCTCTCTCTCTCTCTCTCTTTCTTTTACACACACACACACACAAGCGGGCGTTTTATCTCCTTACCAAGTTCTGTCTTTTTTATTCTCTCTCACTCTTTTTTCTCTTAGTTTCATGTTCAATCTCTCTCTTTCTCTCACTCTCTCTTTCTTTTTCTCGCTCTCTTTTTTGTTTGCTCTCTCTATCTCTCACTCTCTCTCTCTCTCTCTCTCTCTCTCTCTCTCTGTTTCTCTCGCTCTCTTTTCCTTTCGCTCTCTCTTCTCAGGTCTCTTTTTCCCACGCTCTCTTTACTCTCTCTGTCTCTTTGTCTCGCTTTCAAGTCCTGTTTCTCACTTTTTCCATATCTCTCATTAAAGTTCACTCTCTCTTTCCATCTCAAGTTTTATTTGCCTTCCTTCATGATCCTTACCCTCCCCTTTTCAGCTTCTGTTTTTCCAACTTTCTTTCTTTTTCTTTCTTTCTTTCTTTCTTTCTTTCTTTATTTCTTTCTTTTTTCTTTCTTTCTTTCTTTCTTTATTTCTTTCTTTTTTTCTTTTTTATTTCTTTCTTTCTTTCTTTCTTTCTTTCTGTAGGGTTCTGCATATCGCTCTTTCTCTGACTTTCTCTCACACTTTCTCTCCCCAAAATTCTCTTCTTTCTATCTTTCAATTATCCTTTCTCTTTTTCTCTCTTGTATCCTTCTCCACTCTTTCTCAGTCTTTCTCCTTATCTCTCTTTCAAACTTTATCTCCTCTCCCTCTTTATTATCTCACTATCACTTATTTTTTCCGTTTTCGTTTTTATATTAACATTTCCTCTCATCTCTCTCATTTTAGTCGAAGTCATAAATTTGCGTTCAAAATATTTAGTCGAAACCATAAATTTGCGTTCAAAACATTTAGTCGAAACCATAAAATTGCGTTCAAAACATTTAGTCGAAACCATAAATTTGCGTTCAAAATATTTAGTGGGTCCCATAAAATTGCGTTCAAAACATTTAGTCGAAGTCATAAAATTGCGTTCAAAATATTTAGTCAGACCATAAAATTGCGTTCAAAACATTTAGTCGGACCCATAAAATTGCGTTCAAAACATTTAGTCGGACCCATAAAATTGCGTTCAAAATATTTAGTCGGACCCATAAAATTGCGTTCAAAATATTTAGTTGAAGCCATAAATTTGCGTTCAAAACATTTAGTGGAACCCATAAAATTGCATTCAAAACATTTCGTCGAAGCCATAAAATTGCGTTCAAAACATTTAGTCGGACCCATAAAATTGCGTTCAAAATATTTAGTCGAAGCCATAAATTTGCGTTCAAAATATTTAGTTGGACCCATAAAATTGCATTCAAAACATTTAGTCGAAGCCATAAAATTGCGTTCAAAACATTTAGTCGGACCCATAAAATTGCGTTCAAAATATTTAGTCGGACCCATAAAATTGCGTTCAAAACATTTAGTTGAAGCTTTAAAATTGCGTTCAATATATTTAGTCGAAATCATAAATTTGCTTTCAAAATATTTAGTCGAACCCATGAAATTGCGTTCAAAATATTTATTCGAAGCCATAACATTGCGTTCAAAACATTTAGTCGTACCCATAAAATTGCGTTCAAAACATTTAGTCGGACCCATAAAATTGCGTTCAAAACATTTAGTCGAAGCCATAAAACATTTAGTCGGACCCATAAAATTGCGTTCAAAACATTTAGTCGAAGCCATAAAATTGCGTTCAAAACATTTAGTCGAAGCCATAAAATTGCGTTCAAAATATTTAGTCGGACCCATAAAATTGCGTTCAAAACATTTAGTCGGACCCATAAAATTGCGTTTAAAACATTTAGTCGAAGCCATAAAATTACGTTCAAAACATTTAGTCGAAGCCATAAAATTACGTTCAAAACATTTAGTCGAAGCCATAAAATTACGTTCAAAACATTTAGTCGAAGCCATAAAACATTTAGTCGGACCCATAAAATTGCGTTCAAAACATTTAGTCGGACCCATAAAATTGCGTTTAAAACATTTAGTCGAAGCCATAAAATTACGTTCAAAACATTTAGTCGAAGCCATAAAATTACGTTCAAAACATTTAGTCGAAGCCATAAAACATTTAGTCGGACCCATAAAATTGCGTTTAAAACATTTAGTCGAAGCCATAAAATTGCGTTCAAAATATTTAGTCGGACCCATAAAATTGCGTTCAAAACATTTAGTCGAAGCCATAAAATTACGTTCAAAATATTTAGTCGTATCGTGAAAGATTACTTCCCAAAGCCTAAACAGCAAAATAATTGTTAGACACAAAGAAAACAATGCCAAAAAGTTCAAAATCATTAGATTTCGGCATTAAATTACCCATAGATGTATTGATATACCGCTAAACAAAAACAGACTCGGCAGCCATGAACAATTATAACATTATGTACGTACGTGTTATGGTATTTGATTGCCATGAATCTTCATATGGCTTTTCAAACTAACATTTGATTTGCATTCTTTCTCACATACAGGGAATAGCTGATTGACATAATGTTATTCTTATTTACCAACGCACGCATGGATTCTCTCAGCTATAAATAGGAACAGGTACTGCCTTTTGGAGAGGGAAGTTTCTAGCAGTCAGCTCTGACAGTCGAACTGAACATTCTCGCTGTAACACTCTCGTTTGTATATGTTTGTATTACTATTTCTATTAATATATTTGATTAACTCACTTCCTCTCTTTGTGTCTTTATTTCTGACCATACAAGGCCACAACACACAGGCTGGAATGGCAGTCTGATAGTCAACCTCAGGTCTGTTGTCATGATGACAAATGGTGACGTTTCGATCCAGTTCTATTGAGACAAAGACGTGAGCAGATATTGCAGGTTAGTGTAAGAGTATCACGTTTCTCTGCTGGGGGCTTTGTGGTGATCCCTTTTCATACATCCCGTTTCGACATTTTGTTGACAACGCGAGAAGATTCAAATGACAGTTTTAACCTCCTCGGCCATCCCGCGTCACGCACTACGGTTACTAGCATCACGATCGCATGAGTCATCTCCAATACCTTGATTCAATTTCTGAACCTTTTCTTTGCTTTATATGAAAGTCATTTACAATCTACCAGTTCCCCATAGAGCACGAATCATCCATCCACAATATGTGGACACTCCACCATAACTTGTACTTCAGCCATAATGTCTTACCATTAGGTGGGCTGTATGTGGGAGGTGTTTCTGCTGCAGCCTATATGGGGGGGGGATAACCTCTCGTTATCGAGCATCCCACAAAGATGCACCGATGCCATGCATGGATATGACTTTTAAGCAAGACCTATGATATGCATTGTTTTCCTCAAACTCGGAAACCACGACCAGCCACAACATTAGGTATGGTTTCTGGCATTCATATGCCTTTTCAAAACCACCAGTTGATATGGATTCATTGTCACATATAGGACATCTCACAGGGGCACTTCGAGGTGGTGTAATGGTTAGCAAGCTTATCTCGCTAGAACAATTAGGACTGAGTAGTGAGTTCGATCTTCACTGGGTGCCCCATACATTCGGCCTTGTGCCACAGCTTATCTCGCTAGAACAATTATGACTGAGCACTGAATTCAATCCTCACTGGATGCGCCACACTTTCGGCCTTGTGCCACATTTGAGCTACGGTTAAAAAATTACCATTTGGGCACCGTGCAGTGGTGTAATGGTTAACAAGCTTGTCTCGCTAGAACAATTACAACTGGGTAGTGAGTTCGATCCTCACTGGGTGCCTCACACTTTCAGCTTTGTGCCACATCTAAGCTACTCTTACAAAATCTTTAGGCACTTCGACGTGGTGTAATGTCGATCAAGTTTCTCTCGCTAGATCAATTACGACTGAACAGTAAGTTCGATCCTCACTGGGCGCCCCATAATTTCGACCTTGTACCATACGCAAAGATAATTACCATAGAGTCTAGGTATCATTGAGAAGATTTCATCAGAACAATTACTCAATTTGCATTATTCGGACTATTGTCCTTACAACGTTTCGGCCGTTGTACGCTCCGGTTTTCTTCAGGTGGTTGGAATATCGAACTAAACCCTTTATTTCGCTCACTGGGGTAGACTGTTCTAGTTCCACGTGCCATGTTTAATGGATGTCAGTTGTCAGTTATCTCCTGTTAATTCCCTTCTCCAAGTTCTTCACTGCCTTAAACGGGTATTGAACTCACACTCTCTGGGTCCAGTCACTGGATCTAACTAACGCCTTTATCTACTGTGCCATGTGTCCTTAAACATGGCACGTGGAACTAGAACAGTCTACTCCAGTGAGCGAAATAAAAGGTCCAGTTCGACATTCCAACCACCTGAAGAAGACCGGAGCGTACAATGGCCGAAAGGTTGTAATAAATATGGCGACAAAGATGAGGACAATAGTCCGAATAATGTAAATGTTGTACATAATGCCTCATCTCAGAAATATAGACAGATACGGAACAATTACTATGACTGTAGTTACAGCAGTGTGTGCACTCTAACCTTGCGTGACAACCAACCGAGAGAAAGGAAAAAACTGAATTAAAACCGGTTCGATCTGGGAGGGTTTCATTGCCAGTGATGAGTAAACGGTGGCATGCGGTCCGTTTGGTCTTTCTGAAGGCTTATTAATTGCATAAAGAAAATAATGTTCTTTAAAATTTTGATTTGTTTCGTTCTCACTTGTTCACTCACACATTCTCTCACACAGAATCGCACACATAAACAATGATTATGTACAATGCCGCATGAATTTTGTAAACCTTCCGTGAAAATAACGTTTTTATCATTTTAGACCATTGACGATTTTCACTAAGGAAGATCATACGTGTAAACATATTTTGCCTTTCAAACAGGAAACATTCATAAGAATTGTTTTATCTGTAGAAGAAATTTTTTTTTTGTTTTTAAATGAATAAATTAGAAATAAATCACAATCATTTTTAAGATACAACGGCTAAAGCTTAATCTAACAATTGGATATTTTTGCTATCGGCAAAAGGCAGGGAAGGGGCCTTTTAACGCATTATATACGTGATATATAAACGCCATACCGGCTGACATAGCACTCAATTCTTACGAAGAGCGATGCATTGAATCAGCAATTATCTTTTCTCCATAGTGCTCAATCGGAGAACGAGATGATGATGATGGTGATGATGGTGATGATGATGATGATGATGATACAAAGTGGAAAATCTATAAACGACACGTTTCACCGAGACCATCTGCCCTCAGATTAATTAACTTGAGGAAGCCAAAGAGAGCAGACGCTCTCGGCAAAACGCGTCGTTTATAGATTTTACAATTTGTTTCATCGTCTTCATTTTGTTTCGGATAATATTATACATACTACAGACACACACACACACACATGCACACACATTTATTTATACAGTGGGTATGTAAAAGTGGGTATAAATTAAACAAAACATGCGCACAAAACGTATTGTATTGATTATACAGACATATCGATAATAAAAATGGCAATCCCTGTTTGCCCTTGTGATTCACGCAATCCTCTTTACCTGTAAAACATTTATTATTATTATTATTATTATTATTATTATTATTATTATTATTATTATTATTATTATTATTTATTTATTTATTTATTTATTTAAAAATAAAAAAATTACAAATGATTTTAATGAATTAAATGAATTCTAGTCTTAACAGATCGCGACAGCTTTTAGAGAGATGTGATTAAATATACTTTAATATTTAAAAACTATTTATTCAGTATTATTAGTTTAGGTAATAACCATTATAACACTAGCAAACATCCATCAGTCAACATATCAACATTTTAAATAAACGACTACCTCCATGTTAAAAAATGCATTTCTGCAATATTTTCAGATTACGTATACTTCAAATCAGCTAATATTCCTCAAATAAAGCATTAGAAAAAGTATATTTTGTTTTTGGAAGATATTTTAATAAAGAGAATTACATTGTGATAAACACAGGCTAAAATGGCGCCGGAATCAGATTTTTGAGCAAAACGTAAACAAACAAAAAACTCCTTCCAGTCAATTTAAATTAGTTTTGAAACAGAGCAATGTATTTTGCTTATTGGAAAAATTAAATGGAATCTATTAACTTGAAATTAAGACTAAAATATGGGCTTCAGAAAAGTTTTCTTCGTTTTAAAAAATTCATTTCAAACGCGAATATGTCGCGCTACATTTTATTTCATTTATTTGTATTTTGCGAAACACTTTCTTATTGCCTTGTACATATATATATATATATATATATATATATATATATATATATATATATATATATATATATATATATATAATGATGATAATAATAATGGACTCTCCCGTCGGTTTCGATCTGACAGCTTATTTGATTCAGATATGAAATTTTGTGCGATAATCTTAAGTGGCATTTAAGACCCGCTAGTGATTTACGAAGGAGGCCACATATGGAGCAAGAGTAAGAACTGTGGGATGAGATCACTGTTAGATTGGCTGACCTTTTAGATCTTCCTCTCGCTTCTTGAAGATGATTCAGACAAGCTGATTCAGAACTGTTTGAGTCTACTAAAACACGTTGATCTCCAAGGCTAAGCACTCAAGGGTGTTATGTGGTATATTGACAGCTGATAAGTTGCTTTTCAGCTCGTCTTTGTATCTTAGCCATGGGCGTCCTACATTCCTGCAGCTCTGATCTAACTGGCTGTACATTAGGATCTTGGGTATCCTGTCATATATATATATATATATATATATATATATATACATATATATATATATATATATATATATATATATATATATATATATATATATATATATGAAAACAGGGTGCGATGGATGAATTGTCGTCAAAATTACACAAAAATGAAAACAACACTGACATATCATTTTTAACAGATATATATTTACCAAAATTACACAAAAATATCTTGAAATACTAAAGAGTAAATTTATTCAATAAAATTGCCATTGGCTTCAACCACGGCCTTCAG
The DNA here is from genome assembly GCA_964036315.1 of Acanthosepion esculentum. Lineage (NCBI taxonomy): Eukaryota > Metazoa > Mollusca > Cephalopoda > Sepiida > Sepiidae > Acanthosepion > Acanthosepion esculentum. The sequence continues at coordinate 66,380,319 of OZ038502.1, read as the reverse complement.
ACGACTACGGAATCTCCTGTAACTCTTCTGGGCGGTCTCCTTGTTTAAGTTGGTGAATGCTGCCATAATCCTTGTCTTCAGTTCATCTTTGGTGTTATCAGTTTTATCGGTCTCTCTCTCAACAGCGCCCCATACATAATAATCAAGTGGGTTCAATCTGGGAAGTTAGGTAGCCAGATGTAAGGGATGATTTAGTCGCAGAAATTGTTTGACAGTCATGACTGTGTCCGCCTGCTTGTGGGACATTGTGCAGCGGCTTGTTGCCAAACATAGGATCTTCCAGCAGACACCGTCTTGGTCCAGGGAAACACTACCTCCTCAAGGCACTTGATGTAGTCTTTCGTGTTGAGTCAGAGCCCCTCGCCAACAAATTCGGGAGTTCTTTTCATATCAGAAAGATCAGAGTGAGTTTTCCGAACTGCCGTTCATTCGCAATCACTATAAAACTCATCCAAGTTTTTTTAAATTATCTGCATTGTCTTCAGATTGACATTAAAACATTCCAAAATGTTCGTATTGCAGCTTCCGGCGCGAATGCCAAAGTGTACAGAATGCCGTTTTCAAATTTCTGGCGGAGTGAATTGCGTCATGGTGTTCTTTTTCTCACACTTGATGCCCAAATGAGTCTACTATACTGTTCAGCCGACAAAATTTTTAATAAAAAAGCAAATCGTATGCGCGAAATTAAAAATATGAAAATTTACCCATCACACTCTGTATAGCCAGTTACACAATTTTTGAAAGAAAATGATCGGACACAAATCAAGGACCTTAAAAGATAGAGTAATGGAAATTACATTTGTTGAAAGGTAAAAGGATATCATTTTAGGATTTGCAACCATTTAGTTTCAAACATGAACCTAATATGTCAGGAGTGGAACTAGATTATATGCTTCAAATATCCGCCGATCAGTTGAAAGAAAGCACCGTTGAATTCCTCCTGGGTGATCGCTTGAATCTTCTCAGTTATGGCTGCATTTGATTCAGCAATGGTGCGCGGGTCGCCAGGGTAGATGTTGTCAATGAAGAACCCCCAGAAGAAGAAATCTGGACGCTTCAGGTCAGGCGAGTTAGGTACTCATTCCAATTATGCTTTGAGGCTCATGAGACGCTCCCCACACTTTTCAAGGGGCCATGCCATGATAACCTTAGCAATGTGAGGAGGAGCATCATCCTGCTGGAACCACTGTTCCTACTCATCATGGTCCTCACGCTCCTCGAGCTCTCCCCTTCAGAGAGGCTGCTGCTTAGTTTCAACAGTGGTGAAACACGCTGTATTATTCTCATTATCGTAATTCATTCATTCATTCATTATTATTATTATTACTTTTATTATTATTATTATTATTATTATTATTATTTCCTTCGGTTTCTGGTGTGTACTCATTTCTTTTTTTTCTGGCTTATATGCGCGATCGTTTCGCATTTCTCAGCCCGAATTTCAACAGGAGGCGTTTTTGCTTTCTGGTTGAGAAAGCTACATTAGAGAATTAAACGACAAAAAGTATCGAGACATATGATGGAAATTAAAAGCTGGTGTGAAGGATTTAAGACAGCTAGAGAAAAACTAAAAGAAAACGAATACAATGTAAAAGGAAAACAAATAAAGTGTGTTTGACAATTTTGAAACAAAATGATCGGGCACAAATCAAGGACCTTAAAAATAGGGTAATGGAAATTACATTTATTGAAAGGTAAAAGGATATCATTTTAGGATTTGCAAACATTTAGTTTTAAAAATAAACTAAAAATGTCAAGAGGGGAACTTGATTATATGCTTCAAATATCCGCCGATCAGTTGAAAGCATTGTTGAATGCAAAGTTGTTGATAACGCGAGCACATTCCTCCTGGGTGATCGCTTGAATCTTCACAGTGATGGCTGCATTTGATTCAGCAATGGTGCCATGGTAGTTGTTGACATTGAGGACCCCCAGAGGAAGAAATCTGGACGGTTCGGGTTAGGTACTCATTCCACTTCAGATTTGAGGCTCATGAGACGCTCCTCATACTTTTCACGGGGGCCATGCCATGATAACATTAGCAATGTGAGGAGGGGCATCATCCTGCTGGAACCACTGTTCCTACTCATCAAGGTCCTCACGCTCCTCGAGCTCTCCCCATCTGAGAGGCTGCTGCTTTGTTTCAACAATGGTAAAACACGCTGTATTGCCAAATACTAAAAGTATAAGACAAATCCAAAGCAAGGTTTCCCAACGAAAAATGTATTGACAACTATGACGGAAGATAAGAGGCGGGAAAAGTTGGTATGAAGGAGTTAAGACAGCTAGAGAAAAACTAAAAGAAAACGAATACAATGTAAAAGGAATACAAATACAGGGTGTTTGACAATTTTTAAACAAAATAATGGGGTACAAATCAAGGACCAGAAATGATAGAGTAATAGAAATTAAATTTGTTGAAAGGTAAAAGTATAACATTTTAAGATTTGCAACCATTTAGTCTTAAACCTGAACCAAAAATGACAAGAGGAGCCCAATGGCTCCAGGTGCCCGCTGTTCAGTTGGAAGCACTGTTGAATGCAAAGTTGTTGATAACGCGTGCACATCATTAAGGGAGAAATCGCTTGAATCTTCTCAGAGATAGCTGCCATCAATGCTGTAATGATGTGGGGGTTGCCCTTGTAAATGTTGTCCTTGAGGAACCCCCAGTGGAAGGGACGTTCAGGTCTGGCGAGTGAGATGCCCATTCCACATCAGCTTTTCACGGAGCCATGCCGTAGCAGCATTAGCAATGTGAGTGGGAACATCATCCTGTTGGAACCACTGTTCCTTCTCATCAATGTCTTCACGCTTCTTGAGCTCTCTTTGTTTCAACAATTGTGAAAGACCCTGGATCATTTGCCCACCCGAATCTAACCAATGATGCAATTATAAAAAAAAAAGAAAGCAGCATTGCGGTAACCTCAATGGAAGTAAAGTAACTAAAAGATGTCAACAATAACAAAAACGAAATAACAAAATACAAGTGAAACGATCTTTTTAGCTGGGAAAGAGATAATTTGACGAGAATTACTGAGACTCAAACCCAACAGGAATTGGTGCATGGGCACTTTTATCATGCCGCCTCTGTGACGTCACATCCGGTAGATTCGACCCAAAAGCAGGCGCCATTGTTCTTTGCCTTCAAGGAGATTTTTCATGTTTATATCTTTGTTTCTCATCTTTTATCTACTTTAAAAATACACATTTATGTCAGTCAGTGTCTCTGTCCCTTTCTTCATTCGTTTATTCCATCTCTTTTACAAATTTTCAGCTTTATTCTTACTTTCATTTTGATTCAAAACATCTAGTTCGCTGTATCAGTCAGTTAGTATCTATTTATCAGTCTGTCTGTCTTTCTCTCTTTTCTCATCTATCATTGTAAGTATCCATTTGTCTATTCGTATCTGTGTACTCGTGTTTGAAAATTTGGTAAGATTTTTTTTCAGTTTTTCTATTGTTTTTATAATCTATCTGTCTGTCTGATCATTATCTATCTATCTATCTATCTCAGCATGTTCATATCTATCTATCTACTTCTCTCTACCATTTCTATCTATCTATCTGTCTGTCTGTCTGTCTGTCTGCTCATTATCTATCTATCTATCTATCTATCTATCTCAGCATGTTCATATCCATCTATCTACCTACTTCTCTCTACCTTTTCTATCTATCTATCTATCTATCTATCTGTCTGTCTGTCTGTCTATCTGTCTGCTCATTATCTATCTATCTATCTATCTCAGCATGTTCATATCTATCTATCAACTTCTCTCTACCTTTTCTATCTATCTATCTATCAATCTATCTGTCTGTTGATTATCTATCTATCTGTCTCTCTGTCTGACTGCTCATTATCTATCTGTCTATCTATCTATCTAGCTATCTATCTAGCTATCTAGAAAGAAAGAAAGAAAGACAGAAAGAAAGAAAGAAGTAGTTCAAAGGGAGGAGGCGTAACGTTACATGAAAGTAAACGGTATCCGATCAAAAAAGCACAAGTTTTCGTGGGCGGAGAAACAAATGCTGACAAGAAGAAACACGTAAAAATGGAGGATAAATATTCAGTGAAAGAAATATATATATATATATAAATATCTTTCGAAGAAGAACAAAAGAATAAGAAGAACATGATTTCTTAAAAGGATTCTCGCCGCCTTGACGCACAGGTGCATCGACTTCCATTTTATACCTTCGAGATAAAATGTCAACCAGTGTGCAATGGGTAGACGCCATTGCGAGACATAGTCTACAGTCGGATATCCGGTTTTACACATAAAATCTTTAAGCATCTGACGCGGCTATCATGCTCACAATACTTAGCCAAAATTTTTTGAAAGCCAACTGACTTGTGGAGACAATTGTATTATATTCTTATCACCGTGGTCATCCTAAAATAATAATAATATTTTTTTCTTTGATCCACACCCCAATGCAGACAGTGGCAAACAGAAAAGTATTTTCAACTTGATAGAAGTTTCCTGTCTATTTGACATGGTGATTGAAAGCAAAGGAATGGAATAGATCGATAACTACAAAGTTTTAAAAGGTGAAATTCTGAAAGTCTAGCAAAGAAGATAATTAGAGTACCAGTGATCACTGGAACACTGGGATGTTATACAAACTTGATAGAAGTAACCTTTCTATTTGACATGATGATTAAAAGTAAAGCAAAGGAATAGATCGTTAACTACAAAGATTTAAAAGGTGGAATTCTGAAAGTCTAGCAAAGAAGGTATTTAGAGTACCAGTGATCATTAGAGCACTCGGATGTTATACAAACCTGATAGAAGTCTTCTGTCTATTTGACATGAGAACCGGAAGCAAAGATTAGGAGTAGAACGATAACTAATGATAACGATGATTTAAAGGGTGAAATTCTGAAAATCTGGCAAAGAACTTAGAATACCAGTGATTAATGGAGCACTGGGATGTTATACAAACTTGATAGATGTTTCTTTTCTATTTCACATGAGAATTTGAAGCAGAGAAAAGTAATAGTTCCATATGGTTTATATGGAATGTGACTTTCTAAAATTATCGGTTATGCAACCTGATCCCCACTTCTTAGTACAGTGTAACCCGGATATAAGAGAGTTTTCGGGACCTGAGAAGTATCTTATATCCGGGTTTCTCTTATATCCGGGTTTATCTTATATCCGGGTTTGGTCTATTATATATACATTAATACAGGCTCTAATTTGGGACCAGAGAAAATCTCTCTTATATCCGCGTTTCTCTTATATCCGGGTCTCTTATATGCGGGTTACACTGTAATAACATATTCTGATATGGTAACAGAAGGCATTACTCGAAGTCAAGAAGCGAACATATTTCGTATTACCATAAAAACTGAATATCTCATTAGTGAGAAGACAAGAACATGCTTCTAAAACAATGATTTTCAATGATTTCCAAGACAATTTTTTTCTTACATGCGACAATTAAATTACTTACATACATAAATATCCTAGATTACCCATGAAAAAAAAAATGCAGCCAATGTAATTACAAAAGGAATTAAATATCTCTGTCATTTTTTATTATTATTATTATTATTATTATTATGCGAATATACTAATGATAATAACTGTGACATTTGGCTAGAACGCTGACTGAACAATACGATTAGTGGTGCTTAAATGTCACCTCCTCCGGCGACATCCGTTCAGCAGGTAGCAGTTGGAACAGTAACGGAAAAGCTTGCAAAAAATGCAGCGGAAACGGAAAATCCGAGCAATGTTTGCGACCAAGCATCAAACAAAATCTCTTAAAAGTAGAGAATGCTGATGCATTATAAAGACCTTCTGTCACTTAACCTTCAGTGTAATATACCCAGATATTACTAATGTGAAAACCCAATCAGAACCATATGATACGAGGAAATTTGGTTCATTTTGTCGTGCCAGATTTTTATTCTTTCTCGTCAGAATCCATCTTGCACATTTATGAATCTACCATTCGCCCATGCAGTGAATCCTGTCACCATATCTGGTCTGTTGCTCCTGCTGTACATCGCGTAATTCTTGACAAAATCCAAAGACGGATCTGCAATGTAATCGATCCGACATGACGTGGATTCCTTCTGTCTTTTCTACAAATATTTTCACAGTTACTATTCTGATGTGGTTCCACAGAAGGATGCTGAGGATTTCGTAGACCGAGCAACGATGAGATTTTGGAGATGATGCAGACAAGGAGGAGACACATGCTTAACACCAGGAAGAGGCGGCTGAAGTTTCTGGAACACGTAATGAGGAAAGAGGGCCTTGAGAATCTGATACTCACAGGTCGAATAAAGGGAAAGAGAGACAAGGGAAAGCAGCGTGTGACATTCCTGGTGAGCTTGAACAGGTGGATGGCAGAACGTGGTCTGGGAGAGATAGCAGAGGGTAGGAACTGTTGAGAGCTGCAAGGGATAGAGGGAGGTGCAGAGCCATGATCGCCGACGTCCTGAAAGGATATGGCACATAAAAAGAAAGACTCGATTGGCAGTTAGGTCTCACCGTTTTACTGTTGAACTACCTAGATACAACCACCACTTCTACTTTAACAGATTATTTTCTCGTACCTCTCACCTCTGCTACTCCCTTCCGATTTCTTTCTTCCCTGATAATTACAATCTTCTAAAATATTAAATAGAGCGTCCATCTTCATTTTCCATTTTCTTGAACCCTGTTCCTTTTGGTCCTTTCTCAAATCCTTGCCATTCTCAGTCTTCTCATTCATATTCACTCCCTGTACCCCCCCCCGAGTTCTAGTGGCATCATTGTCGAAATGATTAAAAATATATATGTGCATTTTCTATAAATATTTTCATGGTAATTTTTCTGATAAGCTTTCCTCTTTGATACCTAGACTCTTATGTATTGAAGTGAAGTACTAGATTGGCGGGTAGGTCTCACCATTTTACAGTGGAAATGGATAGATGCAACCATAAGCTAACAGTTTCGTACTTATCGCTTCGATCTCTTCCGGCTTCTTGCTTTCATTTCAATTACGATTTTCAAACATTTAAATGCAACGTCAATTGTCATCTGTCTCGTTGAATCTTGCTGTTTTTATTTTTATCTCTTCTTAATAAATTTTTCTCGGCTTTCTTTATTCTCATTAACCCATTGGCGTCTTAGTGTTTTTATCGCCTCGCAGCGGGGTGGGAGGATTTAAAAAAACATGTACAAAAAATTATTATTTAATTGTAGAAATTTCCTTTCCCTTTTTCTTAATAAGATTCGTTTTAGCTTCACATTTACGAATTCTTACAAATTCGATATTTTTTAATACCACGAATTTATGCAGAATGGCTAAAAAGTGACGGAGGGGTTCGAAACCTTAATAACTTTTTTATTTGCACACTTTTTTTTTTTTTTTTTTTTTACTTTCTGGTATTTTTTGTAAAGAAGGCTTTGGAAATTAATGATGTAAAAATACACGACTGAAAAACGAACACAAGTCGTGAAAATCTTTCGACCAAAACCAATAAGACCAATAATTCAAGCTCAGAGCATAAACTGGCCACCATATTCCTCTGGTCTGAAAAGCCATGATTTCTTATTGTTATGGGGCTATCTCAAATAAAAGGTTTATGTCAACAAGCCTCAGGCCCGGCCAACAACTGAAGAACAACAATGAGACATAAATGAAAACCTTACAGCCTGAAAGTGAGGGAAAATGCTTTAGAAAGGATACGTTCGTGTGAAAATGGATGCCACTTAAAAGATGTAAACCATCTCAACTAGTGTAAATTTATTTCCCATATCTATTCTATATAAAACTATGATATTGTAGATTAAAGTTTAAAAAAATAAAGTCGTTATTATATTTCGAAATCCTTACGTGACTTTTGGGCCACCCAGTATGTCTATATCACTCTCTTTCCATTTTAAAACATATTTATATATGTATAAAGGTAAAAGACAATAGGAAAACTGTATTATTAGACGACGCGTTTCGTCCAATGTGGACATTTTCAAGGCAAAAAAGAAATGAATTTATTGAAAACAAAGTAATTATTAACAACAAACAAAATGTCCTTAGCAACGAGAAGAATTTAGAAATCGCTATTTTATTCATATTATCAACTGAAAATTATTCTAGTTTCTATGGACATTTTGTTTTGTTATTAATACTTACTTTGTTTTAATAAATTCATTTCGTTTTTGCCTTGAAAATGTCCACATTGTACGAAACGCGTCGGCTAATAATACAGTTTTTCTATTGTCTTTTACCTTTATACATATTGTCTTTTTCTACGGGTTAACTCTGAGAAATTTTTCATATTTATACATATATATTCAGTCAGTCAGTTAAATGCCGTACGTGATACACGCTTGGGCGATCTCTTTTGAGTCATGAGGGACTAGGCAGAAGATTTTTCCCGCGGTAGGTTACCGTTTCTTTCTGCGATAAACTGGTTGCCGCCCAAGGCTATCGGGGTAACAGATGGATTCATAGCTTTCCCAAGGGTATTTGCGCGTAAGTGAAAATATCGGACTCGACCGGAATTCGAACACGGCTCTCCGATTTTTCATTCCTAGCCATTTTCCATTACACCACACTGAGCATCCATATCTATTTTACATTTTTTTTATTCCTTTTTCGATTTTTATTTCTCTTCCTTTACTAGACATGTCTGAATAATAATAATAATAATAATAATAATAATAATAATAATAATAATAACAACAACAACAAAAATAATAATATAAATTTTGAAGACTCAAACAACGCTTGCTTGCCACTCGGTCAATGCCAACGTAGTAGAGACTTTGCAATCGCAGATACAACTATATTGCTAATACGTCATTGAACAATACTGGCGTCAGACGCCTTCGAATAATACTCGTACTAATAGTACTTCGTATAGTGAAATAATATAGAGGATAGCGGTCCAAATAGTAATAGAGGATAGAATAGAAATAAAGAATACGTAAGACGTCACACGACTTCCTCCATATATGCGTGTCCGCTATGGTCACGTGATCCACTTAGTTCAGTAATGAGGTCGCCTGTGTTTGTTCACTGGCGATCTGTGTTCAAACACAAGTATCGGCAGCGACACTTTATTCCTATACAGTGTAACCCGGATATAAGAGAAACCCGGATATAAGAGAAACCCGGATATAAGAGAGATTTTCTATGGTCCCAAATTAGAGCCTGTGTTAATGTATATATATTGTTGTGGTAGGATCCACCTAATCTGCATAGGTGACTACCGACTATATAAATAATGGTTGGTACCGGAAGACAAGAGGAGCGAATACAGAGATCCAGCTAGAGACTCTGTCCGACTGTGACTTAGTCAACACATTCTCCAGGAACGTCTTCCCAGAAATATACAGAAATACTATATGTAAATATTGTGTACACTTTCTTGTTATAATACATTCTTGTTCTAAGTACATTTTGTGTTGCATTATTATTCCATGCATTAGTCGAGATTCAACAATGAGTCAAGACTCAACATATATAATAGACCAATCCCGGATATAAGAGAAACCCGGATATAAGATACTTCTTCTCCGGTCCCGACAACTCTCTTATATCCGGGTTACACTGTATAACAATAAAGATTCATAAAAATAAATTAAAATGTCTTTTTATTGAATTGGTCGACATCATTAACGGGGCGATTTTATTTGATAAGCACTAGCAAGGGCATTTGGTTGAATATTGGTCAGTTTTAGATGTAAGTCACCACTAACGAACGAACTTCCGACCCTAGCTATTTATTGACCCCGCTTTTGACCTCCCCAGACATTTATCGGTCTCCTTCTGACCCATCAGACATGTATCATTTGTATATAGTCCCATCGACCCCCAAGATCGTTACCGACCGCTTCGAGGACTGAAGTAAATATTACTACGGCGGTTGACACGCAAAAAATCGTAAGTCCAAGAGTCATAAATCAGTCTCGCGGGTCCAACGTCAGTAAATATGTTGGAGGAGTGGGCGTAAAATCGGGGTCAGAAATTCACACCACGACACCCTCTTCATCCATTAAGAGCTAAATCAATCCTGTGGTTCAAAGTAGCGTTCTTTTAAGAAAGTTTGAGATTGGTCAAAACTGGGAGAGGGGAGCGCTGGCAATTACCACATTTTTTTAATCATTTCATTCCCCAAACAAGGCCGTAAAGCCACTAAGACAGAAAGGGTTATCGAGTGTGAAAGAATAAGAAAAAAGATATATAAATAAAGGGAGAAAACAACAGAAGAAGAGTAATCAAGAAGTCATTTCATGACGATGGACATTGCAGTTGGATTTTTGAAAATCAAAGCTGACTGGAAAGCATGTAGCACGTAGAGAGTTCCACAAGCGAGAAATGAGAGAAATGCTAGCATAGAACTCATGGTTACATCTAACCAACCCAGATGTAAATTGATGAGACCTTATTGTCAATCTAGCACCACGCTTAAATTCATAAAGTCTAGGTACCATAACGGAGAGTTCATGAAAGTATTCACAGAAAAGAGGACGGTAATCTACCTTTCGACAGTGAGAAAGTGACGCCAGGTCAGTACCAGTAATATTGCTGATTCTCCTTTTCGACGGATAGCACAGGGAACACGAATTATGTTTTTAGGTAAGACTTGATTTTCTCCTCCGTCGCCATGGTGTAAATCCGGAGTCGACAAGATTTTGGAGAGAGCGGCCCAGAAAGTTATGCAATGTCTCAAAGGAGAGCCATGCTCAGTATTTACATTAGTCGGACTATTGTCCTCATCTTTGTCGCCATATTTGTCACAACGTTTCGGCCGTTGTACGCTCCGGCCTTCTTCAGGTGGTTGGAATTTCGAACTGACCCCTTTATTTCGATCACTGGGGTAGACTGTTCTAGTTCCACGTGCCATGTTTGATGGATGTCAGTTATCAGTTATCTCCTGCTAATTTTCCCTCTGAAAGTTCTCCACTGCCTTAACCGGGTACTGAACGCCTTCACTGTGCCATGTGTCCTCAAGGACACATGGCACAGTGGATAAAGGCGTTGGTTAGATCCAGTGACAAACCCAAAGAGTGTGAGTTCAATACCCGGTTAAGGCAGTGGAGAACTTTCAGAGGGAAAATTAGCAGGAGATAACTGATAACTGACATCCATCAAACATGGCACGTGGAACTAGAACAATCTATCCCAGTGATCGAAATAAAGGGTTCAGTTCGAAATTCCAATCACCTGAAGAAGGCCGGAGCGTACAACGGCCGAAACGTTGTGACAAAGATGAGGACAATAGTCCGACTAATGTAAATACTGTACGTAATACCTCATCTCAGAAATATAGACAGACTCCGAGAGCCATGCTATCAAATTTTTGTGACGTACGGTGACCGTTAATAATTAAGTATAACTCAAGACTTCAATGTTAAAATAAAACAGTATTTAATTACAACGGCAGATAAATACTTAACAAGAACAAAGAAGTAAAAGTCAACCAAAGATAATTAACCATTTCAGTAAATACCTTGTTAGTAGAGCGGCCCGGCTTAACGTCCGGTAAATCCTAAATCAAAACCCAAATCATCGATATTCACACTAATTCGACTGGATAGTTCCACTTAATACTCACTCTATAATCACTACAGTCAGTAGCCTGACACCGCTATTTATACACCAGGCGAAAAAAATATATTCATAATTTCAGAGTGTCACGTTCGAACCTCGGTGTTGGTAGTTACTCATTTTCTTCCTATATGAGATAAATGTACTATAATAAATTATCTCGACCTGAGACCGCTCCGTTCAGAAGGCAGCATTGGCTTGGAAGTTTAAAGAAAAAACAACAAAGTTAATGTTATATTATTTAAACAAGGTTCCTTATTTTACTGCAGGTATAACAGGACAACAACTAACGGAGACAACAAAAACTGCAAATTTCTTACTACAATCGAAATACAGTTAGAAATGGCAAATTATTTAATGAGACACTTGTTTCTGCTTATTGTTCTCTAGCTTCTCCACACCAGAGGAAATATTTGCCGATGACAGAAGCCAAATATCATCCAGGTGGTGATCATGGAAACCTTGTCCTTAAACGACATTTAGTATATTTCATTTTCCAAAAAAACATTGTTCACAAGCATATGTACTTCCAAAAAATGATACCATCATTTTCGTATTATCCGATATGTTTTTATTTTCGGCTTAGCAAAACATTTCTTTTAGAAGTCAAAAATGGATTCGGAATGATATTTTGATTTTAAAAAATTCGTCGAATCGTAAGTCGATTAACTTCAACTGATATTTTTCTGACACTTGCTTCCGAAACGAATGAGATAATTTGTATCCAGGTATTAAGTTGGCGGCCCGGACAAAAATCCTTCACGGGCCGGATAGAATTCCTTCGCGGCTGGAGGAAAATCCTTCGCTGGCCGGAAAGAAATCCTTCGCGAGCCGGACAAAGTCCTTCGCGGGCCGGACAAAAATCCTTCGCGGGTCGGGCAGAAATCCTTCGCGGGCCGGACAAAAATTCTTCGCATGAAGGACAGAAATCCTTAGCGAGCCGGACAAAGGTCCTTCTCGAGCCGGACAAAAATCCTTCGCGGACCGGGCAGAAATCCCTCGGGGACCAGACAGAAATCCTTCGCGGGCCGGTTGTGGTCCGGGGGCTGGGGTTAGGCGACCCCTGGTATAAATAGTATCAAGATATATATATATATATATATATATATATATATATATATATGTCAAGATATATATATATATATATATCTTGAAAATATATTTCAATTCAGCACTGTTGAGTGATATGCTAATTCTATAAACAACAGCCACCTGCACTAATGCAAAGCTCTTCAGTAAAATGAATGGAGCACTTTGGCTGATGGGCATTTGTTTACATTTGTAAAAACAATACGCTAGATTTAGTTGTCTAACTCTACCGAGTGAAGATAGCTCTGGCTGACACCAAATTAGTTGTGTTTCAATCCTGGCTTGAGGCATTCGAAAGTCTAGTCGCACTGAGGAGCTGTGATACAGCGAAACAGTACTGTCTGTGAATGACATAATATATATATATATATATATATATATATATATATATATATATATATATATATAAGTGAACATTGAAGTCAAGACTTAGAGGCAACAGGCTGATTCATGCTAGACGCAAACGTATACCTTTGAAAAAGTGTTGATCGAACGGTACCTAAGGTATAACATGACGTCCGTTTTCTTTAAATCTCTCTCTCTCTCTCTCTCTCTCCATATATATATATATATATATATATATATATATATATATATATATATATATGACATGAATCATTATGTATTCCGCTTTACCCGATCTACAGCTGATGTGCTTACGTCCATCACTTAATTTATCTACCAAGCTCTTCACAATAACGGAGAAGCTCGCGTCGTGGCCCATGACATCTCCAAGGCGTTTGATAGTGTTTGGCATGCCGGCCTTCAACGCAAGCTTCAGGGCTATGGTATTACAGGTCGATTGTTTGACCTAATACAATCATTCCTGTCAAACCGTGAATTGAAGGTCGTGCTCAACGGATTCTCCTCCAGTTCATATCCCACGAACGCAGGTGTTCCGCAAGGCTCCATCCTAGGCCCTACCCTGTTCCTTATATTCATAAATGATCGTCCTGACGTCATAGATTCCCAAGTCGGCATCTATGCGGATGACACCACAATTTACTCCTGCCTCAAAAACAAATCTCGTGATGTTGACAATGTTAACCTGGCAGTTCGTCTCGAAAAGGACCTACAATCGGTTGTGAACTGGGGCAGGAACTGGTTGGTTAACTTAACGCCTCCAAAACAAAACTGCTCTCTATTAATCACCACAAGGATCCTTCCCTACATCCCATTAGAATGTCTGAAGACCAACTTCTCAAGAGCTCCTCTCCGCGGCTGCTCGGTCTCACGCTGTTCGCTGATCTGAGATGGAACAAATACATTGAGTCAATTGCTTCGTCCACCGCAAGGAAAGTTGGCTCCCTATGCCGCGCCAGGAAATTTTTCTCCCCGGTATCGATCCTCCAAATTTACAAATCAACCATTCGCCCTTGCTTGTAGTATTGCTGCCATATATGGTCTGGAGCCCCTTCTGTTTGCCTCAAGGTTCTTGATAAGATCCAGAGACGGGTATGCAATGTAATTGGCCCTGATCTGGCTTCTCGTCTGCAGTCTCTCTCTCTCTCCCTCTCTCTCTCTCTCTCTCTCTCTCTCTCTCTCTCTCTCTCTCTCTCAGACGCGCCGATTTTACAAATACTTCCATGGTAATTGTTCCGATGAGGTGCTATCGCTAATTCCCAGGCTCCACGAATTCAAGCGTCGTACGAGGCTGGCATCCCGTTCCCACTATTTCACTGTTGAATCTGTTAAATGTAGACGTCTCTTCTACTCCAATAGCTACATATCTCGCACCTCACACCTGTGGAACTCCCTTCCCTATTCCTGATAACTATAATCTCCAACTATTCAAATGTAACGTCAATCGACATCTCCAGTTGCATTGATCTATCCACTATCCTTCTCCACATCCTTTCCTCTATCACTCCTATCTGCTCATGCTCCAAATTCTCTGTAACCCCTTGCGTGCTAGTGGCTTCCAGCCTTGCCTGGGGTGATAAGCTTAAAAAAAAAGAAAGAAAGAAAGAAAGGACAACAAGGAACAGTGGATAAAGGCGTTGGTTAGATCCAGCGAGTTCAATACCTGGTTAAGGCGGTGGAGAACTTGGAGAGGTGATTTAACAGAAGACAAGTGATAACTGACATCCATTAGACATGACACGTGGAACTAGAACAGTCTACCCCAGCGAGTGAAATAAAGGATTCAGTTCAATATTCCTGAAGAAGGCCGGAGCTTACAACGATCAAAACGTTGTAATAAATATGGCAACAAAAGATGAGGACAATAGTCCGAATAATGTAAGTAGTGTACATAATATCTCAGAAATATAGACAGAGGTAAAAAGATGTATTCTACATGCTGTCAGAAAGTATGTCATTTTTCTAATTATGATTTAATCTCGTTTTTTTTCATTTTCCCTTCAAATGTTTACTATTTTTTTGTTTTTTTCCCCCTTTTTCTTTCTCAACATTCTTCATTTCTTGAAACCTATTGCTTCCTTGTTTTGATTTTTTCTTTTTTTCGGGATTTTAGTTTTCCCCATTTCATTCTCTTTTTGCTGCCGTTATTATTATTATTATTATTAGTAGTAGTAGTAGTAGTAGTAGTAGTAGTAGTGGTAGTAGTTTTTGTCTTTCTTCCCATCGGCATATTTCCTGGTACCTGTCTGCAACAGGTGTTACTTGAGCGAATGGATTTCAGCAAATGAAAACTTTCAGATTTAAACTCTCATTGCAGACACGACAATAGTTTCAATCGAAAGAGATCGATCGATAAAGAGTTAGATATAAGACGACTGAAACGGACATATATAGATCGGCATAAAAGCGATTGCAATAGAAGAGAGATAAACAGATTGATTGGTCGTTTAGACAGGGAGAAAGAAATAGAAATAGCAAACGATATGATAAAACTATATGATAAACTATATGATAAAACGATATGATAAAACTATTCATATTACATTTTTATTATCATCATCATCATCATCATCATCATCATCTTCATTGCTGTTGTTGTTATTAGGAGTCGAGGCAGATATGAAAAGGCTGAGATAGATAGATAGATAGATAGATAGATAGATAGATAGATAGATAGATAGATAGATAGATAGATAGGTCGACCTTGCTTTAGCTGTGTTAGTATGTGCTATGCGAGGGCTACATTCAGTTTTGCATTCAGAGTTACTTTCTTCTAGACCGGTTGACACTCAAGGCTATGGAACCTAGTCTGTCCCTCTATTTACCCATAGCTGGGGGAGAAGAGGAGGATTCATACCTTTCCCAAGGGTATTAGCACGTAAGTAAATGTATTGGCAGATAGATAGATAGATAGATAGATAGATAGATAGATAGACAGATAGATAGATAGAACTGTCCAATCTATATATATATATATATATATATAGAGAGAGAGAGAGAGAGAGAGAGATGAACCGACCGATAGATAGATAGATAGATTTGAACTGTCCAATATATATATATATATATATATATATATATATATATAGAGAGAGAGAGAGAGAGAGAGAGAGAGATGAACCGACCGATAGATAGATAGATAGATAGATAGATAGATATTGAACTGTCCAATATATATATATATATATATATAGAGAGAGAGAGAGAGAGAGAGAGAGAGAGGGGGAGAGAGGGGAGGGAGAGGGATGAAACGCCAGATAGATAGATAGATAGATAGATAGATAGATAGATAGATAGATAGATAGATACCTAACTATTTTTATTTACCTCAATCCCCAAAAGTTGTCGGTAACAATCTTGGATGGTGATGGGACTATAATTCGATAAATGTCTGATGGGTCAGAAGGAGACCGATAAATGTCTGGGGAGATTAAAAGGGAGTCAATAAATAGCTGGGGAGTCAGAAGGTGTTCGTTCGTGGTGACTTACGTCTGAAACTGGCCAATTTTCAACCAATGCCCTTGTTACAGCTCATCAAACACAACCACCCTATCAATGATGTCAATCAATTCGATAAAAAGGTACATTAATTTATTTTTAATTTGTTTATTATTATCTATATTTATGAATTTTTTATATTATATCATCATCCTCATTATATTACGATTTCTGCTATGGTTACACTACATGTCTGGGGAAAATCTAAGGCAGATAGTGTTGGGTTGTTATGGCTACATGTCATGATTTGTTTTTCTAACTTTCATAACATCACTAGCATTACATGAACGAAGTTTTTTGTATTTCTCTGAAGCTCGGGATTTTTTTCAGCTTGTTGTTGTGTTCCTTTTTTACCATTCCAAGCGCACCTACAACTATGACTGATACTATTCTTGTTTTCAATTTCCATTTTTTTTCTGTTTCGATTTCCAGATCTTTATGCTTCGATAGTTTTTCAAATAACATTGGTTGCTATGTTATAGTCCGCTGGGCAAGCCATACCAATTAGTAGGTTTTTAACAATTATGTCCAGCCTACTTGCTTCAGACTCTTTGTCAGTAAAGAATCCCATAGAATTAGGATGTCTTCCATTTCTTTAACCAGTACTGGGTGATGTTCATAGCAGTGTTTATTAACATCTTTTCCCAAGTGTTTGCACATTGCCCAGTGTAAATATTGCCCCAAAGTGTCGAGACGGTTTTTCTATGACTTTGGCCCAAGTACAAAACATACTGAGTTTAGATGGTCTATGGTTTCCTGATATTTGTCTCAGAACCTGCATTTTGGATCCACGCTTTTATGTATGATATTTGCCTGAAAGTTCCTTGTGAAACACTCTGCTCTTTCTCTGAAGAATAAAGCCTTCTGTTTCAAGCCTTTATTCCAGATGCTCGTAACCATCGATGAGTGTTAACTTTATTGACATCGGCTTTCTGGATATTGACCATGCAAAAGTTTGTCTTGCCAGTGTTATTTCATATGTTCAAGATTTTTATCCTTGGCTTTCTTTTTAATATTTTTTGCTGCAACATTTGTTTCTTGGGTTCTGTTCTGGTTTTCTACAGAATCTACTAAATATAAATCTCGTTTGTATTTACAACCCTCTTTCATGATTGGATAATTTTTTCTTTCTCTTTTCGTGCTGTTTGACTAATAGTATCATCCAGTCTTTGGTTGTTTCCATGAATTAATAAGACAATAGTTATTGCCCAGTATCACAATTCTAGCTGAATAAGACTCGTTCCCCCTTCTTTACGGGATATATATATATAGACAGTCTGCATCGACCTTCGGGTGATTCATGTTATACTTAGAAAGAAGCTTTCTTGTCATAGAATCCATTCGTTTGATGTAATTTAGAATTCAGTTCAAGATGTTGAAACTATATTGAACTTCTGGCCATAATTCTGTTCTGAGAATTCTATTCAGTTCTAAGTATCAGTTGCACTTTTCTATAGTACTCTTTTCGCACTATTTCTTTCATTTTTTTTATGGTGAATTCCTTCACCCTCATTTATACCGAGGTACTTATAAGCTTCATCCTGTTCTAAATCTTCAATTGCTACCTGATAAAGCTGATAAATGAGGTTTGTTGTGGTGATCCTCGTAAAATTCTGGCTTTAGCACATTTATCCAAACTGATTTCCATTCCAATGTCATCACTGAAACATTTAATTGTTTTCATAAGACTTTCCAGCTCACTGTCATTCCTGGCATACAACTTTAAGTCATCCATGTTAAATAGCTTATTTTCTTTGGCGATCTCTTATAGCCATATACCGTCCTGTTAAGTTTTTTTTTTTTTTTAAGCTTATCACCCCAAGCAAGGCTGGAGGCCACTAGCACGCAAGGGGTTACAGAAGGTTTGGAGGAAGAGCAGATAGGATTGGTAAAGGAGACCATGTGGAGAAAGATAGTGGATCGATCAAGGCAAGGGGGTTACAGAAGATTTGGAGCGAGAGCAGATAGGAATGAAAGGCGAAAGGATGTGGAGAAGGGAAGTGGATAGATCAAGGCAGCTGGAGATGTCGATTGACGTTACACTTAAATAGTTGGAGATTGTATTTGTCAGGGAAACAGTAATAAGGAAAGGAGTTCCACAGGCGAGATGTGCGAGACATGAAGCTATTGGAGTAGAAGAGACGTCTACATCTAACAGTTTCAACGGTGAAGGGGTGGGAACGGGATGCCTCGTAGGACGTTTAAATTCATGAGACCTAGGAACCAGCGAAAGCAGCTCCTCGGAGCAATTACTGTGAAAGTATTTGTAAAAAAGACAGAGCGAGGCTACGTCGCGTCTGTGAGAGAGCGACTGCAGCGCTGGTTGATGCTATTAGGGATATACAAAATAGTAAGGAAGACAAAGAGTCACCTTGAAATATTCCTCTCTTAATGGTTATTTCACCAGACTTATTGATTCCATTTATATGATTGAGGTGAACTGTTGTTTTCCATATAGACATACTTTGATGACATTGATGACGACGGGTGATACCATGTATATATTGAAAGATTTTAAGGCCCAGGAATGGGGTACGCTATCGACTGCATTATTATTATTATTTTCTTTTGAGATAACTAATAGCCGTCCTGTTAATTTCGCTGGTTGATGCTATTAGGGATATACAAAATAGTAAGCAAGACAAAGAGTCACCTTGAAATATTCCTCTCTTAATGGTTATTTCACCAGACTTATTGATTCCATTTATATGATTGAGGTGAACTGTTGTTTTCCATATAGACATACTTTGATGACATTGATGACGACGGGTGATACCATGTATATATTGAAAGATTTTATGGCCCAGGAATGGGGTACACTATCGAATGCTTTACGGTAATCTATCCAGTTAGTACTGAAATTTTCCTTTGTACTGAAGCAGTTTTCCAAGATCATCCTATTAATAAGTAATTGGTCTTTATATCCGCCAGAGCCACTTTTGCACCCTTTTTCTTCAAGAGATAGTATATCATTTTTTCTAAGAAGGTATATGTCTATTTTGTCAGAATAGATGTCAACAGTTCGTAAATAGTGGGAAGACATGTAATTGGTCTGTGGTTTTTTGGGACATTTGTGTCACTATTCTTGGGTAGAAGAAGGGAAATTACTTTGGTCATCCATGCCATTTCTTGAAGTTCTTTGGCTATTTTATTTTATTTTTTGTGCTGTATTTTGATAATAGAGCCAAAAGTTAGGAATTTTATGTATTCCTGGAGATTTCCAGTTGTATGCTTCTTTTTTCAATGAACATTCAACATCCTCTTGTGTGTTTATAGTCCATGTTTGAATGGTTTATTTTTCATCCGTTCTACCTCTTGCGTAATTCAGTCTGCTTTTGTGTTAAATTCTTTAAGGTAAGCTGATATTTTTTCACAAAACTGTATAACCTCTTCCATTGTTGGGAGTGGAAGTTGTCACATCAATTTTTTGTTTGCCTATTTCTCTGTAAAATTTCTTCGCATCGGTTTAAAATATTTTATTCTGTCTGTAGAATCTTGATGTTTTTTTTTCATACCGTCTGATTCTTTGAGTCATCAGTTCTATTGTTTGGTTTATTTAATTTTTATTACCTGATAGGACTTCATTTTCATTCCTAATTTTTTTGTTTTCTTTTGATTTTTCAACCTTTTTTTAGTCCGCAGGTGTAATGGCTAGCAAGCTTGTATCGCTAGAACGATTACAACTGAGTAATGAGTTCAATCCTCACTGGATACCCCCCTACGTTCGACCTTATGCCACATCTAAGCTACTCTTGGAAAATCGCTTGAGGGCACCTCGGCCTGGTTTAATGGTTAGCAAGCTTGTCTCGCTAGCTTACTTACGACTGAATAATGAGTTCAATCCTCATACTTTCGGCCTCGTGTCACATCTAAGCTACGCTTGGAAAATCGCTTAAGGGCACCTCGGCCTGGTTCAATGCTTGTCTCGCTAGCTTACTTACGACTGAATAATGAGTTCAATTCTCATACTTTCGACCTCGTGTCACATCTAAGCTACGCTTGGAAAATCGCTTGAAGGCACCTCGGCCTGGTTTAATGGTTAGCAAGCTTGTCTCGCTAGCTTACTTACGACTGAATAATGAGTTCAATCCTCATACTTTCGACCTCGTGTCACATCTAAGCTACGCTTGGAAAATCGCTTGAGGGCACCTCGGCCTGGTTTAATGGTTAGCAAGCTTGTCTCGCTAGCTTACTTACGACTGAATAATGAGTTCAATCCTCATACTTTCGGCCTCGTGTCACATCTAAGCTACGCTTAGAAAATCATCATTTGTTCCTCTTGCCAGCTCATCGACTACTGATAATTCTTTTCTTTTCTATGGCGGATCTTCATGTCTGTGAGATCTCCTTTTTTATTTTGATGCTCATTTTTTTTGCTTGCTGCTATTGCTGATGAATATATTCCTTCGTTAAGACTTATGTGTGGGTCTATTTCATCCAGAATTAATTTGAGTGTCGCATTGTAGAGTTTAATAGTTTTGAGGTTATACTTTGTTGGTTGTCATTTTAGGAGTTTTTCTCGTTCCTCCATTTCAATAATTTGTTTCTGACTTAACTGGCTTCTTGTATACTATTCTTGTTTTCTGGAAAATAATTCGGTTCAATATGTTTTGGACTCATTTTATTGCATGCTTTTGAGCAATTAAGAGCACTCTCTTCCAATTCTTCTAAACTTTCTGCATTATCTTCACAGTGATTGGTGTGTATCTCACACCTGAGATATGATCTGCGGTTTGTGTGATGTTAATACTTTTTTTATGTCCATTTCTTATTCCCTTTCATGTTCTCTTGTTTCGCTTATTCTGCTTGAAGTTCTTTTTATTTCTCGAATTTCAGCCTCTATCATTCGGTTATTTTTCATGATGTACCTTTTTACATTGGCGAGTTTATTTTGCGACAATGTACTTTTTAAATAATTGTCCAACCTTTTCTCGCCAAATATCATACGTTTGGCAAGTGATATTTTTCTGGGGTTTGTGCAACGCTTCATAAAAGGCAGTCATAACGAGTTTGTACTGCTCACAATAATAATAATAATAATAATAATAATAATAATAATAATAATGATTATTATTATTATTATTATTATTATTATTATTATTATTATTATTATTATTATTATTATTTTCTTTGATATCTGGCGTTTACACATTTCTTCCCGGGTCCCGCCCAGGGACATAAGGTTAGAAATGGTATCATGACACTTTCCACTGCAAAAAAAAATTAGATAGATAAAGCCCTTCGTAAAGTGTGGGCTGTACTTGTCAGAATAATTTTTTGTATCTCTTTGAGGCATGGACTTCCAGGGATCCCTTCAATTAGTCTACTGGAATCTTTTCTAGCTAATCCTAAGGCTCCAACTACAACAGGGATTATTGATGTTCCCATGTGCCACATTTTTGAGATTTCTATTTCAAGGTCCTTGTATTTTGATAGCTTTTCGAATATCTTCAAAGATACATTGCAGTCTGCAGGGAGTGCCATATCAATAAGGAGGCATTTTTTGTTTGTGGTCTTTAATAACAATGTCTGGGCGGTTGGCTTTGATTGTTCTGTCAGTGTGTATTGTGTAGTCCCATAGAATTGTAACAGGTCCTATCTCCGTAACCGGGTCAGGGTGGTGTTCGTACCAGTTTCTTTCAGTTTCCTTCCCGTAGGAGTTGCAAATTTTCCAGTGCAGATATTGGCCCACTCTGTCATGCCGGGTTTTATATTCAGTGGGTGCCAATATCGTGCAACCTGATACAAGATGATCAATGGTTTCTGGATATTTATTATTATTATTATTATTATTATTATTATTATTATTATTATTATTATTATTCTTTTGATTTCTGGTGTGTACATATTTCTTTCCGGGTCTCGCCCAGAGACCTAAGGTTAGAAATGGCATCATGGCATTTTCCACTGACTAATTAAACAAAAACACACACACACACACACACACACACACACATATTTTACATAGATAAAGCTCTCCGTAAAAATAATAATAATCATCGCTCAAGTCTCGTATGGAACATTTGAGCAACGAAATGTCGTTATACAGTGTAACCCGGATATAAGAGACCCGGATATAAGAGAAACCCGGATATAAGAGCGATTTTCTCTGGTCCCAAATTAGAGCCTGTGTTAATGTATATATAATAGACCAAACCCGGATATAAGAGAAACCCGGATATAAGAGACCTCTTCTCCGGTCCCGACAACTCTCTTATATCCGGGTTACACTGTATATGATATATACATGAAATTATGCAACTTTTAAAGAACTAATGGACTTCTATTTTTTAATCCGACATATTTTTATGAACTTCTTTTTAGTGAACAGCCATATTTGAGAGGCCCTCGTTAGAACCAGCGTGATTTTAACCGACTCGGCCACGAAGAGCAAAATCGATTAAACAACCTTGTATGTTGCCTTTAAAAGGCTCATCGAATCTAATGACGGCTTCTTCTGCAAGGAGGACCCAGTTTCAAATCCTGCCGGAGAACGCATTTTTCTGTAATAAGATTTTCCGAATATTCAGCCCGGTATCCAAATATAAAATACTGTTTAAAAATGAGGAGCGTCTACACAAATACACAAAAAATATAAATAACTTTTAAACTTAAAAAAAAACATTAAATTATATATTTAATGATATTTATTACTATTAAGAATTAATATATATATATATATATATATATATATATATGTGTGTGTGTGTGTGTGTGTGTGTGTGTGTGTGTGTGTGTGTGTCGGCAGAAATCCTTCTTTTATACATGTTACATTGAATGTGACAAACAAGAAAAACTTGTAAGC
>OZ038502.1:66289508-66354508 GCA_964036315.1 Acanthosepion esculentum | reverse complement strand
TTTTTGCTCTTGTCTTCATTCATATATATATATATATATATATATATATATATATATATATTTAAAGACATTTATGATATGTTTAACGTTCTTTTTATAGATACAAGTATTTAAGCAAATGCTCTGTTTTATAATAAACAGTATTAAATAACATTCAGGCCGGTAAATGTTATTTAATACTGTTTATTATAAAAACAGAGCATTTGCTTAAATACTTGTATCTATAAAAAGAACGTTAAACATATCATAAATGTCTTTAAATAAATTGTCGGACATTGTCCAATTCAAAAATATATATATATATATATATATATATATATATAAAACAACTGAAAATATATGCAAATTAAATAAAATTGAATGTTTTTTTGTGAAAGTATTTATTTATATTTATATATATATATATATATATATATATAAAATATAAATAAATACCTTCACAAAAAACATTCAATGTTTTTTAATTTGCAACTTTTCAGTTGTTTTATATATATATATATATATATATATATATATATATATATATTATATATATATATATAAATATAAATAAATACTTTCATAAAAAACACTCAATTTTTTTTAATTTGCAACTTTCAGTTGTTTTCTATATATACATATGAAGAAAGTATACGTGGCTTCTCATTATGCTATATATATGTATATATATATATATATATATATATATATATATATATATAGATAGATAGATAGATAGATAGATAGATAGATAGATAAATAGATATCGAATATCGAATTCCACTCGAATCCATTACATTCAATTAGGTGCTAATACTTTTGGGAAAGGTATTAATCATCTTTTTCTCCCTCCCGCTTTGGGTAAATAGCAGGACTGACGGGGTTCTATAGCCTTTGATGGCAAATTGTCTAGAAGAACAACTCTGAATTCAAAACCTGCGGAGGGTCGTTTGGGAACCTTGTGGTTCGTAGTGCACCAGGTCTCTGTATTCGGCCCTTCAAAAAGTGTGATTGGTTCTGCGCAAAGCCTTCATCATTATAATCAAATCATATGTGGTGGTGTCTGGTCTGTCGGTTCCTAGGAAATGAGCTGCTTGACCCTCATGTGTCGAATACGATGGGAGAGTCCACCATATAACGATATATATATATATATATATATATATATATATATATATGTATATATATATATATATATGAAGAAATATAGTTTTAAGGTATGTTATATTTATGGGATAAAGTGCTCAATATCAGAGATGGAGCGTATGTAAATATAAAAGTGAACACTGAAGTCAACACTCAGAGGCGACAGACTTTTACATGCTAAACGCTTATATCAGGCCTGATGATTGCGTTTAGCATGAAACAGTCTGTCGCATCTGAGTGTTGACTTCAATGTTCACTATATATATATATATATATATATATATATATATATATATATATATATAGTGATGTTCACCCTATACAAGACCCGAGAGCCACTCGAGGTAGATAGTTATAGATTAAGAGACAAAGTTTATGTGGATATGCGGGGAGGATAGCGGTTAACCCTAGACTTGAGCAGGTTAAGAATGTAGAGATCGGGAAAACAACCTCTTGGGAGTTGGTTCCATAGAGCAGTGGTTAGTGTGAAAAAGTCCCAATGTACGTAGCATAGCGGGTCTTAGCCGCGTAGGTTAGAACATGTGGGACTAAGAAATGTAATTCGCCCCAGCCCATTCCACGGTGACAGCGATAGACCAGTGTGAGGATTGCGAGGCTTACATCTTTTGTCCTTAAAAAGGACTTCTTCTAACTAAACAATCCATTTATTGATGACAAATATACCGGGTGTAACAGTAAAATTGTCCAAATCATGAAATAGCATAATTATCTCTTGTGGCCTTGTTAGAGCCAGAAATAAAAACACAAGAGAGGAAATGAGTTGAACAAATATATTAGCAGAAACAGTATTACAAACATATACAAACGAGAGAGTTACAGCAAGAATGTTCGGTCCGACTGTCAGAGCTGACTGCTGGAAACTTCACCCTCCAAAAGGCAGTGCCTGCTCCTGTTTATAGCCGGGAGAGTCCCTGCGTGTGTGGGTAAATTACCATAACGTTATCAATACCACAAAATGTTTAATATCGAAAGAACCACTAAACTAATTGAGTTTCGTTTTGCCAGGCTTTCAGATAAGACGTTTAGCTATTTTGACACCATTTTTCGTAAGAATCACCGAAAAACCCTTTCAGTTATTCAGTCAGAAAGAGAACTGGTTAAAAGCATTTTGTGTCTTCCCAACCGAGTAATGCTGAGAGAAAAAATCTCATTCAGTCCTTCAGTAATGGTATCAACATCTTCCATCTTCAAAGTCCATTCACGGACCATCAGGACAATGATGAATAAGTTTGTTTTTTTTTTAAAAAAAGGGGGACCGTAGAGAGGAAAACTGTATCAGGTGGTCACAACAGGAAAAAATGATCATAATTTCAACTTAGAGCTAAAGAGAGTAATTAGAAAAGATTCAACTCAAGTCATGAGACGTTTGGCACGCGAGAGAGGTGTTTCAGCTACTACAGTCCAAAGAGCAGTGAAAAAAGAATTGAAAATGAAATTCTTGGTTTCCGGTAGAAGGACTACTATAAACTCGAAACCTTGGCAACGGAAAACTACTCCCGTATTTTATCAAGAAGTCATGGCAGTTGAGAGATATTTAAAAAAGGGACATGGCATTAGAAAAGCTAAAGAGAGAAAATCTTTATTTTCTAATATCAATTTCATAATTTCTGTACATAGTAAAAATAAATTATAATTTTCTATTAAAATTTATGGCTCACTGGATTTTGTTCAACTTGACATTTCTTGATTACTGAAATCCAGTTATCATTTAATAACAACGTTTCAGAAGAGCCCAAGGTAAATAATAATAATAATAATAATAATAATAATAATAATAATAATAATAATAATAATAATAATAATAATAAAAGAATTAATAATAATAATAATAATAATAATAATAATAAAAGAATTAATAATAATAATAAAAGAATTAATAAAAATAATAATAATAATAAAAGAATTAATAATAATAATAATAATAATAATAATAAAACAATTCATAATAATAATAAAACAATTAATAATAATAATAATAATAATAATAATAATAATAATAATAATAATAAAAGAATAATAATAAAAGAATTCTAAAACCTTAAAAATACATTCATTTCAGTTTTTATTTTTATTTTAAGCTTCCGGGAATTTTCCTATATTTCCGGTTGAAGTTTCAAATAAAATTTTCAACTAATTTAATTTCTCTAGGGACTTAACTTATACAAATGTAAAAATTCTTCAAAATATATTTTAGAAATATCATGAAATTCAATAAAGGAAGATATTGATTAGAAGTATTTTTGTTTTGTTTGTTTTTTTCAAACATTGTTTTTAGAAAATATCTTTCTCCTAAATAAATTTGCAAATAGAGAGGTACTGAAAATTTTATTGAAATCTGATAATTAGTATGTTTTTAATAGCTTTTGAAATTTGATTTTTTTGTTTTTTTGCTTCCTTTTTTGTTGAAGGGTCGTCGTTATATTCGTTAGATTTCTGCTTGTTACTTTGCCTAAAATGTTCTATTGAAAAAGTTGTGATTCTAGTGATCTGGGAAGCATCTTCTTGTGAGTTTGTTCCACTCTTCTTCTTGTGAGTTAGTTCCACTCTTCTTCTTGTGAGTTTGTTCCACTCTTCTTCTTGTGAGTTTGTTCCACTCTTCTTCTTGTGAGTTAGTTCCACTCTTCTTCTTGTGAGTTTGTTCCACTCTTCTTCTTGTGAGTTTGTTCCACTCTTCTTCTTGTGAGTTTGTTGCAGTGGTTCGTGGGAAGAAACTGCTCGAGTGGAACTTACATCTCCCCCACTGGAACAAGAAGGGAATGAGGCTGGTTCTCTACAATGCGCTTAGCATGGCGGGTCTTAGCTATAAAGGCAAGAATTAGTGGAACTAAGGCATGTAATTCGTCTAAAACACTTTCCATTGGAATAGCAATAGAGCAGCAAGAGGCTTGCAACATTTCGATTTTGGGGAAAGGGGTTGCAGCGTGGAAAATAGTTAATGAATAAAAATGGCGCGTAGACGCTTTTGGACTTTCTCGAGACTGGAAACTGGATATCCCCTGCCCAAATATGACAAAAGTACTTCATTTTCGGCCTGATCTGGCTCTTGTAAATGTAGAAGATAACAGGAAGAATCAGGTACTTACTGGAGCGGTACAGAGAACCAGTCATTTTTTCATTGTTAGAAACTAAGGGAAGTAATGATTTTGAGCATAAGTGTTCTTTCTGTTGGCATTTTCTTTAAGACTTCCTTGTTGCTTACATGCCGTCCAAGGTAGAAGGTGACAGAGTAAGAGTCACAGTTTATAAATATATAAATAACATTTAACTCTAGACTTGAACAGGCCAAGATTGTAGTGATTGGGGAAGCATCCTCTTGGAAGTTGCTTCCACAAAGCAACTGCTCATGAAAAAAAGCTACGCGAGAGGAACTTATATCACACCAATGGAATCCAAAAGGAATGAGGTTGGTTTGCTATTATGTACATGGCATGGTGGTTTTTAGCCATGAAGGGTAGAACTGATGGAACTAAGAAATTTAATTTGTTCGAACATTTACATAGCAATAGAGCAGCAAGAGGCTTGCAATGTTTTATCTGTGGGAAATGGGTTGCAAGGTGGAAAATAATTTGTCACTAACAAGAATGAATTGAGGCTGGAAAATGAAGACTGGGCAGCCCCTGCACATACATGGAAACAGTACTCCATTTTCAGCCTGACCTGACTCATTTTTCCATTTTTAGAAACTAAGGGAAGTAATGAATTCTTCTTTGTTACTGGTATCATGTAACCTAGTATTATGTGTTATGTGCTACTTGAAGTATAATGTAAAGTAATACTAATTACCTTAAAGATATGTCATAAAGAACAAACCAATGGATGCAATAGAAAATTATCTTTATTTAACCAACCTACCAAGCTTTTGAAAACAGAGTGTTTTTTCAAAAGGTGATACAAAGGTGCAGAAAAAATAATTAATATACTTAAGTCTACCTATCTTTTAAAAATCATAATGCAAGATGCAATTGATTTGGATGATCAATGTATCGATCTCTAAAATGGATGAAAGTTAATAAGTAGACAAAACCCTACAGAGTGGGCCTAGTTGTTAAGTTAAATGTTTAGTGTGTTACAAAAAACAGTAGAACATTTCAGTGATAGTGAGTTCTCTTGTGTCATAACTGACAGTGCATATAGCAGCCATTTTGCTGCTAATACAGATGGTTATGAGAAGTGGGGTTTCTGTATACTAATTCCTTTCACCATTTAATATCTTGAAATAGCAATGATAAGACCAAATGGTAATGACTGAATAAATTGGGTTGTATTCTTCTCTTTTCCAAGGGAGTTAATGTAAAAATGATTTGAATTTGGAATATGTTGATTCCATTTTTTGAGTTGCTAATCATTGTACTACTTTGCTATTTAAGCAAAAAGTATAAGCACTGTAGTCTTGTAAGATCAAAGCATTTCTATAATGACCTTGAAAGATTTTACACTGTCTACTGGATATAATATTGCAGCTTCAAAATTCTCTTTAGTAATTTCAAATTGTATTTGAAAACTTTCATCATTGCAGTGTAATAACTGATCTAATTTCTGTAGACATATGTTAAAATATATTAATATATAAGAAATATATATTTGATAAATATATTTGGGCATTATTTTGATATATTTGTACATTAAAAAAAGAGCACTAGATGTAAAAGGGGTTACAAGGTGGAAAGTAAATTGTCACCCACAAGAATGAATTGAGGCTGGAAAGTGAAGATATGGCACTATTCCATTTTTGGCCTGATCTGGCTCTTATAAAGGTAGAGGAAAACAGGAGACAGATACTTACTTGAGAAATACAGGGTACTGACCATTTTTTTCAGTATCTTTAGCGAAGGATCATATGTAAGAGTTCCCTTGTAAGCCCTTAGCAATTCTTTTGCCAAGCCCCTTGCTCACCAGTTCCGCCACCCATTCACACAAGCCCGTCAAGTAGGCGGTTCGCTGCCTTCCCCTGTTTCTCTTGCTCTAGATATGACCGGTGAGTGTCAAACTCTCCAATCCCCCCTTCCTCATTATATGTCCAAGAAACTTCAACTGTCTTTTTCTGATTCTGAGCATGTGACATTTTTATTTCCATTTTCCTTAAGACGTCTTTGTTTACTTACGCGTTCCATTCATGGCATTCTCAGCATCCTTCTGTAGAGCCATATCTCTGTTGGAACTAAGGAATGCATTTTATTTGAACATTTTCCCTTTAAATAGCAATAGAGCAGCAAGAGACTTTCAATGTTTTGTCTGGGAAAGGGGTTGTAGGGTGGAAAATAAATTGTCACTCACAAAACTGAATCGAGACTGGAAAGTGAAGACTGGGCAGTTCCTGCCCATATATGGCAGCAATACTTCATTTTTGGCCTGATCTAGCTCTTACAAACGTAGAGAATAACAGGAGGAGTCAGGTACTTACTTGAGCTATAAAGGGAACTGACCATTTTTTTCAGTATCTTTAGCAAAGGATCATATGTAAGAGTTCTGGGTTGAGTTTAAGTCCATAATAGGCACTCAAGTTATGGGATGTCCCTGAGAGAACACCCATTCATCGTGATAGGTGAAAATTCAGTGTCCGCTCAGCGATGATCGAACGTCGCTAGTTTTGGTTTTCAAGGCATTAAATGAGACCAGACAGTTTTTACCCCCACCTAGCTGTTAAAGCTAAGCCAGAGGAGAGATCAGCTGCTAAGCTCTGGTCATCTAGAGTTTTGGAGGTGCACCCATATACCATTGTATCATCAATATAGATATTCACAAATGATTGGAGTATACTCTTAGGCAAATAATGCTCAAGTGGAACTTGCATCTCACCAATGGAATCTGAAAGGAATGAGGGTGGTTCACTACAATGTACCTGGGTGGTGGTTCTTAGCCATGGCAGCAATACTTATAATGATGTTCAAGGCCAAAGAGTCACTCAAGCTAGAGGGTTACAGAGTAAGACAGAGGTACAATCTATGGGGATATGTCAGGAAGATAATGGATGAGCCTAGACTTGAACAGGCCAAGATTGTAGGGATCGGGGAAGCATACTCTTGGGAGTTGGCTCATTACAGTGTGCATGGTTGGTGGTTCACTACAGTGGGGTTTTTTGTGTTTTGTTTTTTTAAGCTTATCACCCCAAGCAAGGCTGGAGGCCACTAGCACGCAAGGGGTTACAGAAGGTTTGCAGGAAGAGCAGATAGGAGTGGTAAAGGAGAGGATGTGGAGAAAGATAGTGGATCGATCAAGGCAAGGGGGTTACAGAAGATTTGGGGCGAGAGCAGATAGGAATGAAAGGGGGAAAGGATGTGGAGAAGGGAAGTGGATAGATCAAGGCAACTGGAGATGTCGATTGACGTTACACTTAAATAGTTGGAGATTGTATTTGTCAGGGAAACAGGAATAAGGAAGGGAGTTCCACAGGCGAGATGTGCGAGACATGAAGCTATTGGAGTAGAAGAGACGTCTACATCTAACAGTTTCAACGGTGAAGGGGTGGGAACGGGATGCAGGCCTCGTAGGACGTTTAAATTCACGAGGCCAAGGGACAAGCGGAAGCAGCTCCTCGGAGCAATTACCGTGAAAGTATTCTTGGTGGTTCTTAGACATGAAAGTTAGAACTGGTGGAACTAAGGAATGCATTTTATTTGAACATTTTCCCTTTACATAGCAATATAGCAGCAAGAGACTTGCAATGTTTTGTCTGTGGGAAAGGGACTGTAGGGTGGGAAATAAATTGTCACCCGCAAGAATGAATCGAGGCTGGAAAGTGGAAGCAGTACTTCATTTTTAGCCTTATCTGGCTCTTATAAACGTAGAGGATAACAGGAGGAGCCAGGTACTTACTTGAGCAATACAAGGAACCAATCATTTTCCCATCACCTTTAGCGATGACTTGTATGATCGAGTTCTACCTGAGGTGTGGGTTAAGCTTAAGTCCTTGTAGACGCTCAAAGCCCGTGCTGAGATTTCTTTTATTCGAATACGGTAATTAGTATATCTTTATCTGTTTTTAAAATCTGTGTGGGCGTTTCATTTTCTTTTTCTTTTTTTTTTTTACTTTTATCTTTCTTTTTTTTTTGTTTACATTTTTTTTTTTAGCCCTTTGCCTATCCAGGGCATTTTTGTGCGTACAATCCAAACGTTCTGTTCTTTTCAGATTTGCAAGGTAACTCTTTCTCTGTTGCTTCTTCTGATTTAATGTCTGTCTTGGCTTTTCCTGAAATGTCTATTTGTATATTGATGGCTTTTTCTTGTTTTTTGTAGGAAGAGCGTGCTCGTGGAGAACACAATCTAACAAATATCTCAAAAACTCATGAACGAATGCAGCAAGAACAGAGAAGTAAACTTTCCTCTTTTTCCTCTCTCACTTGGTGTTCATTTTCTTTTCTTTAGTTTTAAAAATTCAACTTTTCATTAATCTATATTACTAGTAGTAGTAGTAGTAGTAGTAGACAAAGTTTAATCAAGTAAAATTTTAATATTTAAATTCTCTGAAAAGTATCACCTTATCTCATTATCAACATTAACACTGGCATTTTTAAGGACAGCTAACTTGATATTTGAATAAAAACCTGTACCAAAGTGAAGGACAATCCTATAAACATTCACTGCACTTCCCGACCACATATCAACCTCAGTACAAACCTAGGAAAAGTAGGCTTTGTGGTCGGTTCTCTCTATCCTTTTGCCAGAATGTGGGTCAGGCTGGTCCACTCTTCTGACCACCAAAGAACTAATTAGGGCATCTGCTTATTACAAAGGAGGAGTTTCACTCTTTCTCTGTTGCTGTTCCAACGTATTGTGAACTACAAACTCTGTTGCACTGGGAGTATACAATTTGTATTCCTAAAGAAGAAATTAAATCATTAAAATGTTGAAAAAATCTTTGTCTGAAGCAATTTCTGTGTGTGTGTGTGTCCTTGGATGCAGAGCATGGCTTGATTTGGGATTAGATTTGCTCTTTGACTGGCTATAATAAATGAAGAAAAATGTTTATTTTTCTCTTCTCATGGAAAGTGTTTGTAAGCCAGTAGCCATATTACAGATGTCCGTTGAGGATGTGTAGTGCATGTCATAAAAATCTATTGTACAATGAATACCTTTTCTGGTTTCATTGGATCTTTCCTCCTAGATTTATTCACTTCTACAGTGGCACTATCCTAAGAGAACTGGAGACTCCTACTTATTATTAGTGGATGTAATCATAACAACCACTTTGTTGATGGCTGACTTGGAAACAAAACTAGAGGATTCTTAGATAGGATAGTAGACAAAAGCGAAAAAAAACAAAAAACTATCAATTGCAAGAAGACAAAGTGTAGTCATCAGCCCAACATATGAATTACAAATTGGAGATGTCAGTATCAAGCAGGTGCAGAAGATTAACCCTTTGCCTGTCCAGGGCATTATCATATGTACTATCCAAACATTCATGCTTGTTTTCAGATTGGAAGATAACTCATTGGGCAAATAGAATGTGCTGATATATAGTGTTTCACATAATAAAAACCTGAAAACATACAAATTCTAAGTTATTTACACTATGCTCTGTGCATCATGTGATGCAAAGGTTATAATCATTTCAATAAAGTGGAAATCTAGATGTCTTTCATTTGAGGCCTTACATTATCAGTCAAGTGTCCTGTGGTCATATATGATGCATAAAATATGAGATTAGGCCTTTCCTAAGATGTCCTGCTCAATAGTAGGTGCTTTTCTTAAGCGTCCTTAGTTTTACCACTCTTTTAAAATCATGGATGTGGAAATCACATGTCCTGTGCATCACGTAAGAGTAGCAAAGTGGCCTGGTGTGAAACTGAGCTAAATTATTTAGCAAATATCTAGGCATCTGTCTATATTTCTGAGATGAGGTATTATGTAGACTATTTACATTATTCGGACTATTGTCCTCATCATCTTTGTTGCCATATTTATCACAAAGTTTCGGCCGTTGTATGCCCCGGCCTTCTTCAGGTGGTTGGAATGTCTACGCCAGCGAGCGAAATAAAGGGTTCAGTTCGACATTCCAACCACCTAAAGAAGGCCGTAGCGTACAACGGCCGAAACGTTGTGATAAATATGGCATCAAAGATAAGGACGAGTGGAAAAATAGAAGTCTTTGATTTGTGGCCTTACATTATCAGTCAAGCGTCCTGTGGCCATATAGGATGTACAAAATGTAGACTCTTTTCTTAAACGTCCTTAGTTTTACCACTGCTTTAAAATCATGACTCGTGTGCGCCACAAAGGTTGCACGGACGCAGAAATCACGTGTCCTGTGCGTCACATATGATAAGCAGGACAGGCAAATGGTGAAAAATGTTCGCCTGCTAATTATACCACCTCAATATTTCTTACAATTGAAACAGTTTTTCAGAAACAAATGCCTCCGATTCTGTTATGTTGAGTCATTAATGATGTTCAGCTTTTGAGCTAGTTTTACAGATTTATCCTTGCGTTTAACATTGTCATATGCAACATCTTTTCATCGTCATTTATGATATAATTAAGGAATGGTCACCTATGGGGATCCATTCGTCATCGCAATTGGTTCCTTGAAATTGAAATTACTTATGACTCAAACTAATATATAGTGGACGTAAATAATTGTATATGAACATTTTACCATAGGCTTTTTGACTAAAAGATATAAACCTTGCCTGGAATCTGAGAAGCAGTCATCAATTCTGACTCTTTAAACTTGAGCTTCTGATGGAACTGATGCTCTGGAAGATCAACTTACTTAGGAAATTGACATCTCAGAATAATCATAAATCAAACTCACCATGGAGCAATGATTAGCAAACTAATCTATTATGACCAGTCAGTTTGATACTTGGTGAGTCACACTTGTGACCTAATGCTGTACTAAGATAAATTTAACAAATATCAATAAAAATGAAATTTGTGGTCATAAGATCAACAGTCTCCAATGAAGTCATTGCTTTGATTTCATTTTTTTTAATGGATTATATCAGTTCATTATACTTTCTGAACTTGACATTTACTTACAAATAGTACTATTCCTTTTTGGTAGAGATTAACTTATCTGAAAAATATAGGACCTGAACTTGCATCAACAGCTAAGAAGTTTAGACATATGATGGCTGATATGGTATATATTTCATAGAATAGCATTAATCATATTTTTTACGTATAGTTAAGTGTATAAAACTAATCGAAAGGATCCTATCAGCAAAAAGTGAAAATTATTAATATAACAGAAAAAATAAAAGTTGAGAGAGTAAGTATTAGGGATAGAGATGAATAAGTAGGAATCTTGAACTAATGAGAAATAATATACATTTTTGTCGGGAGGCAATGTCATGTCACCTTGTAAAAAGAAGCCATAAACCAAACACGAAAAGAATATTACCTAACTGGATATATAAACAGAATCTATTTTCAGCAGGTAGAGGAGAAGGATAGAAAGGACAAACTTTTAGGTGTTGAAGTCAGCTTAAAAGTAAGTGGACATGAGTTGAAAAAATGGGAGAGACAGCCGTTTAGAAGATTCAACATGTGTCAAGGAAAATCTATCCTCTCCACCTATTCTATATTCTTAGAAATATATACAAAATACATATTAGATTTAGAGTTACCTGAATCACAGGTCAATTGATGTATTTATTTGAGCCAATTTTTTTTTTAGTTTTTAAATTAAGTATAGTGGTAATAATTTTCCCTATTCAACCACCAATCCATTTAATATGACGTCATTACTGACAAACGCACTGCTTAGTCAGCTTCAGTCATTATCTGCAGTAAAGATCCTTTTAGAGTATACATGTAATTATGCATCATTCAGAATATCCAAAATTCTAATGTCCCCAAAATACAATGTTACATTATGCTATATTCTAAAAACAAAAAAAGAAACAATGCAATAATAACACACCAGAAATGCTTACTCATTTTAATTTCAAATATTTTAACAGAAGCTGATATCCCAAATAGTGAAAACGAAAACATTTTGGAGGTGCAACATGCTGCAATCTATAAAGAATTTACAGACATCAATAATAGCCTGCAGTATGAGGATTAGAAGAAAAATGGAAGATGCAATTGTTGAATAAATTGCAGCAAAATATATATAAAGGAAAAAAAACTCAGAAAACCAAAAAGATGCAGGTGACACATTCTAAATGAGTAACCAAGAAATGATGAAATGAAGATGACTTGTAGAGCTAGTGAAATCAAGTGTATTTTGGGTGCAGATGGAAAAAGTTTCACTCTGATTTAAACACAAAAAATGTCCAGGGCAAGAGGTTATGTTAAACATTCTTTTCTTTTTATTTCAAGTATATACACAATATCATTATTGGGAAAAATTTCTCATATAAATTTTCATTTTTTTCTCCCCAATTTTGAAAAAATGTGATCCAATTCATTTTTCATTGGCTTTTTGACTAAATGGAATCCATCTTGTGTATGTATATATATTTTGGGGGGGGGGGTAGGGGTGTATATTAAGAGATAAGTCAAAGGATGAAAAGGACTACTCATTGATGAATCACTACATGATACAATTAGGAGGCCCTAAACATTGCAAGGATCAAGGGAGATGTTGGTAACCTTCCAGGATGGTACAGAATAGACCTTGAAATTCAAAGCCTGAAACCAAAATGAAAAAAATCTAGATCTGAAGAAATCTACAAAGAACGAAAGTCCTAGGAAAACACATACAGATTTTAAGTTTGTGGAAGCAGGGGAGTTAGAGAAAGCACAATGGATTACTTCATCTCGATAACCATATTTCTCTCCCATTCATGAAGCAATTATTTGTGTCCATACATGAAATAAGGAAAAAGTATAGATCAGAGCTCATAAGTTTGTTTTTTTTTAGGGTTTTTTTTTAACTCTTCATTTTATTTTGAAAAATCTCGCAAATGGTTTTGAGCGAATTAAGCCTGTAGATCTTAGCGAGTAGGTTACTTTTCGAACTCTGTGATCTGGCACTACAGAACCATATGACTTCAGGGATTTCAACAATTACTATTCAAAACGTTTACCTTGTCTTAAATAACATTATAAATAACCTGAACGGCACGTAAGCAGAAGCAAAACCAAACCAAACCAAACCAAACCAACCAATCCAAACCAAACAAAACCAACCAAACCAAACCAACCAAACTAAACTAACCAAACCAAACTAACCAAACAAAACCAAGCAAGCAACCAACCAACCAACCAAACCAAACCAAACCAAACAAACCCCCCAAACGAAACCAAACCAACCAAAACAAACCAACCAAAACAAACCAACCAAACCAAACCCACCAAGCAACCAAACCAACAAAACCAAACCAAACAAACAAACCAAACCAAACCGAACCAAACCAAACCAGACCTTTTGCTAAACAAGAAAGCTTCAAATCGATTTTTATGTTGAGTCGTGAGTAGTTTATGTTGAATCTCTAATGCATATTTTCGCATTGCAGTGTATTTCGCTTCATGTTTAGAGAACAGCTTAAACATGTACCGATTAGTAATTGGGCTTCTGGCCGATGGACATTTGACCGACGGAAATTTCGCCGAACGGATATTTAACCGAATGTTGTGGCGTACTTACATGTATATCACACTCTTTATGGTCATGTGCTAATATATATTTATATTTATATTTATTTACTATATTAATTTATAATTTTTTTTGGGGGGGGGAGGTTCTTGTCAGGTTTTTAATAAGTCTAAGTCTAATAATATATATATTGTATGTATTTTTATTTAAACAAAATATTTAGTAATTTGTATAAAATAAATTCAGATTTAGTAAGTTAATCACTTGAAATTAAGTGGTAATTGGGTGGAATCGAGCTTAACAGTTTGAAGATTGGCATCCTAATCGGACTTATAACGAATTTTTGCAATCGTCGAATTATTAATAGGAGACCCATATTTTGTCAATTCACTTTCCCCAAATTTTTATGAAATAGCAAAATAATTTAAATGTTTATTTTATTTAAAGTATATTATATATTATCACAAATTACACATCATGAAACTTATACCAACGACACGAGGAGGAAGAAAGTTTTTGCTTGATGGCTACGCCTACATTGTTGATAGAAGAAAAGACAGTATAGCACACGTCAATCGCTGAGAAATAGGTTATTTTCTGTGAACAATTGGTCACACCAATATATTCATAGCACACAAATGTACAATTATTAGTCCTGTTCTACCTTATAATACTGCTAACTAAAATACTTGAAGTATTTCTTGTTACTAATTCACTTGTACTTTTTCGGTGAAACGTCCGTCGGCCACGGTACCAATTTAAGACAAAGGAAGTATATATATATATATATATATATATATATATATATATATATATATATATATATATATACATATATATATATATATATAGATAGATATATATATATAGAGAGAGAGAGAGAGATAACTGATCCACAGAGAGCTCAATGTATTTAGTATAACAGAACATATATATATATATATATATATATATATATATATATATATATATATATATATATATATATATATATATATATCAATTTAAAGGTTATTTTTAGTGGATACTCATATCTGAGTAGACGCTTCATTTATTTATTAAATAGTATATTTCTTTCTTTTTGCCTACCGGTCTAAATATTCAAGGAATCTTATTAAAGAAAAATATGTGCTCATTTTTGGACTAATAAATGGAACGTCTATTCAAATATGAGTATCTGCTAAAAGTAACCTTTAAAGTGATAAAAATATGTATTAAATAAAATCCATTACCTTAGAAAAAATATAATATAATATATATATAATTATAATTATATATATATATATATATATATATATATATATATATATATATATATATATATATATATATAGAAAATAAAAATAACCGCCAGAATAGATTACCCACAATACACCACTGACCCATATATTTAAATAGCCGAGGAAAAATTTAGCATTCGCGGCCTGACGATTGCGTTCAACATGAAACAGCCTGTCCCCTATGAGTGTTGACTTCAATATTCACTTTTATATTTATATTTACATACGCTCTATCTCTGATAGTAGCACTTTATCCCCTAAATATAACACACCTTAAAACTATATTTCTTCATAATTATATATATATATATATATATATATATATATATATATATATATATATATATATATATATATATATGTCTGCTCTACTTACTGCATTGAGCTCTTTAATTAGTTAGTTGCGTCCTCTTATCGGTTTTTTTTTTCTTTGGGCTTTGGATCTGCATGCTGAACGATTGTTTTCGACAGGCGTTCATGTTCTCGGCTGTTTCTTTTTTTATACCTTTTTTCCTTCTATATTGATCATTTGCAAATCAAGAAACCGGAGGTTTTCCGAAACGAGTGTAGTTACCTATATTTATAAGATTACTACTACTACTACTACTACTAATATATATATATATATATATATATATATATATATATATATATATATATATATATATATATATACATACATATATATATATATATATATATATTTGAAAATTATAACATAAATATGTTGTAAAATCACTACAAAAATAGCCAATTTGTTTCAACACTTCTGGTGTCTTATCAAATGATGGTGTTGAATGTAAAATAAAGAGTTTTAAAAGGTTCAAATCAACCAAACACCCCTCGATAGAGGAGACGCTCTATCGCTACTCCCATAGAAAGTGCTCGAACGAACAACATTCTTTGGTTCCGCCAGGTCTAACCTTCATGGCTTGGACCCGCCACGGCACTTACATTGTAGCAGACGATGCACATTCCTTTCGTATTCTGTTAGTGAGAAATAAATGCCAACATCTTCCTGCGAAAAACTGCTCCGTGGACCCCAAGAAGAGGATATTTCCCCGATCATTACAACCTTAAACTGTTCATGTCTAGAATTAATCGTTTTCTTCCCCTATAACCGTATAAACTACCACTGATCGTGACCCTCTACCTCGAGTGACCATCGGGCCTTGTACAGAATGAACCTTACTGTAAAAAAAAACTTTTCCGATATGTGTGTGTGTATCTATATATGAAACTGTCCACAATTTTAAAAAATGCTACTCTAAAAGAGAAAATAATTCACCGAAACAAAAATGTCTAGAATGTGCTTTAATCGCTTGTTCAGCCACAAAAATTTTAATTTCAGCCACAATAATTTTACTTTCAGCCACAGTAATTTTACTTTCAGCCATAGTAATTTTACTTTCAGCCACAATAATTTTACTTTCAGCCACAGTAATTTTACCTTCAGCCATAATAATTTTACTTTCAACCACAATAATTTTACTTTCAGCCATAGTAATTTTACTTTCAGCCACAATAATTTTACTTTCAGCCACAATAATTTTACTTTCAGCCACAGTAATTTTACTTTCAGCCATAGTAATTTTACTTTCAGCCACAATAATTTTACTTTCAGCCACAATAATTTTACTTTCAGCCATAGTAATTTTACTTTGTCACAATAATTTTACTTTCAGCCACAGTAATTTTAATTTCAGCCATAGTAATTTTATTTTCAGCCACAATAATTTTACTTTCAGCCACAATAATTTTAATTTCAGCCATAGTAATTTTACTTTGTCACAATAATTTTACATTCAGCCACAGTAATTTTAATTTAAGCCATAGTAATTTTATTTTCAGCTACAATAATTTTACTTTCAGCCACATTAATTTTACTTTCAGCCATAGTAATTTTACTTTCAGCCACAATAATTTTACTTTCAGCCATAATAATTTTACTTTCAACCATAGTAATTTTACTTCCAGGCTCTTCCAACGTTTCTCGCATTCTTGGTAGATTTCCCAGTGTGAGATATTTAATAATAAAGATGATGGAGAGTAAAAGAAAAGGAATATAGAAGAATTTGGCTAGATCGAAAAAAAAATTATTTAAACATTTTGAAACCGCCAACGACTATCCTTCATGCGCATGCGTAGTCACAACAACGTCAACATATCCAATCCAATTAAGTCCTAACGGATGAAACGCGTCACGAAAACTCTTTTTCCACATCTTTTTTTTCAAAACTATTCTAGGTGGGAGGAAAGTGTGGGGCACCCAGTGAGGATCGAACTCACTGCTCAGTCTAAACTGCTCTAGCAAGGCAAGCTTGCTAAGCTATTACATCACGTCGAGGTGTCGAGTCATCACTATCCTTGTGAAATATACAGAGAAATATACTATTATTTGTTTTAGCAAACTTTTGTTAGTCGATAAATAGATTTAATAATGATAATCCTTGATGGTAATCCTTGATGGTTATCTTTTCTATTCATTATTACTAATCTAGAACATGCGTGTCGACAGATTTGTATCGGAATGATGTTGAGGCTATGAACTCTTAAAGGAAATGAGTCCAACATTTCAGAAGGAATACATTTCAACACGTGAAGGAATTTTATATATACACTTTTATACTAGCTTAAAAGGCGCCCTACCGGTCGGCATTTAAGCTAGCTCCTGCGGATGGATTTTACTTGGGCCTTCATCATCATAGGTACGGTAGAGCAGATGCGATAGGCAACAATAAACTACAGAAGAACTCAAAATTGATCACGGCATTTAAGTATTGCATGAATATTTAAGCTTACCTTTTAAAAGATAATTCTTCTGCCACATAATTTAAAGACAATTTGATGTACGTAGGTCCTTACTTTCTGTATAAACAATTATTTTTATTTCATGGGTGACATTCGCTGGATTTCGCAATTAATTTCGATTATTCCCGAGTTTATTTACAAGTTATAAAAATTGTTATCGGACAAAAGATTCGTCACGTAAAATTTCACCGAAAACTATCGCAGTAATGAAAACATGGGAAACCAACATTTCAGGATTGCAGGTTCGAATCCGGCCCGGAATGTTTTTTTAATTTGTTCACGGAGTCGGCCTGATTCCAAAATGGCATGACATGTTGAGCTACTGCCTCTAGAAGTGAAGTTGAAAAAGTGTGACACAGTGACAAACTGACATTCGCATTTATTATATAGATGAAGAGTAACATTACAGGAGGCGAGAGATTATACTTGAGTGTAAACAGATATCTGAAAAAAGAAGAAAAACATTTACGGCTTTGCTATGAAGAAGGGTATGTATGATGCATATATGCGTGTAAGTTGAAATCGTGCAGGTAGTCGTCCGGGTGTGGGAGACGATGAGAAATTTCCTCTAAGGAAGGCGAGTATCATATTGACGCTGCTAGATTTCAGTGCAGAAAAAGAAAAGTTATGTTATTACACTGTTCTTTTATAGTCCAGAACAGCGCCATCTAGCGTGTATCTTAGCAGACTAGGTGGATATAATACCCACGCTACACTAATTCTTAGCTGGCTTAGATATCACAATATGTAAAAATTTCAGAGAGAGTATATCTATAAAAGGACAATATGAGTAAAGACAAAGGGGAAACTTGTCTTAGCCGACGCGTTTCGTCATCTAGGCGACTTTATCAAGGCAAATGCACTGATTTTATAACAAGTATTTATATTCAAGAGCAAAAATGTTACCGGTTTTTCCAAATTTTTAAGTTTAGGAACGCTTTTCAGGATAGCTGAAAAGTCAGGTAAACTATGGAGGACACGAAGTGTCACAATTAAATGTCTAATGGACGAAAGTGTGTAAATGATATTGTTCAATTTTTTTATACAAATTAGTATTTAAATTAATTTTGGATTAATTTATATGTTTTATATTTTAAATAACATGTGGTTATGAATTTTACCATTTTCTTTTAATTTTTTTATATTTTTGCAGTTATTTATTTATTTCAAGTTTTTAAAGTATACTTTTTGACAGTGTCACGCAAAAGTTTACAATACATTACAAAAATGTTTTTCTAGGTATTTCTGTCACACATTAATGAAAAAAACACGCGAATCTCAGATTAAACGCTCTTACTAGTATTCAAAACAACAACAAAAAGGCATCTTATATAGTCAAACATGAAAAGAAATTAACGACACTCCAAAACAATCCCTCATGAAAATGGCTAGAGAAATGGCCAAAAGCACTTTCTGCACTCCCGCCAAACAGGAAAAATCTTTTTTTTTTAAATTAAAATGCTGGAAAAACTAAATAAAAATTGAATTAAATTTTCCTTGTCAGTTATATTCAACGAAATATGCTTAAAAGAAAGGGTACTGCCCCCATATATATATATATATATATATATATATATATATATATATACTCGGGCAGTGTGAAAATAAACCCGGATAATACAATTTGTATATAAAAATATATTTGAACAAACCGATATCAGGGGAAAAAATGTTCAGTAAAAAAAGAAAACACTAAAGACATCCGTGTTGGTCGAAAATAATCAATCAGCACCGCAATGCCTAGTCAAAAAAAAAAAAAAAAACATCGACAGAGTAAACTTCAAAGTGCTCAATACACTAATTAGAGCAGTATCTACAAAACCTAGTGAGCCAGAACTTACCTACCAAGGTCAATTGAGCACTGTTGAGTGACAAGCTAATTCTATAAACAACAGCCACCTGCGCTAAAGCAAAGCTCTTCAGTAAAATGAATAGAGCCCTCCGGTTGATTGGCATTTGTTTACATTCGTAAAAACAATACGTTACATTTACCTGCTTCACTCTGTCGAATGAAGAAACTCTGACTGACACCAAATCGGTTGGGTTTCAATCCTGGCTTGAGGCATTTGGATGTCTAGTCGCACTGAAGAGCTGTGTTACAGCGAAACAGTACTGTCTGAGAATGACATATATATATATATATATATATATATATATATATATATATATATATATATATATATATATATATATACCGTGACCCGTAGGGTCATAGTGGCACCATGTGTACTGCAGCCGCAATAGAAGTGGTGTTTCTTGGGCAAGATAGCCTGACGCAGCCGGTTTTGAATTCAGAGTTTTTCCTTCTATTAAAGCTGTTGCCACCCAAGATTATAGTGTCCTGGACTTACCCATAGCTGGGAAAGAAGAAGAGGTTTCATACCAAGTGTATTAGCACATAAGTGAATGTAATGGATCCGACTGAATTTCGAACTCGGCTCTCTGATTCCTCAATCCGAGCCGCTATCCATTATTACGCCGTACCTCCTATATATATAAGGGGACGCTCACTGAAAGTAACTTAATAATTCTATTTATTTATTTATTTTTGTTTACCAGCTTGAATATTAATTTCTTATTAAAGAAAAATATGCCCTCTCCAGTAGAATCTAAAAAAAACATTGAATATATAATTCAGCCGAAAAGACCCGAAAGGCTGAAAGTACTTTGTTGACTGAGGAATGGTGTATAATTCAGCCGAAAAGACCCGAAAGGCTGAAAGTACTTTGTTGACTGAAGAATGGTGTATAATCCAGCCGAAAAGACCCGAAAGGCTGAAAGTACTTTGTTGACTGAAGAATGGTGTATAATTCAGCCGAAAAGACCCGAAAGGCTGAAAGTACTTTGTTGACTGAAGAATGGTGTATAATTCAGCCGAAAAGACCCGAAAGGCTGAAAGTACTTTGTTGACTGAAGAATGGTGTATAATTCAGCCGAAAAGACCCGAAAGGCTGAAAGTACTTTGTTGACTGAAGAATGGTGTGTAATTCAGCCGAAAAGACCCGAAAGGCTGAAAGTACTTTGTTGACTGAAGAATGGTGTAAAATTCAGCCGAAAAGACCCGAAAGGTTGAAAGTACTTTGTTGACTGAAGAATGGTGTATAATTCAGCCGAAAAGACCCGAAAGGCTGAAAGTACTTTGTTGACTGAAGAATGGTGTATAATTCAGCCGAAAAGACCTAATACAATCTTTGGTCGGGATCTAAAATACATAAAACACACAATATAACTAAAAGGTCGTGAAAAACTGAAGGCTGACGAATGAAGAATAGTTTCTGTAAACAGACAACGCTGGAGACAATTTAGAAATGAATAATTATAGTGTGAATCTTTATAAATAAAAATGTCAAAATATACTCGACAATTTAGTATCAACCATTTTCAGTTATTCAATACGACGTCTTCCGGTCTTCTGGTGTAAATTCGATTACGTAAAAAGGGAGACAACTCACTAAGGGATCCTTTTCTTTAGACATTAGACCCATCTGTTTTACGTAACACCTGGTAACCATGGGTTATTTTTTTTTTTTTAAAGCAAGAAAGAGAACAAAAGTGCCCAAACTTGTTGTCGAAGTGACATGTTTGTAGAATGATCAGCAGCAAAAAAAAACAAAACAATTTAAGCTGTTTCAACAAAACGGATGTGTCTACTTTTCGAGAGTTGATTTTTTTTCTTTTTGCTTCTTGGGGAAAAGCTATTTGTGCCGTGACATGTATTTTTTTTTTAAGTGAATACACAATATGATACGAGGAAAAAAAAACAGTCGCCAAAGCGCTTGTTGACGCGTGTCAGTTAAAATGGAGGGATTAATTACGTTTGAATTTCTGAAGAAACACCTGCGCGCGTTTGTCCCGAATGACTTGCATATCTTTCA
Organism: Acanthosepion esculentum; assembly: GCA_964036315.1. Taxonomy (NCBI): domain Eukaryota; kingdom Metazoa; phylum Mollusca; class Cephalopoda; order Sepiida; family Sepiidae; genus Acanthosepion; species Acanthosepion esculentum. The sequence goes on along the minus strand of OZ038502.1, from coordinate 66,332,906 downwards.
TACGAGAAAGACGCTATAATATGAATCACTTCATACAACTGTATTATACTATTATACGAATTACATAAGGTCTCAGATCTTTTCCATACATATATACATATATATATATATATATATATATATATATATATATATATATATATATATATGCACACACACACACACATATATATATATATATATATATATATGTTCAAGTGAGAGACGCTCCGAAAAAAATGCTTCCTAATAATTCTACACAGAAGGCATAGACACTTGAATAGAATAGGTTTTCAGTTACTAAACACTGTTTATATGTAACTATTCTGATACTAAACACTATATGCATAGTCACCAAGTTCATACTTTTTTCTTTATTTATTTTATTTTATTTTTTTATTTTTTGCTTGGGCCCTACTGAAAACAGTTTTTGCGTGGGCCTAAAAGGAACTTTTTAACCTGTTACCAAATACAATCTTTTTGTGCTTTAGACAAGATAGAGATATTTTTCCTTGAGCCTAACTAGAATTTTTTTCTTTTTTGCTTGGGTCCATATCAAAATCAAAATTTTTTTTCGTGGATTCAACTTTATCGCCTGGGCCTACATATTTTTTTTTTTTTTTTTTGGTTGTCCCAAATGAAAATATTTTTTGCCTGAGCCCAACTAGAAAGTTTTTGAATGTTCTGTCTGAAAACATTTTTGTCTGGTCCCAACTTAAAACATTTCTCCATGAGCTCAACAGGACATTTCATTGACTGAGGACAACTAGAAATATTTTCATACCTGGGTTCAAATTAAAATTTATTTTGCTTGGGCCCAACTAGAAATGTAATTGTCCGAGCACAATTAGAAACTGTTTTATGTCTGGGCCCAAGAAATTTTAATGTTTGAGCACAACTAAACATTTTTTTATGTCTTGTCCGAAATGAAAATATTTTTTGCCTGGGCCCAACAAGAAATTTAACTGTCTGAGCACAACTAAAACCTTTTTAATGCCAGGGCCCAACAAGAATTTTTATTGTCTGAGCACAACTAAAAACTTTTATACCTGGGTTCAAATGAAAATATTTTTTACTTGGGCCCAACAACAAATGTTATTGTCTGAGCACAACTACAATTTTGTTTTTATCTCTGGGCCCAAGTGGAAACATTTTTTGCCTGGGCCCAACGAGAAATTTTATTGTCTGAGCACAACTAGAAACCTTTTTTATGCCTGGGCCCAAATGAAAACATTTTTTGCCTAGACCCAACTAAAAGGTTATTGCTTTGGCCCATATGAAAACATATTTTTTGAGGAGAATAGAAATTTTGTTGGTCCAACTGAAAAATATTTGCTCGGATCCAAATGAAAACATTTTTTCCTGGACCCAAATGGAAAAATGGAACCTTTTGATTTTGTCTTGGCTTTTTCTTCTTCTCGATTTCTTCTTCTTCTTCTTCTTCTTCTTCTTCTTCTTCTTCTTCTTCTTCTTCTTCTTCTTCTTCTTCCCGCTTTTCTTCTCGCTTTTTCTTCTTCTTCTTCCCGCTTTTTCTTCTTCTCTCTTCTTCTTCTCTCTTTTTCTTCTCGCTTTTTCTTCTTCTTCTTCTTCCCGCTTTTTCTTCTTCTCTCTTTTTCTTCTTCTCTCTTTTTCTTCTTGCTTTCTCTTTCTTCTTCTTCTTCTTCCCGCTTTTTCTTCTTCTCTCTTTTTCTTCTTCTCTCTTTTTCTTCTTGCTTTCTCTTTCTTCTTCTTCTTCTTCTTCTTCCCGCTTTTTCTTCTTCTCTCTTTTTCTTCTTCTCTCTTTTTCTTCTCGCTTTCTCTTTCTTCTTCTTCTTCTTCTTCTTCTTCTTCTTCTTCTTCTTCTTCTTCCCGCTTTTTCTTCTTCTTCAACTTTTGCTTACATTCTTTTACTGTTCTTGGTAATCATAATATTTTTTTCTCTCTTTTCTCCGTTTATTTATTTTTTTTTTTCATTCTCAGTTTTTATCCATTTTAAAGCCTTTCCTCGTTCATCCTTCCCGTTTTCTGTTACTCTTTTTTTTAAATTATTTTCCTTCTTTTTCATCATCTCCCTCCTCTTCTACTTTCCTTTACTCTCTATTTCTTTTCATTCTCATTTTCATTCTACTTCATAAGATTTGTTTCTTCCTTTTTTTTTCATTCTCATCATGTTTCTTAAATTTCTTCCGTCTGCTTCGTTTAACTCCTTTTATCATCTATTTGCCTTCATATTACTCCTTTCCTTCTCTTTCATTTTCTTCCATTTTTACTCCTTCCTCCTCCTTACTCTACTCACTCCACCTTGTCCACTCACCATCCGCACGACTTCTCCTCGTCTTTTTTTCTGTCTGTAAGGAACTTGAGTAAATTTTATTAAAACCGCACTAGCTGTCTACCATCTTTCTTTTTCCATTTTATATATATATATATATATATACATATATATATATATATATATATATATATATATATATATATATATATATATATATATATATATTATTATCATCAGCAGTAGTAATTTGCTTCTATTATCTCCGGAAGGCGGCCTCTGCAGAACGCCACCACTCTAGAAAAGTCATTTCAGGAAGTGGCGGAAGTAACAATCGCGGGTTTCTTGATGATGGCAACAGGGGGAGCCACTCAACATCTGATGGACGCCATGTTTTTCCAATCGGGTGAGTTTCTTTCATTTCTCATCCAAAAGGCCTGGGAGGAAGTGAGATATATAAAATAAAAATAAAAAAAGATAGAAAAAATAACTATCTAAGCTTATAAAATGGGAAATAGAACGAAAATAAAGAAACACAAGAATGTAATGACAAGGATTTTTTAAAGAATTGTGACGAAGTAACTTAAATGAATTTAACGTTTTTCAATAGAAACGAATTCAACACGTGAAGGATTTTACAGGTATTTATTTAACGAGAAACACAGCTCACTAAAGAAAAGAAGAATATTTTATTTACAAGTGAAAAGATCCCCCCCTAAAAACAGTAAGAAAAATTTATATGCCTAGCCAAAGCGTATATATGGGTAGCGTATGCGCCACGTGGCTGTCTGCAATTAAGCAGTTGACCTGGTCGAGAATTGTCTCCCCGGAGGTACAGAGCCTTGTATTGTCGCTACTACATCCCAGAGAATTAAAAAGAGAGGGGCTTTATGTCCTTCCTTTTATAGTCTTGAACAGAACACCACCTAGTGGCGTTAAGCGAAGTTCATTGTTGGACGAGTTTGGATAATACTCACAATGGAAACATGTGAACAAAAACACGGGAGAAATAAAATAACATATCTAATGAGTCATCAGATGTAACAGTGACTGAAGGGCGATTGAATCAGAGTTACTACAGTTGAAGCTAAGTCAGCAGTAAGACTTGCGGTTCTCCCAAGCACATAGCAGTGACGAGAAGTTGACTACCGCACACTTACAAGTGTGTACGAACCTCCCGCATTTAGCCGACTTCCTCATTGTGATAGGACGTGATACATAGTCGTTTTAACATGTGATTCAATTTAACGGTTTAGATAGATAGATAGATAGATAGATAGATAGATAGATAGATAGATAGATAGATAGATAGATAGATAGATATTAACAAATTGAAATAGATATATACCGGGTGTAACAGCAAAATTGTCCAAATCGTGTCACAGCGAAATAGTACAATTGTTAGAATTGTTAGATTAAGATTTGAACTGTTGTATTTTAGAAATGATTAAAGATATCTTACTGGAATTCTCCGAATTTTTATAACACTTTTGGACACGACTTTGTCTAATTACTCTTCAGGCTTGACATAAGAATCGTGATGATATCGATCATGAACGAAAATGACATGTTCATCATTAATTAATCATAGCTAAAGATCGGAAGTTCATGAAGGATTGAAATAAAGTTTATATATATATATATATATACGTACGATTGCATTTTCAAGTACTTTTTCACTGCTATTTTGGACTGTTATAGCTGAAACGACTCTCTCGCGTACCAGACGTGTTATGGATTGAGTTGGATCTTTTCTAATTGATCTCTTTGGCTCGAAGTTGAAATGATGATCCCCCTTCCTTTTGTTATCTCCTGATCCAGTTTTCCTCACTGCTGTTCACACTTTTTTTAACTTATTCACCGTTCTCTTGATAGTTCTTGAATGGACTTTGCACAGTTTGCACAGGGAAGCCAGAATATGAATGTTGGTACCATTAATGAAGGCCTGAATGATATTTTCCTCTCCCCATTGCTCCGTTGGGAAGACATGGCGCGGCTGACCGAAAACGATTTCAACCTTTTCTCTTTCTAGCTGAAAAAACCAAAGGGTTTTTCAGTGATTCTGACGACAAATGATGTCAAAATGGCTAAACGTCGTATCTGAAAGCCTGGAAAAAGAAACTCGATGAGTTTTCTAAATATTAAACATTTTGTGGGATTAGCAATTATGCTGTAACACGATTTGTATACTTTTACTGTTACACCCGGTAGATAGATAGATAGATAGATAGATAGATAGATAGATAGATAGATAGATAGATAGATTGATTTGAAGAGACTGAGAATAGATAGATAGATAGATAGATAGATAGATAGATAGATAGATAGATAGATAGATAGATAGATTTGAAGAGGCTGAGAATAGATAGATAGATAGATAGATAGATAGATAGATAGATAGATTTGAAGAGACTGAGAATAGATAGATAGATAGATAGATAGATAGATAGATAGATAGATAGATAGATAGATAGATAGATTTGAAGAGGCTGAGAATAGATAGATAGATAGATAGATAGATAGATAGATAGATAGATAGATAGATTTGAAGAGATTGAGAATAGATAGATAGATAGATAGATAGATAGATAGATAGATAGATAGATAGATAGATAGATATATTTGAAGAGGCTGAGAATAGATAGATAGATAGATAGATTTGAAGAGACTTAGAATAGATAGATAGATAGATAGATAGATTTGAAGAGACTGAGAATCGATAGATAGATAGATAGATAGATAGATAGATTTGAAGAGACTGAGAATAGATAGATAGATAGATAGATAGATAGATAGATAGATAGATAGATAGATAGATATGAAGAGACTGATACTGAACAGACTCAGAGCATTTTTACGAATATATATATATATATATATATATATATATATATATATATACATATATATATATATACACATATATATATATATATATATATATATATATATATATATATATATATATATATATATATATATACACACAATTTTGCAATGATTATCACCGGTAACTTAAAGAAGTTCGTTAGAGACAGAACCTAGCGTATTTCACCGAAGGCTAAACAACATTCTAATCGGTAGGTCTTTAATTTCATTGGTTGCAATATTTCCTAATATATTTTGTAAAAGAAATTCTTTAGGAATAGTTTCCACCTCCCAGCAATACACACTGCGTCATTAAGAAGCATCTTTCAGATTCATTACCTGTTAATGGACTTAGGTTTTGTTGTGATTGATTTTTTTCTTTTGTTATTTTTTACGGATTATCAACCCTTTCTGCGTTATTTAAAGTTGAAACTTTATTCCGGATTGTAAGATTTAGCAATCAGTACCCGGTATCTAATCATGGTATCCCAAATTTCCACGGTTCCGGGGACGACGATAAACTACATCAGGCAGCAAAACCTCTGAATAGTAAGATTTAAGTAACATGGAAACCTGGGGTGGTAGCACATGTTAGAGTCCTAGTCATGGACAAATAGTTAACCTCCTAACTGGGGTCAAAACCCTATGAAAGTGTCAAAATATTTATTAATACATGCAATACATTTCTGTAAAATATTGTTACCAGCAATACGTTTTTGGAAACAAAATTATTACTAATAAAAGATATTTTGTAAAAAATAAATATTACCAGCAATACATTTTTGAAAATAAAAATTAAAAGAATATATATTTGAAAAAAAAAAAATATCACCAGCAACACATTTTGTAAAAAAATATTACCAGCAATAAAAATTTTGTTAGCATTGAGGTTGATATGCCGTAAGACAAAACAAACTTACAAACTGATTTCTTACACAGAATGCATATTCTGTTCTTACGAATCTATCCTAAAAATTCTTGTCAAGATTACATAACACATTGAGGTTGATATACCATAAAAATAAAATAAACCATCCAACCAACCAAATTTCAAGGAACCGGTTCTATAAAAGCAGATAACCTTTAGGAACCTATTCTGCTTATTTTCTTTTCTAGCTGAGAATGGGAAAGAGTCACATTATAGTACCAAAAAAGAATTAATCAATTTCGATAAGAGGTGGCCTCATACCTTTCCCAATGGTGAATCCAACGAACTCAACGAGATTTGGAACTCGATTAACAATTCATAGCCATTATCCAGGACATCACTTGCACATCCAAGCTTATAGCATTCGGTATTCCCAATCGATCACCCATCTAGGTACAGGCCAGGCTTAACTTTGCTTATCAATATGAAAATGAGAAGAATCACGTTATAGTACTAAAAAGAATTAATCCAATTTGATAAGAGGTGACTTCATACCTTTCCCAATGGTGAATGCAACGAACGGAACCAGAATTGGAACTCGATTAACAAATCCGAGTCATTATCCAGTAAATCACTCGCACATCCCAATCGGTCATCCATCTAGATATTGGCCAGGCTTAATTTCAGTGATCTTACGGGATCCGGTGTTTCAACGGGATATATCCATAAGCCTGTTGTAAGCTCATATTTAGACCCAAGAATTTAAGCTTTGATTATAAACTTCGTTAATTTGGACCTACTCGCATTGATCCTATGGAACAAGTGTAGGCATAATTTTTTTTCGGAGGGCTCAGATTCCAGGAACCGCTTCTATATAGGCAGGTAATGCTTATTTTCTTTTCAATCTGAGAATGGAAACAAATCAATTTATAATATTGAAAAGATTTAAACTATTTTGGTAATTAAATAGAAAACATTTATTTATTAAGATTTTTCCAGATTGAAATTCTGTTCTCATCATATTTTTGTTCCAATGTATAATGCTTTTTGAATCTAATATCATTAGCTGTTTTATGATTTCTTAGTTACATTTGAACTGAATTGCTGCAGTCCCAAAGATTCAATGAAGCCCTATCAAATTGATGAATAGTAAATTTGCCTCACTCTTTATTTTTTTTTTTGTCAGAATAACTATGTTCATCATAGAAAATTCTCTGTCAGTCTCCACAGAGCTTGGTATTAATCATAGTTTTAGCACTTTGGATAGTTTCTGGTACAATATATTTATGGTAATTTCTCGTTACGTTTTCAAAGTAATCGCGGAAATCATTATTGTTGTTGTAGGGGGATGTCAATAAGTGCGTGCATTCGTGTGTAGCTTAACCAACATTTTTCTTAGACCATCGGCTATTAATATATAAGATTATTTTCGGATAATCCTACAACCATTTCGCTAAACTCTTATAATTTTAAAAATCGGTTCGCGAATCGATAGGATGCCACCACTGCCGGTATCCCCAAGCGGCGCCCACCATCTAAGTACTGTCAGTAGTCGACGCTGCTTAACACCTTGACTTTCAACCCCAAAATACCTCGTGGTCGTTGGCAGTTTTTATAATGACGCCGACTAGGTATCGTGTAGTTTTTTGCGATTTTATCATCAAGTCTTCAACTACGAATTTTTTCGTTTTTTTTTTAGGCAAATAACTGGTACCTGGCGTCTTAGACAAGTGTGAAACATTCTACTGACAGCTAAAAACAAAATGGTAAATTGATTGTAAAATATAACACATGAACGAAGCATTTGAAAAAGAATATTGCCTAAATTGACAATTATAAAGTTGTCGTTTGAAGTTAGATTTCGTAATTGACCTCTGGCAATCAACATCGTAATTTCGGTGTTTTCAACCTAACTTGACCGCAGACATTATGCAGAAGACTGTGCCTAGGTTCACATTAATGGCTCTAAGAATTTTATAACTATAATCAACTACAACACAAATGTCTAGTAGGCCAACATTTGTAAAGGTGAAATTAAACAAAGAGTATAAGTCACATGACACAGTATCGCGATACCGTAGTTAACCGAAAATGTACAAGGTAACCAAAAAGGTTCTGTCCGTTTTTAAAGGAAAAAAAAGAAAACTCTTCACAGTATGCGTAACTTATATTTAGTCTTCGAAGTAATCGCCATCGGCATCCAGCACCTTCTGCCAACGTGTCTCCAGCTGTTCAATGCCCTTGCGGTAGAACTCGGGAGGTTTTGACGCAAAGAAGTCCGTGAGGGCTTTGCGCAAGTCTGCTTCATTGGTGAAGGATTTCCCACGAAGATGATTATCCAGGGAGTGGAAGAGGTGGTAATCGGATGGCGCAAGGTCAGGTGAATAAGGTGGATGGCACAAAGTCTCCCACCCAAGTTGCTGTATGATATCCCTACCACTCGCGCGACATGCGGCCTGGCGTTGTCATGGAGGAGAAGCACACCTTTGCGATTCACCAGAGCTGGATCCTTCTGGCGCAATGCCTGTTGCACACGTTTCAATTCCTGCGAGTATAGGTCTCCAGTTTGGCTCGTTGGTAGAAATTCATAATGAACCACTTGACGACCTGTCCACCAGACACAAAGCATAATCTTGCGTGGGTGCATAGGCGGTCTTGCGGTGTGAGGGACAGTATCCTGAGGAGACAACCAATGTCTGGAATGCTTGGGAGTTTCACACAGAACCCACTTTTCATCACTGGTAAGCCCTCGATTGAATAAGGATGCGGTACGGTGGCGAGAAAGCATCGATACGCAGGCTGCCACTCGTCCCTTGTGGACCTCCAACAGCGTTTTCGGAATCCACTTGCTCAGTTTGTACGTCTTACCCAGGCGGTGCAGATGAATAACTGTTCATCGGAAACGTTGAACTGTCTTGCAAGTTCACCACACGTTAGACTACTGTCCTCTTCAATGGCCGCCTTCAGGACTCCGTCATTCAAGACCTGTGGTCGTCCATTGCGAAGCTCATCATGGAGAGACAAATCTCCCGACTTGAATTTTCGAAACCAACGCCTTGCAGTACGTTCAACCACAGCACTATCCCCAAACGCTTGACATATGCGGCGACTTGATGCAGCTGCTGATAAGCCCACTTTGAAGCCGTAAAGCAAACAGCCCCGAACCAGATCTCTAGACACTTCCATTCTTCTCATAGTTGTCCGGCTTATAACTGATGGCCGGACACGGTGCGCGTGTTTTTTTTATGACGACTGATGTTCCTACTTCCGGCTGTCCGAATTTGAAAACAATTGCTACACGCATTTCGTATATATTTCAACTTCATTCAATGACTAATCAAAAAACGGACAGAATTTTTTTTGTTACCTTTTATTAAAAAAAAAAAGCAAACATTGAAAAAAAAACTTACCCGCAATAAGGCATAGTATCAAAAGGATGGGTCTTTCCATGGCACTACTTTATTTTAACTACCTTCACTCTTCGGCAATGTTTTAAAAGGCGATTATTAGAATTGGAATAAAACCTAAATATATATAAATATATGAATTTCTAAATTTTCTTCGTTCTTGAGAATTGACAATAAAGATAATAAACACTATTTATTTATTAGATTGTTTATTTACACTATTTATTCACTATATTATTTATTGGAATATCTGGCAAAACATCGGCCAATTGCCAAATGATTCAAACTGTATAAAATGGTAAACAATAAGGATTTCTTTATAGTTGGTGTTATGAATAATCAAGAAGGGTCTCCCCTTGTTTCCTCACTCTCCTGTTTGAGAGTGATTTTTCTGTTTACTGGGACTATAAAAGGACACTATACGTGAACCTAGTATTCTCAGTTGAATAAAGCTTTCTTAAATCCTACACCTGCGTACTTTTGTCATTACAGTTGGTTCACGTATTATAATAATTTGGTAAATGTTTATAAATGTTTGAATAACAAATTGCTTTCACTTTTTTTTCATTTATAAATTGGTAAATGATAAATATAGCATTTTATTATTTTTACTTGTATTAGAATTTAGAATGTTGCAAATATAAAATTATTATTGTAAATAAACGATCTAATGAATAAATAGCGTTTAATATCTGTGTTGCAAATTCTCAAGAACAAACGAAAATGTATAAATTCATTTTCCTCATATGTTTACGTTTTATTCTAATTCTAATAAGTGCTGTTTAAAAACAATAAACATTGATCAAAAACGGTGTCATGAGAAAAACTGTTCTTTTGACCCTACGTCTTATTGCAGTCACGTTTGTCCATGTTTCCCAAAAGGAAAACACTTTTCTTTTAACTGGGCATGTGCCCCTCTTTGCTGGTTTTTTTTGTTTATCTAATGCTAAATACAGAGATAAAAACATGTTAATTTTTACCGTATTTTCCTGTGTATAATACGAAAAATTTTGAACGGAAACTAAAGGCAAAAAAGTTGGCGTATTATATACAAGTACACGTTTTAAAAAATTGTTAATCAGCTTAAAACATCTCTTATTTAAAACAGCAAGATTGCAACTTTACTCAGTCTTCCCCCAAAAAATCGAAAATACGTTTTGAAACGGAAAATGGGAGAAGAAACACGCAAAGGCTAAAGAACCGATTCACTTTTATTCTTTAATATCGTGAGAACCTCAATACTTTAGCGAAATATGTGTACGACATTGAGATTTTAATGGATAATATGATACAAGTTTTCAAAAGAAAATTATATCGTGATGACTGTACTATGGAATTGTTTTATGCCATATTATGTCCGCTGTGGTGTAATGGATATCGGCTCGGAGTGCGAACTCGGAGAGCCGCAGTCAGAATTCTAGTCTAGTTCGGTAGATTCATTTGCGCACAAATACCCTTGGGAAAAAGTATAAATCTATATCTTCTCGCCAGTTATAGGTTGAATAGCAGGACAGACTGATTTATTTAGCCTTGGTTGGCACCCAGTCTACAGCAGAAACAAATGGCAACCAACTGCGGGAAACATCTGCCTCGTCAGTCATGTATCAAAAGATACATGATCACCCAACCGTGTATCACGTATGGCACTTAACTGACTGATTATATTCAAGGATGTATTTTATTCCTAGTTTTACTTTTTGAAAAAAAACACGTTTTTTTTATTATACACAAGATGTATTAAACACAAGAAATTACTGTATATATTTACATTATATAAGTTCCAAAAATTCTCATAACCGTGGGTGGAAGTGGCGAAAAACTCCCACTGTCTATAAAATGCTCCCGTGGTATAGTCTCTGACAACAAATCCCGACTATAAGACAGAAAAGGGGCGAAGGTGGACCAATGGTGTCTCACAACCAGGTGCTTTAGGCAGGTTGAGCTTGTTATCCCAGGCAGGAGAATAAAAATTCTGATTTTAATCCTTCGCGGCATCCCATTACGGAATAGGCTATGGAAGCAAATCCAGGAAGAACATCAGAGGTGGAGCCTTGATGGTGGTTGTCTGTCTAAACTGTCAACCCTCCGGCAACTCCTGCAGCCAAGCCGGCCGCAAATGTAATGCTCTGTATTCCTTTGGATCTTGTCGATATAGCCGAGAGGGGAACCATGTAGTCTTGGCAACGCACGGCCTCCATACATCACGACTCAGACGTGTGCTCTGGAAAGCTCCCTCTAGTCTTACCTCCGAGTGAAGGCACAAAATGGGAGGCAGAATTTTAGGACTTCGGATGCTGTTCACAAAAGGAATCACATTTTGAACCAACAAGGCGCTTCCATTATCTCGCGAGATAAACGGATACCTACCTACTTCTCGTCATAGTAGCAGTAATCAAAAAGAATAAGTAGCATATAATAAATGAATGCTTATATGCGTCATCAAAAGAGGTACGAACGGTACCACGTGTGTTTAACGATAATAAAAGACGAATGAAATATATAGACACAAAAATTGAGCACACGTTATTTCAGGACGTAGGAGATTATGGCTCTCCACAACTTCCTGTTTTTTATTGTTCTATGTCATGTTTTTGAGGACTGAAAATGCTGATGAATTAAGACTGGTCTACATGCAGGTTTTGCATATTTCCATTTTGAAAATGTCTCCACGCATAAGTTTGTCGATGAGCCATGCTGAACTTGCCAGGAAACAATGTTGATCCATAATAATAATCCATGATGAGTATGATGCTGGTAAGATGTGTGGGTAATGTAACTTATCATTTGATCAGAGTTTGGCAAGTGGATCAGATCAAGAACTTTTCAGCACTTTCCCATATAAGAGACAACACTCTTTTTTTTTTCATTTATTTGAAACCATATTAAACATTTTCCTTTCTGAGTCAAACGAATACAATTCTACTGATTGTATTAAACTGCAAACATCAATGAAAATTGTTTTATTAACTGACATAACTAAATCAAATTGTGACTCAAAATTTGTGATTAATTGATCATCATTTTCAGTCAATATTGAGGACGATGGTGATTATGGCTCTCCACAACTTCATGTCTTTTCTTGTTCTATGCAATGTTTTTGAGGACTGAAAATGCTGATGAATTAAGACTGGTCTACAATCCAGGTTTTGCATATTTCAATTTTGAAAATGTCTCCACGCATATGTTGAGGAGACATGCTGAACTTGCCAGGAAAAAATGTTGACCCATAATAATAATCCATTATAAATTCGATGAGAACCTCTCCATCTTGAAACTTTGTATATTCTTTGGAAGGCATCATTATTACTTTGGGGTTTTTTTTGGGGGGGGAGGGGTTATCATTTCACTCCAAGCAATATGTTAATGCCGCTAGTACGCAGGGGGTTACAGGGAGTAAAAGTGAAAGAGAAGACTGAGAATGGGATGGTTGATCAAATGACAAAAGATGAACGGGTTTCTTTTCTTTTTTTTATGTGCCATGTCCTTTCGGGACGTAGGCGATCATGGCTCTCCACCTGCCTCTATCCCTGACAACACTCAACAAGTTCCTTCTCTCTGCTATCTCCCCCAGACCACGTTCTTTCATCCACTTGCTTAAGTCCGCCGGGTATGTCACGCGTTGTTTCTCCTTGTCTTTCTTTCCCTTTATTCGACCCGTGAGTATCAGATTCTCCAGGCCCTCCTTCCTCACTATGTGTCCAAGAAACTTCACCTGCCACTTCCTGATATTAAGTATAAACCCCCGCCTTGTTTTCAACCTCTTTCAGATCTCATCGTTGCTCACACGTTCGGTCCATGATATCCTTAGCATCTTTCTGTAGAACCACATCTCCATTGCCTCGAGTCTCTTCTTCATCATTGAGGAAATTGTTCAACATTCGCTGCCGTAAAGAAGGACATATGTCAGGTAACAGTTCAGTATTCTTTTCTTTGTTACCAAAGATATCCACCTGTCTCGAAGTACTGTGCCCATCTTTTGGAATGCTTCCTTGGCCATCCTAATATGTCTACGGATCTCAGTGTCGCACTTAACGTCCTCTGTCGCTTCCTAGGTATTTAAACTTCCCCGTCTGCCTGATTCTAGTGTTCCCGTTCTTCAGACCGCATTTCGGGCTCGTCCTCTTACTGACAACCATGCACTCTGTCTTAAGAAGACAGAATATGATACATATGACATATATATATCATGATGAAATATATATATATATATATATATATATATATATATATATATATATATATATATATATATATATATATATGATACAAATATATATTTTAGCTATGCGATGTTTATGGATAAAAAGATAATCATCATAGCATGAAGATTACGTTCAATATTAAAGAGGATGTCGCCCTCCATGCTGAATTCAGTGTCCACTGAATTATATATATATATATATATATATATATATATATATATATATATATATATATATATATATATATATATATGAATTGGACAAAGTCCGACAATTTATTTAAAGACATTTATGATATGTTTAACGTTCTTTTTACAGATACAAGTATTTAAGCAAATATTTCCTTAAATACTTGTATCTATAAAAAGAACATTAAACATATTATATATATATATGTTTAAAGACATTTTTATGTTTAACATTCTTTTTATAGATACAAGTATTTAAGTAAATGCTCTGTTTATAATAAACAATATTAAATAACATTTACCGGCCTGAATGTCCGAGAAATTTTCATAGAAAATATTCGCCCTCCGACAGGATTCGAACCTGTATCCTATACGGAACCGTCATATAGCCTGACGTGCCTTAACCGATTCGGTGACAGAGGATCGTTCGATTGGCAAGGTCGAATTTACTGCTTCAATCTTCCATGAATCTCTCACGTACATTCATAACTGCTCATGGCGTATCAAATGTAAACAAATGACGTCACACATTATGAAATGGACGAAGTCCGACAATTATATATATATATATATATATATATATATATATATATATATATATATATATATATATATATATATATATATATATATATATATATATATATATATATATATATCAGTTGGGATCAAATACAGATTAAGCATATATCGAAATCCGGCAGGATCATAAGATAAAGAACAAATAGGAAACGTCCAATACGTTTCATTTTTATATTTATGAATAAAAGGGAAACATGTTAGATTGATAACCGTTTCCTATTTGTTCTTTATCTTATCATATATATATATATATATATATATATATATATATATATATATATATATATATATATATAAGTTGTTTTTTTTAATTAAAAAATTTGCTTACTGTAAATTAATATCTGCTTTTTTATTATTTTTCTCCTGACTACACAGTTTCTTGGCCCACGTCCACTCCTCATGAGTTAAAATTTTTTTGAAAAGTCCGTTTTATCTAAATTTGCGTTTTTTTTATTTTATTAGTGAATAAACGAATATTAATTCATAGTAAGTTATATTTTCAATTTTAAAAAATCATAAATTATTTACGCTCCATTATATTTTAAATATTGAGCACTTTTAAAAATCTCGTTTTCTTCCCTGACGATCCACTTAGGTGAAACCTTGGTAGGTTTGTCTGGCTCTCTAGGTTTAACTAGGTCTGCTCTACTTATTGCATTGAGCACTTTATTTAGTTATTTTGTGTACTCGTATCGGGTTTTTTTTTTCTTTGGGCTTTGGACTTGCATGCGGGACGATTATTTTCGGCTAACGTACATGTTCTTGGTTCTTTCGTTTTTTATACCTATTTTTCCATTTGGTATTGGTTTGATTATTTGCAAATCAAGACACCGAAGGTTTTCCGAACGAGTATAGTTTCTTATACTTATAGGATTACTACTACTACTACTACTACTAATAATAATAATAATAATAATAATAATATATATATATATATATATATATATATATATATATATATATAGTGTAATAAGAGAGTTTACCGAGACCGGAGAAGAAGTCTCTTATATCCAGGTTTCTCTTATATCAGGGTTTGGTCTATTTTGTTTTATTAACACAGGCTCTAATTTGGGACCAGAGAAAATCTCTCTTATATCCAGGTCTCTTATATCCGGGTTACACTGTGGATATATATATATATATATATATATATATATATATAAATATATATATATATATATATATATATATATATATATATATATATATATATATATATATAACTGGTTTCTTTATTTTTAGCGATCATGACATTTTATTTTTACAATTGGTCTCATAAATCGTTTCACTGTTTGGAGCATACTTTTGTATATACTAAATAGATATGTTCGTGACCACAAAGTAATAGTGTTCAATTTGCTCGCTATAACTACACACTCGAATAATACACTACTTTACGAATTACCTATTTTCATTAATTGTTTGTTTGAGCCATTTATTGAAAACCAACAGGAACTGATTTCAAATTAAACCCACTAGAGGGAGTTGCTTAATGACCGTAGCGGAAATGCTTTCTAATAAGTTCCAGCTTCTGGCGTTTGACGATTTCCAAGATGGCGACGAGGCGTTCAAGAAACCGCCAGCTTAGTTTTCCCATGATGCATTACTGAAGATGGCGCCACTTTGATCTTTTATGAATATATATTCGGGAATATGGCAAAATTAGTCTGAGAATTTCTCTTCTCTTTATATCTGCTCGCCAATCTGTCTGCGTTTCTGTCAAGAATGATTATCCAGTGAAATGAGATTTTATTTCCTTGACAGATTTCGTACATCTTTGTACAATCTTAACTGTCTAACTCAGTTCATCTTCCAGTCAGTCAGTTTATAGCCATTATATTAATTATGTACGAGGCTTAGCTTAGGCTAGCAGAAGGATACATATGTGGAGTGCCCAATGAGGGTCGGCCTTCGTATAGCAATAATTGGCAGCGGGACGAGTTGACTAACCACTGCCCCAGGGTGAATAGTGAGCCTGTCTAATGATGGTTTACTACAAATATATCGTCCTGGGTATGACGATAAACTACATCCGGCAGCAAGACCTCAGATCGGTAATTTTTTAGGAATGTGAAAACACCTCTTAATTGCTGTTGCTCCCTGGTCCGCATTGACCTGGGGTGGAAGCACTTGTTAGGGTCTATGCTATGGGTAAATAGTGAACCTCCAAACTGGTTTTAAAAAAAATGTAAATATAAAAATAGTTTAGGAAAATTACCAGCAATACATTTTCTTAAAAAAAAGATTTGGTTTTAGTTTGGTTTGGTTTGTTTTACGGCATATCAACCTGAATTGGTTATTTAATGCCGACAAAATTTTCATTATGGGTAATATTTTTTTTCCAAAATTCTATTTATGGTATAATTTTCCTTCACTGGTAATATTTGTTTTTCAAAATGTATAGCTGGTAACATTTTTTTTAAATGTATTGCTGGTAATATTTTTTTCAAAAATATATTGCTGGTAATATTTGTTTTCAAAAATGTATTGCTGGTAATATTTTTTTTCAAAAATGCATTGCTAGTGATATTTGTTTTTCAAAATGTATAGCTGGTAACATTTTTTTAAATGTATTGCTGGTAAAAAATATTTCAAAAATTTTATTGCTGGTAATATTTGTTTTCAAAAATGTATTCCTGGTAATATTTTTTTTCAAAAATATATTACTGGTAATATTTTTTTTCAAAAATGTATTGCTAGTAATATTTGTTTTCAAAAATGCATTGCTGGTAACATTTTTTTTAATGTATTGCTGGTAATATTTTTTTCAAATATATATTGCTGTTAATATTTTTTTTCAAAAATATATTGCTGGTAATATTTTTTTTTCAAAAATGTATTGCCAGTGATAATTTTTTTACAAAGTATTTCTTATATTAACACCTATTTTTACACTTTCATAGTGTTTTGACCCCAGTTTGGGGTTTAACTATTTACCCATAGTTGGGACCCTAACATGTGTTACCATAATCCGAAACTTGAGAGCAAATCACCTGTATTCAGCTCGAAAAGGAATTCATATTATTTATTATCGGGATAATATTAGCGAGAGCAATGCAAACGAAGAAGGATATATATACTCGTGTTTCATAGACTACGTTCAAGCGTTTGAAATTTTTTTTTTTTTTTCAAAAATGTATTGCTGGTAATAATTCTTTTACAAAGTATTTCTGTTGCCACAGTATTTGATGTGACGCGTAATAAATATGGTTGCATTTGCAGAAATGGGCCAAAGATGCCACACACACACGCACGCACACA
Source organism: Acanthosepion esculentum (assembly GCA_964036315.1). Taxonomy (NCBI): domain Eukaryota; kingdom Metazoa; phylum Mollusca; class Cephalopoda; order Sepiida; family Sepiidae; genus Acanthosepion; species Acanthosepion esculentum. Next base: position 66,315,300 of record OZ038502.1, on the reverse strand, counting down.
CACACACAAAGAGGTGATTCATGACACGTAATACGGCATTGATGCATTGACTACTGCAAACGACACCCAATATTGCCGCGCATGCGTGAAAGAGATTGAAAAACCCAAGCAAGATTAAAAGCTGCTTACACGCTGCCCATATTTGAGGATGTGTCAAGTGATGACATTACGCGAAATTGAGTCGCAGGAAGATTTTTCACAGCGACGATCACCCTGTAAAGGTCCCAGAAGTCACTCGATGTAAAGGGTTACAGTGTAAGAAGCACGTTTTATGCTGATAGGTGAGAAAGATAACGATTAATCCTAGACTTAAACAGGTAAATATTGTACTGATCGGGCAATATATAAAGATGTGTAAGACAAGGATGTGTCTTCACGCCGGATTTATTCAACCTTTACAGCGATGCGATCCTAAGACATCTAGAAGTCGTACCAGGATTTATTATCGGTGAGCACAATCATAACAACATCAGGTATGCATATGACAACGTTCTGATGGCAAACGTAGAAAGAAAAACTGCAGGAAAACAATAGACAAGGTAGAAAAAGAAAGCGAGAAGAAAGGACTAACTATCAATTATAAGGAGACAGACTATATAGAGAAACTGCCCAAGATGCGAACTAGGGATTATTCCCTTCCAAATAAATCGAAAGCAGAAGTTCAAATGTCCGGGAAGTGCTTTAACAGATGATAAAAAAAACGTTACGTCAAACGATGCCTTTCAAAATTTAAACAAAGTATTAAGAAACAGGAAAATTTCTTATTCTCTTTCTAGTGTCCCGACTACATGAAATTAAATGTGCTACCAGATTGGCAATTAGGTCTCACCGTTTTACTGTCGAACTAGCTGGTGGCAACCGACACATCTACTCCAACAGTTTCTTTTCTCGCACTTCTTACCTGTGGAACTCCCTTCCGATTTCTTGCTTTCCTGTTAGCTATAATCTTCAAAAGTTTAAATGCAGTAACAATCGCTAACTCCTGTCTTCTTGAGACCTGTTCCTTTTTTTTTGTCCTTTTCTCAATCACCCCCCACTAAAGTCTTCTTATTCTCTTTTACTCCCTATAACTCCCCCACCGTGTTATATTGGCATTATCGCCTCGCTTGGAGTGAAACAATTACCGCATCTTTCCGCGTATAAGGCGACCTTTAGATAAGACGAGATAGAAATATAGCAAATTTTCATGGATGTATCCTATACCTGTAGTTTAAGACGACTGCTTATTGATTAAATAATGATGATGTTATTGGAAATGGTACTTACTGTATATTTAGAAATTCAAAGTAAACGAAATAACAAGACGGAATCTATATCATGTCTTTCCTACACACGTCCCCTAAAAGGGAAGCCATTTTCTTTACGTTTCATCACGTGATCTCTTGCGAATAATGATTTTTTCCTCTTATGGCGAAGGATGCATTCCAGAAGCTGTGCCGAGTACTGCGAAACAGGTGGATTTCTATGGTGACAAAAAAAAAGAATACTGAGCTGCTATGTGACATCTGTCCTCCTATACGGCAACGAATGTTGGGCGGTATCCTCAAGGATGAAGAAGAGACTCGAGGCGACGGAGATGTGGTTCTACAGAAAGATGCTGGGAACATCATGGAATTTGCATGTGAGCAACGATGAGGTCTTGGAGAGGATGCAAACAAGGAGGAAGCTTATGGTTAACATAAGAAACAGGCAGATGAAATTTCTGGGACATGTGATGAGAAAGGAGGGCCTGGAGAATCTGATACTCACGGGACGAATAGAGGGAAAAAAGAGACAAGGGAAAGCAACGCATGACATACATGGCGGGCTTGGGCAGGTGGATGGGGAGCGTGGCCTGGGGGAGATGGCAGAAACACAAAACCTGTTGAGAGCCACAAGAGATAGGGGGAGTGGAGGGCCATGATTGCTTACGTTCTGAAAGGACACGAAAATGGACGTTCAAACAAAAATGTATTTCACGCACTACGCGATGTTATTCGTAATAGGCTTCGATAACTTTAACACGTTGTTTGATTGTTAATATTTCCATGGTTGAAATTGCCAAAGACTTAAGTTGTTAAATCTGAAAGAAAAAGAAAAGAAATCGTTAGACGCTTAAACTTAATTCGCATTTAACATCGGTCCAACTTATTGGCACACCTTTTATATGCAGGCGAAGAGAAAAACGATGAAGGAGTACGAGGGCCATGATCGCCTTAGTCCTGAAAGGACACGGCACATAAAAAGGAAGAACCAGTTTCAGACCGCCTAGTGTACCTATTTACTTATACTTCATCGACAATCACAAAATACTGCTAATAACAGGACGATAATGTAGGATAATGCTTGATTAAAGTACATTCCATTACTGTGAACGCAATCAGCATTCGATCTTTACATTTTCTCAGCTGAGCTTGCATGGATACAAATTGATTTCATTGATATGGAATTATTCTTAATAGGCAATTTATTATGGAGTTATGCCAGTAATATATAAGGTAGAAATGGCTTTATTACTTTTATTATCAGTTTATTTGATAATGTGAATCTTTTCATGTACATTATTGGTTATCGTACCTAGGCCGAGGTTAGTCTGCCGACAAACAACACTCAGAATTTAAGGTTTCTTTTTTAGAATTGTAGTATAAGACGACCCCCAATTTTTAAGGGTGATTTTGGGGATTTAAGAGTTGTCTTCACGCGGCTATAATGTGAATATTTTAAAAGACTTTATCCTATATATTTTGCTATACGAGTTTCTGGTCTTGTGACCTTCATCAGACGAAGAATGGTTATTTCCACATATTATTTAAAGGAATTAATTTTTTTCGTATGTTAAAACTTTTAACCATTGTCTTTTGTGCTTAGTAGTAGTCATTTCAATCCATCTTGAACTGTCCTATATATATATATATATATATATATATATATATATATATATATATATATATATATGAATGATACAATATGGTAATCCGTATTGAATTTCCAGAGAAAGCTCTATATCAAAAGACGGAGCAAAATTATTATTAATTAAAGAATATCAAACACTTAAAATTCCATAGGATTTTAAGTGTTTGATATTCTTTAATATATATATATATATATATATATATATATATATGTATATATATATATATATATATATATATATATATATATATATATATATATATATATATATATATATATATATATATATATAATAAAAAGGCTTAAAAACTAATATTCTATGATCATAATTTATTCCATTGTAATCGTAAATACGATCCAACTCATCAGACCTACAAATTCAAAAAGCCTTTCGAATTTGTAGGTCTGATGAATTGGATCGTATTTACGATTCCAATGGAATAAATTATGACCATGGAATATTAGTGTTTAAGCCTTTTTATTATATCCTTACTCTGTCGTGGACATTGAGTTCTACCTGGATTCTATCCTCTTGGAATTTTTTTTATACATATATATATGTATGTGTATGTATGTATGTATATATATTTATATATTTTTACCACTAATATTATCAATATCTATATATATATATATATATATATATATATATATATATATATATATATATATATATATATATATATATTAAAAAGAAGAGAGGTACCGCAAACGTTTTTGGTTCTAATGTGGATTTTTTTTTAAAATATTATCCTTTATTTTTCCTAATTTTACAACACGTGTTTCTGGTCTCGCGACCGTCTTCAGGTAAAGGGTGGAGATTTCCACATATTATTAAAAATAATTAAATTTTTCTTTATGTTTTTCAATGTTAAATATTCTCGATACGAGACATTCTCTGTTTTTGTGTTCTCCGATTGTCTTTCTTGAAATGGCAGTGAAGAGTTCTGCGCGAAGGGTCATAAAACAATTAAGTTTGGTTTGAGAAGTGATGAATTCGTTTATTATTTCTGTAACGTTGTCGACTCCTAAATATTCTTATTCTCGTTTTGGATGCCTTTCTCTGTCTTCTCTGTGCTGTGTCACTTCTAGACGTAGGCGATAATAGCACTCCATAATTTCCTGTCCCTTGTAGCTCTCAATAGCTTTTGCCTTTTTGCCAACTCTCCCATACGCTGCTCCGCTATACATTCACTCAAGCTCGCCAGATAGGTTGGGCGTTGTTTTCTGTTTCTCTTATTTTCAATCAGACCTTTGAGTATCAGATTTTCCAAGCCCTCATTCCTCATTATTTGGCCCAGAAACCTCAACTGTTAAGTATAAGTGTCCTTTTTATTGCTGTTGTCTCTAGAACTTAGTTGTTCGTCTCACGTTCGATCATATGGTATTCTTAGCAACATTCTGTAGATCCATATTTCTACTGCTTCAAGTATGTTCTTCATCTTGTCCAGCATTCACTACCGTATAGGAAGACTGATATTACATAATATCCAGTAGACTTTCTTTTTTTTTTTTTTGGTTCTAACGTTTTGTTTCTAACGTTTTTGCTTTTTTGTTTCTTAATATTTTTCTTAGTCTTTGGAAAGCATCTTTCTCTATCACAATCCGCTTTCAGATTTCCGTGTCACGCTTTCAGTAAGTTGAATAATCCCGGCGAGAATATGCATTCTTGCCTTACAACACATTCTATTTTGTGCAGTAATTTTTTTTTCCTGTATGCAGGCGGTGTTTTTTTTTTTCGATAAATTCTTTATTTAAAACTAAAAAAAAAAAGTTTTCCTAATAGTTTAAATATATCTTTGTGTTGTATCTTATCAAATGATATGAAACGTCTAAATCGTTCCTTCGGTTACATTTTCTCATAAATATTTTTGTCATATCCGTCATTGGTTGGAAAAATGACCAATTCATTAAAACGTTGCAGAAAGTATCTGGCCCATCCACCCACGCTCAAATCAGATCCATAGGTAAGGATGCATATAAAATGGTCGGCTCTCTGTGCCGCTCCATTAAGTACCTGATTTATCCTACTATCCTCTACCTTTACAAGAGATAGATCAGGCGAAAAATTGAGTACTGTTGTCATATTTGGGCAGGAGCTGCCAAGACCTCACTCTCTGTTATGAGTCCTTACCTACAACAACCGAATGAACTCTTCCGAACACTATGTATACTACGCCTCTCAAGAGAGAGAGAGAGACGAATCGAGTCGAGCCGATAGTAGTTCACTCCAAACCAGACTTTCTCAAGACAAATGCGAGGATTTTATTTTGAAACATGTATTCCTATACAAGAGCAAAAATGTTATTGTTTTTTTCCAAATTTTTAAGTTTAGGAACGCTCATAAAGTTTCATTAGGTTAACTGAAAATGTTTCTGTAAAGAAAAGCCTAAATTTACTAAAAAAAAAAAACATTAAAAAAATAAAAACTTAACTAAAACAAAAACACAATTACCTATTTCTACGCATAAATTTCATAAAGATGCGACACTTAAACACCAATCAATGTTTTTTCACCTTCGATAAAAAAATTTTACAGAGAAAAGTTTAGCTTACCGATGGAGTCTCCTCTCAGTGGTGTTTTAGCAACAAGAAATAGATAATCCAAAAACCACCTTTGAAAAAAACTGCCTTTAACTTTACCTACGAACAGAGTAACAAAAAAACCTCCCATTCTTAGACGTTCTCGTAGAATATAGTAACAACACCTCCACTACCTCATTGTATAAAAAACCACTAGCAGAAATGCTTGCCACTTTAATTTTAAGATTGAATGCTCACGTAGATACAAAATAGAAGTGATAAAAAAATTCCTAAAGAGAGCACACGAGAATTCATCCACTCTTGTACTTTTCCTTAAAGAACTCAATAATGCAAACCAAACACTAGTTAACAATGGTTTTCCTAAGTACTTCATCGATCACCAGATCAGACTTTTTTTCCAAAGTAAATAATAATGATACTGAACACACAGACAAAAACAGTAGCATAAATATCTTCTACAAAAGCCAATTGCACGTCAACTATAAACAAGATGAATCTTCACTTAGAAATGTCATAAAGAAATACACTACCTCAGATGACCCGAACAAAAAATTAAATTATCTATTACAAAAAATTTTAAACAGCGAACCTTACCCTCAAAAATAGCACACCTGCAAAATTAAAACAACAAACTATCAACATTATTTCTGATTTCAAATGCCCTTAAGGAACTGTGTTCCTGATCAAACGAAACTCATAAATAATTACATCTGTCACTCTACTACATGCCTATCCAGACGAATTACGTTACACCTATCCGACTACAGTTCTATTAGAACTCATTTAAACAGACACACAAACCTAGAAGTCTCTATCCGAAACATACTTGTAGAAAATACAAGCATAATAACCTCATCCACATGTAAAAATGATTTAAAATGATGGAAGTCCTAATAATAAAAAAGATAAGGCCATTACTCAATATTAAATATGAACAAGGTCACAATGTGCTGACCGTATTTGGAAAATAAAACATCCCTGTAACTCTAGATACATACACACAACCCATGCATTCAGTTAAAAATCATCCTTGATAATTGCTATAAGAATAGGTGAAAGGGCTCAGAAATGCAGAACATTTGGACAGTTTTTACATATATATATATATATATATATATATATATATATATATATATATATATATATATAAAAGTGAACAGAGAAGTCAACACTTAGAGGCGACAGTCTATTTCATGCTAGAAATAATAAGGCTTCCATTATTTTTAGCCTTTTTTTGCATGTAGATGATGCTATTATATTTGTGTTGTCAACAAGTATGTTACGAATAGTGTCCGGTGCGTCTCCACGTATACTGAAATGAGATCTTATTAACAGTTAAAATATTTAATCCTTGAAAATGGCTAAATGTATAGCCGAAAGCGCTCGGATGAAAAGAACATTCGGACAGTTTTTAAATAAGTTATCATCCGAAAAGAAATAAATTATTAGATCGCATGAGAAATTGTATAAGAAAACTAAATAAAAGCACCTTGTCTGTCGTTTTCAATGAAATGTGCATGAAAGAAGGATTGCTTCCCAAATACACAGACACACACAGACACACACACACACACATACACACACACACACACACATATATATATATATATATATATATATATATATATATATATATATATATTGGTGACCCCAAAAAACGGGAATTTTTGAAGTGTGTATTGACAGACATGAGCAAGTGGCAACACTGCGAGACAGTGACCTTAAGCAAGTAAACATTTCGCCATTTTAGTAACGAGAATGAAATTCACAGTATCCCAGCTGAGATGTTGCAGCAGTCAATGAGGAATCTCAACAGCAGATTTCAAGAATGCATTCGTACAGTAGGACGCCATCTACAGGACGTAATTTATAAAAAAAATGAAAATTCCATCATTGTTTCTTAAATGGCATGTTTTAAGGTTTCAATTACTATGAATTAAATATTTTTCTTCCATCACTCTTGGTTTTATTGGATTGTTAAAAAGTTCCCGTTTTTTGGGGTCACCCTGTGTATATATATATATATATATATATATATATATATATATATATATATATATATATATATATATATATATATATATAAAAGTCTTTCTTATTTCACCTGAGAAGTATTGTTCACATGCAAGCCGCTCAGGAGCTAATTACGCTGTTTTCTTGTTGCTCTCATTTTAAGTTAACACCTATCGACGTTATACCTTTCTAAAGTTTCCATCTCTTTGCCTTTGCTTTTATTAGTTCTGATGCCACGCCAAACAAGATCACGGTATTTCCAAAGATTTTGTTGCGCCAGCGGTAAAAGAGCCTGGGACTGGAGTCAGTGCGCTTTCTAATTTTGGCTTTCAAAAAGCCGTCCTTTCGTCGTTGAAGCGAGATATCCAGTTGCATTTGGCGGAGGCTAAGAAAATTGCTGCCTCCCTGTGTAGATCCGCTGGCATTTTATCGGCGAGAAACTTCAGTAGGCTATCCTTTCTCATCATTTTAGGCGTAGGCCTTTCTATGTGCTCTGTAACACCAGGGCGATCATGGCTCTCCACTTCTCTATCCAGTGTTTGTCTATTTACTATCCCCCACCCCCCACCAGTATGTGCGGCGGTAGTTTAATTGATCGCGACTCGGAATAATAAATCGAAGAGCCGAGTTCGAATTCCAGTCCTGTTCGTCCTTTGAGAACGGCATGAATCCATCTACTCCTCCTAGCTATGGATTAAATAGTATATGGAAAAATCACTGTTATCTCTAAAAAAAATTGTTAATACAGTATTCACTCGATGAAATTATTTTTACAATCCCAAATATGTTTCGGCTTTAAATACTGCAAAAAGGGTTGATAAACCGTAAAAAATTTTTTAACATTTCCTTTAAAACTTCCTCGTTGCTTACATGATCCGGGCAAAGTATTCTCAGCATATTTCTGTTGCCTCAAGTCTCCCCTTTATCTGTGAGGAAATTACTCGTCATTCACTGACATATGTGGGGTGGTGATATAACATATCAGTTGAGAACTATTCTCCTTATTTCTACCATTTTTTTCTTTTTCTTATTACTTTGTTTTGTTTCTTGAAGGCATCTTTTATTTTCTGTTTTCACTGCTAGAAAACTGCCCAGATGTTTCATTTTCTCTTGTTTGATTTTGACATCTCGAATTCGTCGTTCGCATCCTGTGCTCTTCTCTTTTGCAGACGGACATGACATCTACCTTCTTACAATTGAGGGTTAGTCCTTTTTATATTGCTTTCCCTTATTGGCCTGTGTAGGAGTTTCCTATAGTTTTCTTATACTGCCACGATTGCGGCCACCGATAATAAACCCTAGTAGAGTCTTCAGCTCCCTTAGAATAGCCTCGCTCTAGAAGTTGAATAAATCTGCCGAGAAGATGAACCCTTGTCTTACGACCCTTTCTATTTTTGTCTGCCCAGTTTATTTTCTATTCGTCTCACCTTAAAGTTCAACGACTGGATATATAAATGAGCCCTTATGCCACAAATTGGATTAAGACTCGTCGTTTGAGTGTGATCATGTGCTACACACAAATAGCAGACCGCATTTATTATTTTCCACCCTACAACGCCTTTCCCACAGACGAAAAGTCGCAAGACTATCGCTGCTCTATCGCTATGGAAAGTGCTCAGACGAACTACATTCCTGAGTTCCACCAATTCTAACCTTCACGGCTAAGACCCTCCATGACATCCAAACTCTAGCGAACCAGCCTCATTCCCTTCGTATTCCACCGGTGAAATGTAAGTTTCGCTCAAAAAGTTTCTTCCCACGAACTATTACTTTGTGGAACCAATTTCCAAGAGGATTCTTTCACAATCTTAATCTGTTCAAGTGTAGGGTTAACCGTTATCCTCTCCATATATCTCCATACCTCTTACTCTTGGGCCTTGTAGAGGATGTGCAACAATATAAAAAAAAACGCCGGAAAAACAAATCAATAGGCAAGTTTTTTGTATACACTATTTATATTCGGACTACTGTCCTCATCTTTGTTGTTGCCCTCCGACCTTCCTTAGGTGTATATTGATCTGGGTAAACTTCATGGAATTCTGAACTGAACCCTTTATTTAATGTACAGGAGTAGACTGTTCTCATTCCACTGCTCATGTCTAAGGATATTGATAGAAAAATAAGAACTAGACGATATCCCCTGACATGGGCAGTAGAATGAAAATATGCTATCCCCACAGATTAAACAAAGAGTTCAGAATTCCCTGTAGGTTACCCAGATTGATATACACCTGGGAAACGTCATGATAACAAAGATGAGGACAATAGTCCAAACGTAAATAACATAACATAGATGTCAATGTCAAGAACTTAGTAGATATTTACAAGTTAGCCTAGCACAAGTCACAAAGTGTTCAAATCAAATAAATCAACCTAGAGTGTCATTTCCAATGATCTATCAATAAAATGACTGTTTAGCGGAGGATTTATCAAAGTTATCCATTTTCCAGAACATTTAACTAATTATACTGTGGACAAATAATGTTATGTAAATAAATAAAAAAAACTATTCCTACTAGCCAGTGTTTGAGATAAGCTATGAATATTAGTTAATTTTATGGTGTTCAGTCCAATACACTAACAATGGACAACAAAAATAAAACACTACATTTTAAGGATGCGAATGCGGTCATTTGTAGCTGTTCACTATTGCCCTCATCTTTGATGTTATAACAACATTTTGGCCATTGTGCCCTCCTTCCTTCCACAGATGTATATCGATCTGGGTAACCTACAGGGAATTCTGAACTGAACCCTTTATTTAATCTGCTAATGTCTAAGGGTTTTTTTAATTATTACTTAGTGCTGGTCAGTTATTGCTCGCCCGTTTCTACTGAGTGCAAGTACACAGAGCTCGACCCAGGGATTGAACTCTCAATCACTATGTCACCAAATTCACAAACCAATCATTTAATCCACGAGTCCACTGTGCCGTGGGATAAAACAGAAAATAAAAAAATATCTCTAGACATGGGCAGTGAAATGAAAACAATTTAAGTAGATTAAACAAAGGGTTGAGTTCATAATTGAATTCCGTGTAGGCTACCTAGATCGAAAATAAAATCCCCTAAATTAAGCTCTACTTCCAAACGTTCGAAATATTTCCTTTATCTTGCAGATATTGGATCATTTGAAAACAGAGTCATTCCAAAATGGCGACTGCTCAAAACGGCGAGGATACATTGGAAAGTTCTGGTTGCAGCCTGTCGGTGAAGAGAAGAAATGATTGGTTTATTTTATAAAATCATGACTGAGGGCCTGAAAATAATCTTTTTAAGATCAACCAACCTCATATGCGGCAATTAATAACAGAAAGAGCAAGAATAATGTAAAATCTGCAACTTTTCCGAAAGGAACCTGCAAGATATTGGTATGAACACGACCCAAACTCGGTTACAGACAGGACCTGTAACAATTTTATGAGACTTTACAATACATAACAAACAGAACAATCAAAACTTATCGCCCAGACATCATGATCAAAGACCACAAAAACAGAACGTGCTTTCTTATTGATGTGGCAGTTCCTGCAGACTGTAATGTATCTTCGAAGATCTTCAAAACAGCAATCAAAATACAAGGATCTTGAAGTGGAAATCTCAAAAATGTGGCCCATAAGGATATTAATAATTCCACTTGTGGTTGGGTTACTGACTTTGATTCGAATAAGTTCTGACAGAATCATTCAAGGAATACCTGGAAGCCCATGCCTTAAAGAAATACAAAATATGGTCCACACAAGTACAGCCCACACCTTACGAAGGTCTTTAGCTATGCAAAATGTATGTGAATTTAGATTGTTTTATCTAGTTATTTATTTATTTATTTATTACAAAAATGTTCAGCGAAAAATGTCATGATGCCATTCTTGACCTAAGGTCTCTGATTGGGACCCGGAAAGAAATAAGTATACAAAATAAATAAATAAAAAAATAATAATAATAATAATACTAATAATAATAATGGCAAAGAAACGTTTAGATTTTTATCCCAGATACATTCCCAGAAACAAAAATGTCTTTATACAAACTTTAGGAACTTGAAAAAAATTACAATCTCAAACAAACTGTTTCTTTCATGGAATCAACGCTCTTCTTTTTTTATATAGACATTCCTATTCTGCCGCTATATTTGGTCGCTAATCACATCAACACAAGCGTAGATATATATCCATGCACAGGACTCAGTTTAAATCCAGAACGCAGAAACGAATACATCAGGCAGATAGGTTTATTTACAAAGAAGAAGAAGAAGAAGAAGAAGAAGAAGAAGAAGAAGAAGAAGAAGAAGAAGAAGAAGAAGAAGAAGAAGAAGAAGATAAAGAAGAAATTCTCTTAATGACGATGTCAAGGAAGGTTCAACGACCCGACAAGCACAGATAAACATTTTATTCTGGCGTTCACCATAAGAATTTAGAGATAAAACCCCAACCCTGCTGATAAAGCCAGGTCTAAATGGCTGGGGGAGGAAGATCATATTACACCAATCCCCCGAATGGGAAGGCACCTGATTTAAACTTCAGTAACAGGGGACGAAAAGTGCGACACAGAAATCCGAAGACGTATTGGGATGGGCGAAGATGCATTCCAAAAGCTAAGCAGAGTATTAAGAGACAGGAAAATTTCGTTGGAAACAAAGAAAAGTGTACTGCACTGTTACGTAATGTCTGTCCTTCTGTATGTCAGCGAATGCTGGACAATCTCCTCATATATGAAGAAGAGACTTGAAGCAACAGACGTCGTTCTACAGAAGGATGTTGAGGATACCATGGACCGAACATGTGAGCAACAACGAAGTTTCTGAGAAAATGGAAACAAAAGGAAAGGTATACCTAATATCAGGAAGTAGTTGAAATTTCTGGGTCACGTAATGAGGAAGGAGGGCTTGGAAAATCTGATACTCACAGGACAGATAGAAGGAAAGAGGGACAGAAAAAAGCAGCGCATTACATACTTGATGGGTTTGAGTAAATGGATGATAGAACAGAGTTTGGGGAAAAAAACAAGACAGAACTTTTAAGAGCTACAAGGGACAGGATGATGTGGAAGCCCATGATCACCTACGTCCTGAAGGGACATGGCACATAAAAGAAGATTCAAACTCATAGCTTTGATATGGGCTCGAACGATTACGACTGGAACTCGAACAGATGATATTTTCATATAGAACGGAGATCTACCCGCTAGTACAGGTGCCGGCAATCTTTTGGAGAGAGCTGGTCAGACAGTATCTCGGATCGGAGGAGAGCCATCGTATCAAATATACTATAATAAATTATCTCGATCTCAGACCGCTCCGTTCAGAAGGCCTCCTTAGGGGTTAAGCACGAAACAATCCGTCTTCGGATCTCAGCGTCGCTGAGATCCGTAGACGTATTGGAATGGCCAAGGATTCATTCCAGAAGCTGGGCCGAGTACTGCGAAACAGGTGACAAAGAAAAGAATACTGAGCTGCTATGTGACATCTGTCCTCCTATACGGCAGCGAATGTTGGACGGTATCCTCAAGGATGAATGAAGAGGTTCGAGGCGGCGGAGATGTGGATGCTGAAGATATCATAGTCCGAGCACGTGAGCCACGATGTGATCTTGGAGAGGATGCAAACAAGGAGGAAGCTTATGCTAAACATAAGGAAGATGCAGATGAAATTTCTGGGACACTTGATGAGAAAGGGGCACCTAATACAATCATCCCTGTCGAACCGTGAATTGAAGGTTGTTCTCAACGGATTCTCCGCCAGCTCCTATCCCACTAACGCAGGTGTCCCTCAAGGCTCCATCCTAGGCCCTACTCTGTTCCTTATATTCATAAACGATCTTCCTGACGCCATAGATTCCCAAGTTGGCATCTACGCGGATAACACAACAATTTACTCCTGCCTGAAAAACAAATCTAGTGATGCTGACAAATTTAACCTGGCAGTTCGTCTCGAAAAGGACCTCCAATCAGTTGTGAACTGGGGCAGGAATTGGCTGGTTAACTTTAACGCCTCAAAAACAAAACTGCTCTCTATTAATCACCACAGGGATCCTTCCCTGCATCCCAATAGAATGTCTGAAGCCCCACTTCTCGAGAGCTCCTCTCTGTGGCTGCTCGGTCTCACGCTGTCTGCTGACCTAAGATGGAACAAATACATTGAGTCAATTGCTTCATCCACCGCTAGGAAAGTTGGCTCCCTGTGGCGGGCCAGGAAATTTTTCTCCCCAGGAATCGATCCTTCAAATCTACAAATCAACCATTCGCCCTTGCATGGAGTATTGCTGCCATATATGGTCTGGATATTGCCTCGGGGTTCTTGATAAGATCCAGAGACGGATATGCAACGTAATTGACCCTGATCTGTCATCTCGTCCGCAGTCGCTCTCTCACAGACGTGCCGTCGCCTCGCTCTGTCTTTTTTACAAATACTTTCACGATAATTGCTCCGATGAGCTGCTTTCGCTGGTTCCCAGGCTTCATGAATTCAAGCGTACTACGAGGCTGGCATCCCGGTCCCACCCTTTCACTGTTGAAACTGTTAAATGTAGACGTCTCTTCTACTCCAATAGCTTCATATCTCGCACCTCTCGTCTGTGGAAATCCCTTCCTTATTCCTGTTTCCCTGACAACTATAATCTCCAACTATTCAAATGTAACGTCAATCGACATCTCCAGTTGCCTTGATCTATCCACTATCCTTCTCCACATCCTTTCCTCTAACACTCCTATCTGCTCTCGCTCCAAATCTTCTGTAATCCCTTGCCTTGATCTATCCACTATCCTTCTCCACATCCTTTCCTCTAACACACCTATCTGCTCTCGCTCCAGATCTTCTGTAACCCCTTGCGTGCTAGTGGCTTCCAGCCTTGCTTGGTGTGAAAAGCTTAAATAAAAAAATAAAAAATAAAAATAAAAATAAAAAAACCTGGAGAATCTGATACTCACGGGACTAATAGAGGCAAAAAGGACAGGGGAAAGCAGCGCATGACATACGTAGCAAAACAAAAACCTGTTGAGAGTCACAAGCGATAGGGAGAAGGGGAGGGCCATGATCGCCTACGCCCTGAAAGGACACGGCACATAAAAAGAAGATATGAAAAGTTAAGATGTTGAACAAGAGATGAGTAGGCTAAAAATCAACGTTTTAGGAGTATGTGAAATTAGTTGGCCAAACAACGGAGATTTTGTCAGTGACAATCACAGGATTATAAAGAAAGTTCCAATAATTTGGACCAATTTTAAATGTGAATTCAGTTTTTTTCTTTCAGATTTAACAATGTACGTCTTTGACAATTTCAACCATGGAAAGATTAACAATCAAACAACGTGTTAAAGTTATGGAAGCCTATTACGAAAATGGACGTTCAAACAGAATTTGAATGAGAAGTTCCCAGGTCGCATCATCTCTCGAAATATCGTAGGGTGAGGTATCGCGGCGTAGGTGGTCCGGTGAGGAGTTGTCGCTTCCACCGCATAACCGTGATTAAGATCCCTGGTAGGCGCGGGTTAACGGCCCGCGTTGATCTACGACGGGAGAGTCCACAATACATATATATATATATATATATATATATATATATATATATTGTGGACGGCCCATAAGCTATATATATATATATATATATATATATATATGTATATATATATATATATATATATATATATATATATATGAACTTGACTCTCCGATTCCTCAGTCCTAGGCGCGAGGAATAGGTAAATTTTAGAAATATAATTATCTGCATAACGAAAGCACCGATTTTAAATGTGAATTAAGTTTAAGCGTATAATGATTTTTTCTTTTTTTTTTTTTTTTCAGAATTAACAACTTAAGTCTTTGGCAATTTCAACCATGGAAGTTTAACAATCAAACAACGTTTTAAAGTTATTGAAACTGGTTTAAATTGCCAAAAACTTAAGTTATTAAATCTGAAAAAAAAATTATTAGACGCTTAAAATTAATTAGCATTTAACATTGGTCCAACTTATTCACACGCCCTTTTTTATGCAGGCGTAGCGAAAAACGATAAAGGAGTAGGATTGATACTAGATAAAGAATTCAAGAAATGCGTTCTGGGATACTATCAATTATCTGAAAGAATTCTGGTAGTCAAGCTAAAGGGAATGACTTTCAACGTAGCTATCTTAATGGTGTATGCACCGACAGCGCAAAGTAAGGAAGAAGAAATCGAATCTTTCTACTCCATGCTAGACAACGCCAAGGCTCATTGCAAATCGCAAGAAATCATAATTATCAAAGGATACCTGAACGCCAAAGTAGGCATGGAGAGGGCAGGGGATATAGCTGGAAAATTTAGAATAGGAACCTGCAACGAACGTGGAGAAAAATGGATCCAATGGTACAGGGCCAATGACCAGGTAATAGCCAAGATATGGACCCAAGAACATCTGAGACGATTATGGACATGGAAGAGTCCAGGATTAGAAACTAAAAACCAAACTGACTACATAACTATCAACAAAAGATTCAGGAATGCAATGGTTCACTGCAAAATCTACCCAAGTGCTGACTGCGGGAGCGATGATCATCCTGTTATATGTAAACTAAGAGTGAAACTACGGAAACTGTAGAAGCCTAAGGCAGCACCCAAATTGCAAAACAACAAACTCCTGAGCGACTCGTACCTGAAAGAAAAATATACGAACAGTGTGAAAAGAAGATACGAGGGACACAAGGGAAATGGAAACTCGAAATAGGACGCACTAAGATAAGTAATAAGTTTTTTTCGGACATCATAGTTTGGGATGAGTTTGTAATTTATTTTGATAGTGTTAAGATTGGATAAAGTATTTTGGTTAGATGTTAAGAAGTTATGCACCAACAGCACAAATTGAAGAAGAAGAAATCGAATCTTTCTACTCTATGCTAGACAATGACAAGGCCCTTTGTAAATCGCAAGAAGTAAAAATTATCAAGGGAGACCTGAAAGCTAGAGTAGGCAGGGGGAGGGCAGGTGATATAGCTGGAAAATTCGAACTAGGAATCCGCAACGAACGTGGAGAAAAATTGATCCACTAGTGCTTGGTCAATGACCAGATAATAGCCAACATATGGTTCCAAGAAAATCCGAGACGATTATGGACATGGAGGAGCCCAGAAAGAAAATCTAAAATCCAAATTGACTACATAACTATCAACAGAAGATTCAGGAATGCAATGGTTCGCTGCAAAATCTACCCAAGTACCGACTGCGGGAGCGATCATCGCCTTATTATATACAAACTAAGAGTGAAACTACGGAAACTGTAGAAGCCTAAGGCAGCACCCAAATTGAAATACAACAAACTCCTGAGCCACTCGTATCTGAAAGAAACATATGTGGACAGTGGGAAAAGAATATACGAGGGACACAAGGGAAATGAAAACACGAAATGGGACGCAATGAGAGAAGCTTTAGAGACATCAATAAATGCAACCTGTTGACGAACATGTCTTCTGTCCTGTTAGTTCCCTTATTTGCTTCTGTATAACTCTTTTGTCTTTGATACTTAATCTCTCTATTTAAAGGCACCGGAACAAGAAACACGATATTCATGCTCAGAATGTTATCAGAAAGCGCAATACAAATGCAGAAGGACGTGCACCTATGTATTATCGACTACGCAAAGGCGTTCGACAAAGTACGCCACAAAGATCTATTGGAACTGCTCAGCAACCTTGATATATTTGGGAAGGTTATTAGAATAATCAAGAACCTATACTGGCAGCAAACGGCCTGCATGTGGATAAAGAACGAGTAGATTGTAGATTTCATTTATTATTTCTGTAATCTTGTCTGTGCCAAAATCATCTAAGGCTGTCAGGATTTCTGTTACAATTCCGCCTGGCTCTGCCGCCTCGTTTCTCTTCAATTTCGCCCGTATTCTGATGAATAGAGCGCGCGAAACAGAATCAGGCCAGAGATAGGACAAGAACAGTGCGGGTTTGTTAAAGACACCGGAACAAGAAACACGATATTCATGCTCAGAATGTTATCAGAAAGCGCAATACAAATGCAGAAGGACGTGCACCTATGTATTATCGACTACGCAAAGGCGTTCGACAAAGTACGCCACAAAGATCTATTGGAACTGCTCAGCAACCTTGATATATTTGGGAAGGTTATTAGAATAATCAAGAACCTATACTGGCAGCAAACGGCCTGCATGTGGATAAAGAACGAGTAGATTGTAGATTTCATTTATTATTTCTGTAATCTTGTCTGTGCCAAATTCATCTATGGCTGTCAGGATTTCTGTTACAATTCCGCCTGGCTCTGCCGCCTTGTTTCTGTTTTAATTTCGCCTGTATTCTGATGAATAGAGCGCGCGAAACAGAATCAGGCCAGAGATAGGACAAGAACAGTGCGGGTTTGTTAAAGACACCGGAACAAGAAACACGATATTCATGCTCAGAATGTTATCAGAAAGCGCAATACAAATGCAGAAGGACGTGCACCTATGTATTATCGACTACGCAAAGGCGTTCGACAAAGTACGCCACAAAGATCTATTGGAACTGCTCAGCAACCTTGATATATTTGGGAAGGTTATTAGACTAATCAAGAACCTATACTGGCAGCAAACGGCCTGCATGTGGATAAAGAACGAATAGATTGTAGATTTCATTTATTATTTCTGTAATCTTGTCTGTGCCAAATTCATCTATGGCTGTCAGGATTTCTGTTACAATTCCGCCTGGCTCTGCCGCCTTGTTTCTGTTTTAATTTCGCCTGTATTCTGATGAATAGAGCGCGCGAAACAGAATCAGGCCAGAGATAGGACAAGAACAGTGCGGGTTTGTTAAATACACCGGAACAAGAAACACGATATTCATGCTCAGAATGTTATCAGAA
Organism: Acanthosepion esculentum; assembly: GCA_964036315.1. Taxonomy (NCBI): domain Eukaryota; kingdom Metazoa; phylum Mollusca; class Cephalopoda; order Sepiida; family Sepiidae; genus Acanthosepion; species Acanthosepion esculentum. Next base: position 66,297,017 of record OZ038502.1, on the reverse strand, counting down.
AGCGCAATACAAATGCAGAAGGACGTGCACCTATGTATTATCGACTACGCAAAGGCGTTCGACAAAGTACGCCACAAAGATCTATTGGAACTGCTCAGCAACCTTGATATATTTGGGAAGGTTATTAGAATAATCAAGAACCTATACTGGCAGCAAACGGCCTGCATGTGGATAAAGAACGAGTAGATTGTAGATTTCATTTATTATTTCTGTAATCTTGTCTGTGCCAAATTCATCTATGGCTGTCAGGATTTCTGTTACAATTCCGCCTGGCTCTGCCGCCTTGTTTCTGTTTTAATTTCGCCTGTATTCTGATGAATAGAGCGCGCGAAACAGAATCAGGCCAGAGATAGGACAAGAACAGTGCGGGTTTGTTAAAGACACCGGAACAAGAAACACGATATTCATGCTCAGAATGTTATCAGAAAGCGCAATACAAATGCAGAAGGACGTGCACCTATGTATTATCGACTACGCAAAGGCGTTCGACAAAGTACGCCACAAAGATCTATTGGAACTGCTCAGCAACCTTGATATATTTGGGAAAGTTATTAGAATAATCAAGAACCTATACTGGCAGCAAACGGCCTGCATGTGGATAAAGAACGAGTAGATTGCAGATTTCATTTATTATTTCTGTAATCTTGTCTGTGCCAAAATCATCTAAGGCTGCCAGGATTTCTGTTACAATTCCGCCTGGCTCTGCCGCCTTGTTTCTGTTCATTTTCGCCCGTATTCTGATGAATAGAGCGCGCGAAACAGAATCAGGCCAGAGATAGGACAAGAACAGTGCGGGTTTGTTAAAGACACCGGAACAAGAAACACGATATTCATGCTCAGAATGTTATCAGAAAGCGCAATACAAATGCAGAAGAACGTGCACCTATGTATTATCGACTACGCAAAGGCGTTCGACAAAGTACGCCACAAAGATCTATTGGAACTGCTCAGCAACCTTGATATATTTGGGAAGGTTATTAGAATAATCAAGAACCTATACTGGCAGCAAACGGCCTGCATGTGGATAAAGAACGAGTAGATTGTAGATTTCATTTATTATTTCTGTAATCTTGTCTGTGCCAAATTCATCTATGGCTGTCAGGATTTCTGTTACAATTCCGCCTGGCTCTGCCGCCTTGTTTCTGTTTTAATTTCGCCTGTATTCTGATGAATAGAGCGCCCGAAACAGAATCAGGCCAGAGATAGGACAAGAACAGTGCGGGTTTGTTAAAGACACCGGAACAAGAAACACGATATTCATGCTCAGAATGTTATCAGAAAGCGCAATACAAATGCAGAAGGACGTGCACCTATGTATTATCGACTACGCAAAGGCGTTCGACAAAGTACGCCACAAAGATCTATTGGAACTGCTCAGCAACCTTGATATATTTGGGAAAGTTATTAGAATAATCAAGAACCTATACTGGCAGCAAACGGCCTGCATGTGGATAAAGAACGAGTAGATTGTAGATTTCATTTATTATTTCTGTAATCTTGTCTGTGCCAAAATCATCTAAGGCTGTCAGGATTTCTGTTACAATTCCGCCTGGCTCTGCCGCCTTGTTTCTCTTCAATTTCGCCCGTATTCTGATGAATAGAGCGCGCGAAACAGAATCAGGCCAGAGATAGGACAAGAACAGTGCGGGTTTGTTAAAGACACCGGAACAAGAAACACGATATTCATGCTCAGAATGTTATCAGAAAGCGCAATACAAATGCAGAAGGACGTGCACCTATGTATTATCGACTACGCAAAGGCGTTCGACAAAGTACGCCACAAAGAGCTATTGGAACTGCTCAGCAACCTTGATATATTTGGGAAGGTTATTAGAATAATCAAGAACCTATACTGGCAGCAAACGGCCTGCATGTGGATAAAGAACGAGTAGATTGTAGATTTCATTTATTATTTCTGTAATCTTGTCTGTGCCAAAATCATCTAAGGCTGTCAGGATTTCTGTTACAATTCCGCCTGGCTCTGCCACCTTGTTTCTGTTCATTTTCGCCTGTATTCTGATGAATAGAGCGCGCGAAACAGAATCAGGCCAGAGATAGGACAAGAACAGTGCGGGTTTGTTAAAGACACCGGAACAAGAAACACGATATTCATGCTCAGAATGTTATCAGAAAGCGCAATACAAATGCAGAAGGACGTGCACCTATGTATTATCGACTACGCAAAGGCGTTCGACAAAGTACGCCACAAAGATCTATTGGAACTGCTCAGCAACCTTGATATATTTGGGAAGGTTATTAGAATAATCAAGAACCTATACTGGCAGCAAACGGCCTGCATGTGGATAAAGAACGAGTAGATTGTAGATTTCATTTATTATTTCTGTAATCTTGTCTGTGCCAAAATCATCTAAGGCTGTCAGGATTTCTGTTACAATTCCGCCTGGCTCTGCCACCTTGTTTCTGTTCATTTTCGCCTGTATTCTGATGAATAGAGCGCGCGAAACAGAATCAGGCCAGAGATAGGACAAGAACAGTGCGGGTTTGTTAAAGACACCGGAACAAGAAACACGATATTCATGCTCAGAATGTTATCAGAAAGCGCAATACACATGCAGAAGGACGTGCACCTATGTATTATCGACTACGCAAAGGCGTTCGACAAAGTACGCCACAAAGATCTATTGGAACTGCTCAGCAACCTTGATATATTTGGGAAGGTTATTAGAATAATCAAGAACCTATACTGGCAGCAAACGGCCTGCATGTGGATAAAGAACGAGTAGATTGTAGATTTCATTTATTATTTCTGTAATCTTGTCTGTGCCAAATTCATCTATGGCTGTCAGGATTTCTGTTACAATTCCGCCTGGCTCTGCCGCCTTGTTTCTGTTTTAATTTCGCCTGTATTCTGATGAATAGAGCGCCCGAAACAGAATCAGGCCAGAGATAGGACAAGAACAGTGCGGGTTTGTTAAAGACACCGGAACAAGAAACACGATATTCATGCTCAGAATGTTATCAGAAAGCGCAATACAAATGCAGAAGGACGTGCACCTATGTATTATCGACTACGCAAAGGCGTTCGACAAAGTACGCCACAAAGATCTATTGGAACTGCTCAGCAACCTTGATATATTTGGGAAAGTTATTAGAATAATCAAGAACCTATACTGGCAGCAAACGGCCTGCATGTGGATAAAGAACGAGTAGATTGTAGATTTCATTTATTATTTCTGTAATCTTGTCTGTGCCAAAATCATCTAAGGCTGTCAGGATTTCTGTTACAATTCCGCCTGGCTCTGCCGCCTTGTTTCTCTTCAATTTCGCCCGTATTCTGATGAATAGAGCGCGCGAAACAGAATCAGGCCAGAGATAGGACAAGAACAGTGCGGGTTTGTTAAAGACACCGGAACAAGAAACACGATATTCATGCTCAGAATGTTATCAGAAAGCGCAATACAAATGCAGAAGGACGTGCACCTATGTATTATCGACTACGCAAAGGCGTTCGACAAAGTACGCCACAAAGAGCTATTGGAACTGCTCAGCAACCTTGATATATTTGGGAAGGTTATTAGAATAATCAAGAACCTATACTGGCAGCAAACGGCCTGCATGTGGATAAAGAACGAGTAGATTGTAGATTTCATTTATTATTTCTGTAATCTTGTCTGTGCCAAAATCATCTAAGGCTGTCAGGATTTCTGTTACAATTCCGCCTGGCTCTGCCACCTTGTTTCTGTTCATTTTCGCCTGTATTCTGATGAATAGAGCGCGCGAAACAGAATCAGGCCAGAGATAGGACAAGAACAGTGCGGGTTTGTTAAAGACACCGGAACAAGAAACACGATATTCATGCTCAGAATGTTATCAGAAAGCGCAATACAAATGCAGAAGGACGTGCACCTATGTATTATCGACTACGCAAAGGCGTTCGACAAAGTACGCCACAAAGAGCTATTGGAACTGCTCAGCAACCTTGATATATTTGGGAAGGTTATTAGAATAATCAAGAACCTATACTGGCAGCAAACGGCCTGCATGTGGATAAAGAACGAGTAGATTGTAGATTTCATTTATTATTTCTGTAATCTTGTCTGTGCCAAAATCATCTAAGGCTGTCAGGATTTCTGTTACAATTCCGCCTGGCTCTGCCACCTTGTTTCTGTTCATTTTCGCCTGTATTCTGATGAATAGAGCGCGCGAAACAGAATCAGGCCAGAGATAGGACAAGAACAGTGCGGGTTTGTTAAAGACACCGGAACAAGAAACACGATATTCATGCTCAGAATGTTATCAGAAAGCGCAATACACATGCAGAAGGACGTGCACCTATGTATTATCGACTACGCAAAGGCGTTCGACAAAGTACGCCACAAAGATCTATTGGAACTGCTCAGCAACCTTGATATATTTGGGAAGGTTATTAGAATAATCAAGAACACATATTCTGATATTCTGTATCACATATGATATTCTGATATACTGTATCATATATGATATTCTGATATTCTGTATCACATATGATATGCTGATATTCTGTATCACATATGATATTCTGATATACTGTATCATATATGATATTCTGATATTCTGTATCACATATGATATGCTGATATTCTGTATCACATATGATATTCTGATATACTGTATCATATATGATATTCTGATATTCTGTATCACATATGATATGCTGATATTCTCTATCACATATGATATGCTGATATTCTGTATCACATATGATATTCTGATATACTGTATCATATATGATATTCTGATATTCTGTATCACATATGATATGCTGATATTCTGTATCACATATGATATTCTGATATACTGTATCATATATAATATTCTGTATCACATATGATATTCTGTATCACATATGATATTCTGATATAGTGTAACATATATGATATTCTGATATACTGACTGTATGACATACTCTTAAGTTTGGAACAGAAAGATAGATTGGAATGACAGTTTAGATTGGGAAATTCTTTCAAAATGAAATTGTTTCCAGAACCAAACAAATGAGAGAGACGAGGTTAGAATGAACGGCAAACGGTAAATGAACACAGGTTGGATAAGCTGACAGGTTGGAAAAGTAAAAAATATAGCAAGCGGACGTCTGAAATAATAGGGGAGAAGGGTTGGGAAAAATCGAAATTTAAATAGCCGGTTAGTAATGTGAAAAAGAGGGCCTAGAGAATTTATCACTCAGAGGAGATAGTGAAAGCAAGAGAAGCCGGGTGAAACAGCGAGTAACCGATTTAATGTCATCTGAATTAATGCATAGTAGAAAAAATACTATAAGAGAAACGGGAACCATAAAGGAGAAAGATCCGCGCAAGAGGATGAAACTGTAGAGAGGAATTACGTCAAGGCAAAGTTTATTGTGGGGTATCCGAGCCAAAAATTCTCCGCAGACCCCGTAAAAACGGGGTCGGGTAACTGTCTCCCGAGAGGAGACTCTACCGTTCGGCGTAGCCTCGGAGGCAGAGTTTTTGACCAGTACACTTCCGAAGTAATCCGGATTAGTGATCACAGACGCCAAGCTAATTCCCATATATAAATTTCCTTTACCATCACGTGATATCAGTCAGTTATGTGCCATGCTTGATACACGCTCAGGCGATCATGTATCTTTCGGTACATAACTGACAAGGCAGATTTTTACCGCGGTAGTTTGCCATTTCTTTCTGCGATAGACCAATTGCCATCCAAGGCTATAGAACCCGATCTGTTCTGCTATTTACCAATAGCTGGTGGGGGGGTGAGAAAAAGAGAATTCATACCTTTCCCAAAGGTATTATCACGTAAGTGACTGTAATGGATTCGACTGGAATTCCAATGTGTTTGCACTCAGGTGATCTGTGTCCAAACTCCGGTTTCGACAGCGACACTTTTTTCCTATATAACACAGCAATATTCAATGCCTGGACTAATGGTAGATTTATGTAAGATGGGGAAAAATTGCCTGGCGCAACACAGTGACTCGATTTGAGACCTATCAGTTGATCATTACTCCAATTCATGTCAGTGGAAAATATGAGATCAAAATGGCGAACTGACTTGCACTTCTAACGGTTAGCAACAGATGGGAGGCAGAGAAGGTTCGCCATGTTGATTTACAGTAAAAATGCCAAAAGCTACTACTATTAGGGGAAGTTGGGAAGAGTCATGATCGCCCAAGTCCTGAAAAGGATTGGCAAATAAAAGAAAAGGTGGAATTTATAAGAATCTTTGTGTAGTGTATTAAATACTTTTATAAACCATTCCTCAGAAATCGCACTGCACCTTCTTACTGTTGATAACGAGGCCTGTACACATGTATTTTTGAATATTTGAAAACTTTTCTTCCCCACCAAATTCCCTGCTGATATTAAAAGTCCGTCTTTCATACCCGTATATCTTCTATGATGTCAGATGTGTTAAATAAATCGTGTTATATTTAGCTACAGATGTTTCTATCATGTTCTTATACCTATGAACAAGTTGACATATATATATATATATATATATATTTCTATATATATATATATATATATATATATATAGAGAGAGAGAGAGAGATAGGTAGATAGATGTGTGTGTGTGTGTGTGTGTGTTTGTATCTGTTTACTTACACTGGTAAGCATGCGCACACGAATAACGCAAATTCAGTCCACCCCACCCCACCTCAAAAAAATGTTTCACTATGGTCGATGGAGCCGAAAGATAATTTCGCAACACAACTCTTCGTCTTACGGAACAGCCGCCAGGGGTCGCTACAGTCACCTACATTTCTTCCCACTCTCGCTTTATCTCTCTCATTCTCCCTTTTTTCCACCACCACCCCAACACACACACACTCACTCACTCACTCACTCACTCACTCACTCACTCAATCAATCACTCACCCTGCCTCTTTTTCTCTTTCTTTCTCTTTCGCTTATATATCTTATCATACGGTAGTTTTAATTTTCGTTTTAATTCTCTTTTTCTTTTAATTTTTTTCTCAACGTATCCCGCCTACTTTTAAATGCAAACAGAGGGGACTCTGTGCAATTGATTAAGCGCCCACCCTAAATACAGACGAACCAAACTGCCATCTGCTGGTGTATTAGGCGCAATAACCTAATTATAAGGCAAGGGACGCAACCAGACTGATGGTCGCAGGGTGTGTTCCCGCAAAGATTTTTCACGCTCAAATATGGGAAATCGTTATAAAAGCTAAAATGTCAACGAACCTTACTTACAAAGGAACTAGGAGAAAATGGAGTAATCATTTAAGCTAGTATTGTAGGTAGCGCTTCCATTGGTGTCTAATTGTAGATCCTAGAAGAGAAGATAACAGAACTCGTCTTTCGAAGAATAGAAAACACGCCAGTCATCTGAATTATAATTTGCGTAATATTGTTGGGGTGTTCGGATCACGCGTTTTCAAGCGTTTTCCCTTTAGTCCTGCCTGACTGAGTTGGCGAATCTTTTGAAAAGAATATAATTTAAAATATATGCTTACCACATAATAAACAAGTAGAATTTCTTTATAGTTTTCGCTAAGTT
>OZ038502.1:66279508-66284508 GCA_964036315.1 Acanthosepion esculentum | reverse complement strand
ATGGCTAACATTCTTGTCAAAAGATCTCCGAACAAAGAAACTTTCAGGCAATTCCAGAAAAGAAGACAAGAAAAATATCATAAAAGCTACAAAAATGTGCTTTGTCAATCTTGTTAAACAATACTTGTATTAAAAATGGGTTAATGCCAATATATATATATATATATATATATATATATATATATATATATATATATATATATTGAAAATTATATGAGAAAAATTAGATACAAAACATAACTTTACACACACACACACACACACACACACACACACATATATATGTAGTATCTTGTCTGTCGTTTTTAATGAAACTTGCATAATATATATATATTATATATATATATATATATATATATATATATATATATATATATATATATATATATATATATTTACGCAGCTTATATTCATTCAAGCATTCGTTGAATGATCTAGACATGTCATGCCTATTTATTTTTATTTAATCGTCTCAAATTCACGGATCAGTTTTTTAGTGCTGTTACAAAAATGAGTAAAAAAGACGCCGTAGTTTTTTCATTCCTTTTATATTCCCAGGTAATTTCAATCTCTTCCAAGATGATCTCCAGTAGTCAATTGCTAAGACAAGAATTAATGTAATTTACGTTTACAATATGTTAAGGTAAGTGACTTATTATTATTAATGTTTTAAAAATACTCAACCTGCAATTTTTTTATTTATATAACTGCTTTAAATAGGGTAGATGTCAACACCTTAATACTAACAAACAGGAACAATCAAAAACAATTTTCTTTTTGGGGACTAAATGAGAAAAAAATTGGCGAACGATTCAAATCTAAAACATTAATCATAATTTTGCTAACGATTTTCTCTGACGTCGTGTTGGCCGAAAAGGTTCCTCGGATATTTCCCCGTCTTTTTTTAGTATTAAGATATTGATATCTATCTCATTTAAGAAGTGCGGTCGGGGAAGTATGCAAAGACCCTGTGGACAAGGCTCACTATAATATGTTAGAATATGTTTTATATTATGTCTTCTGACATGATGTGCTTCAGGAGGATGTTCATTTTATTAAAAGAAATGACAGACTGGTTCTTGAATCTTGATAGAACGGCTTCTTCCGAGAAAATCTGATGCCATTTTCTCAGAAAGGGTTTACTTTTGTAAAGATTATTATTTGGGTAGTAATTCCATAATTCGTGCCACTTGCTTAGAATGTGAATTTATAGTGGTTTTGAAGTATGTATAGTGGATTTTCAAATTTGAAATATTCCTTTTTAGGGATTCCTTCGCTAGAAGTTGAAATTGATCGTGTTTAGTCATTTCATTATCAACGAATTGCTTGTGTTTTGGGGGGCGGGGTTCTCGGTGTTGTTAGCACTATTAGAGAATCTGAAAAATCTATGAAGGACTGTTTACTGTTTATTTGTTTATTTTGTTTTACGGCACATCAACCTCAATGGGTTATTTAATGCAGACAAATTTTTTTATTGCTGGTAATATTTTGTTTTGTCAAAAATCTGTTTTTGGTAATATTTTTCCTTCAAAATTGTATTGCTGGTAATTTTTTTCAAAAAAGTAATTGCTAGTAATATTTTTTCAGAAATGTATTGCTGGCAATAGTTAACTATTTGCCCATAGCTGGGACCCTAACAGGTGCTACCACCCCGGGTCAGGGTGGACATGGGATCACCAGCAATTAAGAGGTGGTTCCACGCTCATCAAAACATCCTGATCAGAGGCCTTGCTGCTGGACGTAGTTTATCGTCTTACCCAGAACGAGAGCTATATTTTGGAATGCAGTTTTATTTCTGCAAGAAATTGTACGATATTATATGGCTGAATGTCATGAAAGAGTTCTTTTATGTGGTTAATGCCGAAATCTAAATATTTTTAACGCAATTTTATGGTTCCAATTAAATATATACTATAAATAATGTTGGCAGCTTTCCTATAAATATGTACTCTTAGTAATACATTTATTCTTTCATATTGATTTTCTGTAGGCATTGTTATGAATAATCAAGAGTGGTCTCCTCTTGTTTAGTTACTCTTCTACTATAGTGTCCCTTTATAATGCCAGTAAACAGAAATAGCACTCTCAATTTATGTTTACTGGGACTACAAAATGGCGCTATACGCGAACCTTGTAGAAGTGTCTGGCTCATTGTCTGCTATGATACATTTTTTTTTTTAAGCGTATCACCCCAGGCAAGGCTGGAGGCCACTATCACGCAAGGGGTTATAAAAGGGTTGGAGGAAGAGCAGATAGGAGTGGTAAAGGAGAGGATTTGGAGAAACAGAAAGACAGTGGGTCGATCCAGGCAAGGGGGTTACAGAAGATTTGGAACGAGAGCAGATAGGAATGAAAGATGAAAGGATGTGGAGAAGGGAAGTGGATAGATCAAGGCAACTGGAGATGTCGATTGACGCTACACTTAAACCGTTGGAGATTGTATTTGTTAGGGAAACAGTAATAGGCGAGATGTGCGAGACATGAAGCTATTGGAGTAGAAGAAACGTCTACATCTAACAGTTTCAACGGTGTAGGGGTGGGAACGGGAAGCCAGCCTCGTAGGACGTTTAAATTCACGAGGCCTAGGGACAAGCAAAAGCAGCTTCTCGGAGCAATTATCGTGAAAGTACTTGTAAAAAAGGCAGAGCGAGGCACATCGCGTCTGTGAGAGAGCGACTGAAGACGAGATGACAGATCAGGGCCAATCACATTGTATATCCGTCTCTGGATCTTATCAAGAACCCTGAGGCAAACAGCAGGGGCCCCAGACCATATATGGCAGCAATACTCCATGCAAGGGCGAATGGTCGATTTATAGACTTGGAGGATCGATTCCGGGGAGAAAAATTTCCTGGCTCGGCACAGGGAATCAACTTTCCTTGCGTTGGAGGATGCAACTGACTCGATGTATTTGTTCCATCTCAGATCAGCGGACAGCGTGAGACCGAGCAGCCGCAGAGAGGAGCTCTCGAGAAGTTGGTCTTCAGACATTCTAATGGGATGCAGGGATGGATCATTGTGGTGGTTAAGCTAATTCTATGTTTATAGGTATGTCATCAAGAACAGTTGAAAATCTGACTTTATCAATGTTTTTTGAGCCATCAATATATATGTGCTTATAGTTCGGGTACTCCTGTAAATATCAGTTTCTTCTAAACAGATAGATATACGTGTATTAGTTTTAGTATTCTTGCCTACGACGTGTGTTTCTTATCATATGTCTTATAATAGACCGTTTAATGAAATTTGAGAAAAAGAAATTAACAAAATGATAAAAATATTATCAATAACATTGATAATATTTATTATATATTAACCTCTTGTATAAATTGAAACACGAAGAGAAAAATTTTAAATCAGAATTTTCGGACACGCCTGTGTCCTTTTTCAACGAGACGACGAACAAACAAAGAAGTGGCACTCGCTCTTCCGGGGAATATTATTGTTGTTGCTTAGAGGGCTCCCTTTGGAAACTATATTTTCTAAGTAAACACAAATCCCTGCTTAATCCTTTATAATGTGATTCTATTCTGAAAAGGTATTTTAACTCCAATCTGCGTCTTTCTTGTCGGCTCTTAAATGAGGACGTTAAAAGCACGCATCTGATGACATCAATGCTATTGAACAGTTGATTAAAGTGTGCAGCGACAGAGAAATAGTTGTTGTTGTCTTTCATGTTTATTGTTATTGTTATTCCGTGCCTTTTTCTCCTCTTTTGCATCAGTGGAAGAAAATAAATATATACGATTTGAAATGTCACAAGTCAGAGCCGGTAGTTCGAATATTGTGTGAGTGCCGAGGTTGGGGGGGTGAAATTGCTCTAAATGTTTACAGACTTGGCATTGGGGTTTCTTGCAAGTGATATATATATATATATATATATATATATATATATAATCCGACATATTTCATTGCGTTTAATTAATTTAAAATAGGGTTCTGCAAGTTAATATGGCATCGAGCACTCTTTCTTCGGTGTGCCTCTATATCAAAAGCTCGTAGCTTAAGAGTGGTTATTTTATTCTTACACACACACATTCGCACGAACGGACACACACACACACACACACACACACACACACATACATACATACATACATACATACATACATACGTATATATATATATATATTCTGTGAGTTTAGGCAGCAAATACTATTAAAGACAACAGTTATTTTATGTCGATTAATTTGGTTAATTTTAATGATCAAAATTACGAACAATCGTTCTCAATCAAGGAGGAAATGCAGCCAGAAATTGTTCGATGTCCATTTATTCTACGACAATAAAATATCCGTAGAAATTCGTCTATCGCATTGTTAAATATTTCAGCTTAACAACCTTAACAAAATATTACCATAACTATCATAAATAGGAATGCTCGTCGTTATCTTAATAGGTGAATAGATGAAAAGATTTGAAATTGGGAACTTTTTTCGGTTTGACTGAAACAGCAGTTAAACACTTTTATATTCCATTCTTTCTTTCTTTCTTTCTTTCTTTTTTCTCACTAAGTAACGTAGGAGATATTAACCACTTCTATGTTCCCTTCTTTCTTTCTTTCTTTATTTCCTTTTCCTCACTAAGTAATGTCTTTTTCCTCTTTCCACGCGAGCAAAACAGAATATTCTATTATTTATGAGTTACTGTAAAAGATAACCACTTCTCTTTTCCCTTATTTCTTTCTTTCTTTCTTTCTTTCTTTATATCTTTCTTTCTTTCTTTCATTCATTCATTCTTTCTTTCTTACTTTCTTTTTTCTCACTAAGTAATGAGTTTTCCTTCTTTCCGCGCGAACAAAACTGAATATTTTATTGTTTATGAGGTACTGGTAGGAGATATTAACCACTTCTTTCTTTCTTTCTTTTTTTCTTCCTTTCTTTCTTTCGTTCGTTCATTCTTTCTTTCTTTTTTCTCACTAAGTAATGACTTTCCCCTCTTTCCACGCGAGCAAAACAGAATATTCCATTATTTATAAGGTACTCGTAGGAGATATTAAC
>OZ038502.1:66244508-66274508 GCA_964036315.1 Acanthosepion esculentum | reverse complement strand
GTTTCTTTCTTTTTTTTTACCAGGCTATCGGATAAGACGTTTAACCATCTTGACACCATTTGTCGTAAGAATCACTGAAAAACCTTAAGTTATTCATCTATAAAGAGATCAGGGTAAAATCGTTTTGTGTCAGCCCCACTGTCTTCCCATCTGAGAAATGGTGAGAGGAAAAAGATCACCCAGGCCTTCAGTAATGGTAACAACATTCATACTCTGGCTTCCATCATCAAAGTCACCAAAATCTTTGTTGCTTTTTGTTGTTCTTTTTGTTTCCATTTTCTACAAAATTCCGTCTATGGTATCCTCAGCATTCTTCTGTAGAACGATATTTATGTTGCTTCAAGTCTCTTCTTAGACTTTGAGGAGATTGCCTATCATTCACCGTCATATAGGAGGACAGATATCATATAACAGTTCAGTACTCTTTTCTTTGTTTCTAATGAAGTTTTCTTGTTTCTTCGTACTCTGCTTAGCTTTTGGGATACATCTTTGGCTATCGCAATGTACTCACAAATTTCACTTTCCGACCTCTTTAAACACTTCCTAGATATTTAAGTTTGTTTTCTTGTTTGATTTTGATATTTCCGATTTGTAGTTTGCATCAGAATCCAATAGAAAACTATTTTTTAAAAATAAGAATCTATCTTCTAAGAAATTCAGACTGTTTAAAAATATTAATTTTAACCATGAAAAATCGGATAAAAGAAAACCTAATTAGAAATTACGAATAATAAATAAACGATTCATCTACAAGTAAACTTGTCAAACTACTTAAACGTGTCATCCAAGATAAAATTGTACAACTTGTAAATGACAACGGATCTATACATTACCACCAACATAGCTTTCAATTCAAGTGCAGCTGCCTTAGCCAATTGTTGAAATGTTTCAATGACCGGCCTGAAAGCTAGGATAGCTGTACGGAAAATGATGCGAACTAAATAGTCTTTGACAAAGCTTTTGGTACAGTGTCTCATCAAAGAAATTTGCCCAAGTTGAAGTAAGTGGCAACGTTCTAAGTTGGATCAAATCTTTTCTCCTTTTACGAAGACATGAGTAGTTCTACAAGATGATGTATCTTTTTGACAGAAAGTCATTAGCAGTGTTCCCCTCCACCACAACTATCAAAAGGCTCCATTTTGGGGTCAATTCTGTTCTTGATCTACGTAAACGACATCACTGATCTGATCGAAATCACTGCTAAACTATTTGCTGATGACAATAAGCTATATCGTCGCATCAATGACAAAGAAGACCGCTCATTACTTCAAGATGATTTAAATTCACTTTCAGCTTGGAGTCCGTTATGGCATGTCAAATTCAACACGGGAAAGTGTGTTATGATATAGCTTCGAGATAAATTGAAATATACTTAGACACTAGATGAAGTTTGTCTTAATCAAATAAAAGAACAAAGAGATTTGCGTATTCTAGTCTTACGTGATTTATCTCCTATATGACATATTCCTGAAATGACAAAGATGGTTTATCAAAGAATGGATATGATTAAATTTTGCTTTCAATATTTTACCCCCAAAAAGTGGTTATAACTCGCTCCTAGCAGTTATCATATTATGTCTTGCTTAGGCTACTCTCCGTGACGTCACTAGAAATTCTCGTCGACTGACACCAACAAAAATCCTTTGACTGGCTTTGAGTTCTTTATTTAAGGCGTTTTGTCTTGTTCATTTGTGTTAGCCATGGTGTCGTATTAACCCCACAACAAAAGGTTAAAAAAAAAACTTAACACTGCATTTATTCGACCAACGAATATGGGGCTGTTATCTGTAGCGCAAACTATTAAAAAGATATCGACTTATTGCAATCTTCTCAAGACAGATGCCTCAGCATAGCTACAGCTGAAATCAAGCTACCATCCCTTCAGTCAAGACGCCAGTTCACCAATCTCTGTGAGATATACAATATAATGAGTGGCTATTTTAAAATGGAAACGGACAATTTCTTAACCATAATCAAACTGGGGAATGCGTGGTTGCTCGGATAAAATTGATGAAACAGTACGCGTAAACGGTTGCATTAACCAACTTCTTCGCCCTGAGGATGATAGATATGTGTAACTCTTTATCTGGTGATGTTGAGAACGAACCAACACTGGATATTTTCAGGAAGAAACTGCGGATCCTGCTCAATTAAGCTGAAGGACTATCGACTAATTCTAATTTTGATTCTATGAAATTCACTTATATTAAAACTATTAATGTGAGGCTTAAAAACAAGAGAAATAAGTTGAAACAAATAATAAACAAAAAATAATAATTAACAAAGATTCATCTAAAAAAATACGGATAACTTAAGACTATTGCTACTAGATTACAAATGCAAAAGAAATTAGATGAAAGAAATACGAGTCCAAAATTGATAATAATTGACTGTTGTCCTCATCTTTATTGCCATATTCACGACGTTTCGATCGTTGTACACTCCGATCTTCTTCACCTGATATATTTTGAAATTTGGAACCGAAACCTTTATTTAATCCAATGATTCTCAACATTTTTCAGCCCATGGACAATTTTTCCTCAAAAAAATTCAAATGGACCACTCCTACTTTTAATTTTAGGCTGTTCAATTTTCACACTAAAATACTCGATGAAAAGACAAAGTAGGCTAATTAGACATTAAAATTTATTTTAATAAATAAGGATAAACACAAGATATCAAAATTAATTTTGATGATACCATTAGACCATTCAGTTAGTGACTATATTGATATTGGTGTTTCTGACACAAGATATCAAAATCAATTTTGATGATGTCATTCAGTCTTAGTCTGATTGTTCCTCTGCTGTTGAGATCTAATTTGTTTATTTTTCTACTGAAAACATCCACAACAGCTGAAACTCCAGATTCCAGCATCCATCTGGTAGGGGAAAAATGATGCTTCTTTCTATGAGTTGAAAAATATTTGGGTGTGAGTCCTTTATCGACATGTAGGCAATATTTTCAAATATAATGGACATGTGTGTAATTAAACAACATATATTTTTTTAATTCTTCAAAGTATGAATAATTTAGAAATATTTTGGTGAAATGGCTATATTTTTTATGGCTACATTTTCTCAGTGGACCACAAGAAATGATATGTGGACCACCGGTGGTCCACCTGGACCACGTTGTGAATCACTGTATTAAATAAATAAAAAATCATGACGGGAGAATGCTCACGGTTATAATTGGTGCATCGCAAGTATGGAAATTTGGGTGGGAGTCCTTTATCGACATGTAGGCAAAGATATATATCTTTGTCAAATCAGTCCTTCTCAGTTTCGTATTCTCTTTCAAGTCCAGCAACACTGCATTATACCCACGTAATTTCGAAATTTTCAAATATAATGGACATGTGTTTAATTAAGCAACATATGTTTGAATTCTTCAAAGTATGAAGAGTGTAGATGCATTTTTGTGAAATGGCTACAATTTCTTATGGCTACGAATTCTCCGTGGATCGCTAAGAAATGCTATGTGGACCACTTAGACCACGTTAAGAATCACTGATTTAATTTACGGAGGTAGAATACTCTAATTCCACGTGACGTGCTATTTTTTTTCTTTTTCTTTTTTTTTCTTTTTCTTTTTTTTTTTCTTTTTCTTTTTTTCTTTTTCTTTTTTTTCTTTTTTTCTTTTTCTTTTTTTTTCTTTTTTTTCTTTTTCTTTTTTTCTTTTTCTTTTTTCTTTTTCTTTTTTTTCTTTTTTCTTTTTCTTTTTTTTCTTTTTCTTTTTTTCTTTTTCTTTTTTTCTTTTTCTTTTTTTTCTTTTTCTTTTTTTCTTTTTCTTTTTTCTTTTTTCTTTTTCTTTTTTTCTTTTTCTTTTTTTTTCTTTTTCTTTTCTTTTTTTTCTTTTTGCTATATCAGTATCTGTTAATTTCGTAACTCAACTATCCACGTTTGTGTTCTTATTGAACTCTCAACTCTTTGGGTCAAGTCACGTTTTAGTTTACTCTACCACTGGACCGTGTGTCCTTGAGGACATCAGTAAGTGAATTTTGGGGACTTATAAACTTAATGTCTCAGTAATCATTTTTTACCAGAGCTCATATTACAATTTCTGTTATTTTTTATTTTCTTTATCTCTCTGTACAAATTGTTCCAATATTTTGTTCAGGACGGCTTAGATTTTTGTGGATTAGCATATGCGCTGATTCCTTAAGTTTTCGTATTTTCCACTGATGTTCTCCATTTATTATTTCAACTTCATCCAACAGAGTGTGGTGATCTCCCCTTTCCCTTCATATATGGTCAGCTATGCCTGATGTTTCTATTTCTCTTCTTACTACGGATTTACGGTATTCTTGCAGCCTCATCGATGTAAATTCAGACAACATAAGATTATTACTACATGGTGTCAAAGCAAGAGAAATAAAATAAAAGAAATACTTGACAAGCATTGATAAGAATAGGCATTACTTTGTTTACGAAATTAATCTAAGAACGTATGGAGGATTTGTGAATGTTATCTTATCCGTTCCCGCCATATAGCGCAATTTTTGGTCTGGGTGCATACTGGGATGTGTAGTGGTTAAAAGAAAATACACAGTGTTGATGAATATATATATATATATATATATATATATATATATATATATATATATATATATATATATATTTGTGTATTTAGGCAGCAATCCTTCTTTCAAGCACATTTCATTAAAAACGACTGACAAAGTGCTTTTATTTAGTTTTTTATATAATTTCTCGTGCGATCTAATAAAGTTTTTCTTTTCAGAGGATAAATTATATAAAAATTGTCCGAAAAATGAATCACTTTATAAAACATACACATAACAAACTATTTCTAATTCTAACAGTTGAAATATAATCCTTGATAATGACTAAATGTATAGCCGAAAGCGCTCGGAAAAAAAGAACATTCGGACAATTTTTATATAATTTATCCTCTGAAAAGAAAAACTTTATTAGATCGCACGAGAAATTATATAAAAAACTAAATAAAAGCACCTTGTCAGTCGTTTTTAATGAAATATATATATATATATATATATATGATGGAATAATCCATATTAACCTCTCACCCCTCCGGTATAATCCACTTTACACCGAAAACCACCTATCAACCAATCAACACTCTAGCTTCAGCAATCGAGACTTCTCATTGGCTCAGACCCTTAGAACTGTAACAAGTTCACGCGAAAATGTCTTATCACGCCCAGCGCTCTGGAGCCTATTTTCTTGACCAAAACTCTATAAATAGAAGAATCTGAATCAACTCAAGCAGTCAGACTTTCACCCCTGGAGAGATGTTTAAACTAATCCACGAAAGTCAAAACCTTGACCAACTACACTTTTACCGCGCAAACTTCTCTGACTCAGCAAACAACAACCACGCTCTGTAAGGAACAATTTCTAGCAATTACTTACAATACTTAAAAAATGATATTTACTCACTAGTAAATAAGTATTCGTAAACAATCAATCAAACATCCAAAAAACTAAAGGTATACAACTCCTATCAATTTTGAACAATAAGTTAAACAAACTTACGCACACACACTATTGATTGAACTCGCAGAAAGGACATTTTTGTACATAACAAAATATTTAGTTTAATTTTACGAACAAATCTTAATAACAGCTTCACACACGCTGAAACTTCACAAAAATACTCTACACAATCTAATTCAACCATCGTCATTTATTCAAAAATATTCAACCTAACTGTATATGTCAAATGTATATAAATCAATGTTATTGTTACACTTTTAATTATGTTTGTCTTCACTCTGAATTTTCTTGCATGATTTGTTTTCAATATTCCTTTCATCTCTTAATTTGTTGTGGACGAATGTTTAAGAACACCGACATCATAAATCCTTCTGATAACTAAAAATACATTCACCAGTCTGCAACATATATATATATTACATGAATCATTCATACAAAAAGTAGATTAGTAAAGTTAATGATATAAAATGGCGAAAAACATCTTCGCGAACAAAATTTTAAAGGTGCATTAACCTACGACTCAACTTTAAAATTTTGTTCGCGCAGATGTTTTTCGCCATTTTATATCATTAACTTTACTAATCTACTTTTTGTATGAATGATTCATTGTAATATAAATTGAACTGCACCACATATTTTATATATATATATATATATGTATATATATATATATATATATGTATATGTATATATATGAAGAAATATAGTCTTAAAGTGTGCTATATTTATGGGATAAAGTGCTCAATATCAGAGATAGAGCGTGTGTAAATATAAAAGTGAACATAGAAGTCAACACTTAGAGGCGACAGTCTGTTTCATGCTAGATGTAATCGTCGGGACACGAGTGCTGTTATTTTTCTCGGCTATTTATATATACGGGTCAGTGGTGCATTGTGGGTAGTCATTTATGGCAGATATTTTACCGGAAGTCGTTTATTTGTTTATTTATTTGTGTCAAAATTATTTTGCTTGTTTTTATTTAATTTTATTTTTGTTTATCTTTTATATTTATTTTATTTTTATTCTTTATTTTATTTTGACCGGTGTTTTTATTAACGTAGTAAAAATTTGTTTATATAGCTTATTGTGGGTAGTCTATTATGGCAGCTATTTTAACGGAAGTCGTTTATTTATTTATTTGGGTCAAATTATTTAGCTTGTTTTTATTTATTTTTATTTTTATTTTTATCTTATATATTATTTATTTATTATTTTTATTTTGATCGGTGTTTTTATTAACGTAATAAAAATTTGTTTATATAGCTTATTTAACAGTTTTAATTATTTTTAAAGTTTTATTTTATGAAACTGTCGCCTCTAAGTGTTGACTTCTATGTACACTTATATATATATATATATATATATATAGCACATAATAATACAGAAGGATAAAGTGAAAAATTGAAGTACCAATTGTTCCTGGCAAACAGAAATACTACTCAAGAATTAAGAATGCTTGGCGATGTTTAATTTAATATATTCAGAAAACTTAAGACTATTACTACAAGGCGAAAAAGCAAGAGAAATAAGATGAAATAAATACTAGTCTAAAAGAAATAATAATTGACAATTCTTCCTCTAAGAAATTCAGTTAAATTAAGACTATTACTAAGATAAGATATTAAGAAATACAAGTAAAAAATTAACAAGGACTGGCGAAGTTTCATCACAAAAATAAAGAAAGAAAATACTTGAACAAGAAACCGTTTTGTTAACACCTCTGGCATTAATCAAAACTGATACGTAACAGCGGTAGTAAATGACTCCGATAAACCAATCACTGCGTTTCAGGAGTATCACGTGATATTTCAGCATTCCCATCAGCTCCAAGAACTTTTACTATTAGGTGTGAAAGAGAATAAAAGATGAAAGAAATACTAGTCAAAAAACGAATAAACACTGACAATGCTGAAGAAATTCAGTTAAAACTATTACTACTCGAAGTAAAAGAGAAAAAGTTGAAAGAAATACTAGTAAAAAATAATAATTGACAATACTTTAGCGGAAAAATTCAGATAATTTAATATTTGATTGTGTTTTTAAACGAGAATTAAAGTGACAGAAATACGAATCACGATTAATAATAATTGGTAATGATTCATCTAAGAAATTCAGGCAACTTAAGACTAACTTCCACCTTCTGTCTTCTCTAACCCTGTTTCATTTTTTTGTCCTTTCTTCTATCCTCCCCAGTCTTCTCATTCTCCTTCGCTTTCATCCCCACTGTCACACCTGCGTTCTAAAGGCATTATTGCCTTACCTGGGTTGAAACAATTTAAACAAATATTAATACTAGGTGCAAAAGTTAACTATGAAATACCAGTAAAAAAGAAAATAATTGGAAAAGTATTTCAGATAAATTAAGACTTTTACTACAAGGTGAAAAAAGAAGAGAATTAACATGAAAACACCCAATAAAATCTCCTCTTCTCTCTCTCTCTCTCTCTCTCTCTCTCTCTCTCTCTATATATATATATATATATATATATATATATATATATATATATATATATATATATATATATATATATATATATTATGAAATGGACAAAGTTCGACAATTATTTTTAAGACATTTTTATGTCTATACATTCTTTTTATAGATACAATATGAATGTACGTAAGAGAATCATGGAAGATTAAAGTTTAATGACAGTAAAATCAACCTTGCTGACCAAACGCTCCTCTGTGGCCGAAACAGTTAAGGCACGTCAGGCTCTATGACGGTTCCGTATAGGATACAGGTTCGATTCCTGTCGGAGGACGAAAAATGTTTTATAAAAATTTCTCGGATATTCAGTCCGGTAAATGTTGTTTAATACTGTTTACTATAAAACAGAGCATTTACTTATATATTTGTATCTATAAAACGAATGTATAAACATAAAAATATATATATCATAATTTTTTCCTTTTTTTTAAAATATGATTCCATCGCGACACAGAAATTTCTATTTTTCAAAACTGAAACCAAAAATTGTAAATTTAATTATAAAAATTAAACTTAAAATCCAGAGTTTCGTTCCATTATCTACTGTTTATATCTAGCACAGTTTTTTTTTTAAATAAAAACAATTGCTAAGAAAATCGAATTATAAATCTTACTATTCTTTCTTATTATTTTAATATATATCTGAAGAAATATAGTTTTAAGGTGTGTTATATTTATGGGATAAAGTGCTCAATATCAGAGATAGAGCGTATGTAATTATAAAAGTGAACATTGAAGTCAACACACAGAGACGACAGGCTGTTTCATGCTAGATGCAATCGTCAGGCCATGAGTGCTGTTATTTTTCTCGGCTATTTATATATAGAGCATATGTAATTATAAAAATGAACATTGAAGTCAACACTTTTTTAATTTCTTTTACTTGTTTTTATTTTTTATTTTTTTTTATATATCTATTTATTCTTTTCGGGGTTCGATGTTTTATTAAAGTAGTTAAAAAACATTTGAGATATGTTTAGGTCGTTTATTTTTTTATTTAAGCTTATCACCCCAAGCAAGGCTGGAAGCCACTAGCACGCAAGGGGTTACAGAAGGTTTGGAGGAATAGCAGATAGGAGCGGTAAAGGAGAGGATGTGGTGAAAGATAGTGGATTGATCAAGGCAAGGGGGTTACAGAAGATTTGGAGCGAGAGCAGATAGGAATGAAAGGTCAAAGGATGTGGAGAAGGGAAGTGGATAGATCAAGGCAACTGGAGATGTCGATTGACGTTACACTTAAATAGTTGGAGATTGTATTTGTCAGGGAAACAGGAATAAGGAAGGGAGTTCCACAGGCGAGATGTGCGAGACATGAAGCTATTGGAGTAGAAGAGACGTCTACATCTAACAGTTTCAACGGTGAAGTGGTGGGAACGGGATGCCAGCCTCGTAGGACGTTTAAATTCATGAGGCCTAGGAACCAGCGAAAGCAGCTCATCGGAGCAATTACCGTGAAAGTATTTGTAAAAAAGACAGAGCGAAGCAACGTCGCGTCTGTGAGAGAGCGACTGCAGACGAGATGACACATCAGGACCAATTACATTGCATATCCGTCTCTGGATCTTATCAAGAACCCTGAGGCAAACAGCAGGGTCTCCAGACCATATATGGCAGCAATACTCCATGCAAAGGCGAATGGTCGATTTATAGATTTGGAGGATCGATTCCGGGGAGAAAAAATTCCTGGCTCGGCACAGGGAGCCATCTTTCCTTGCGGTGGATGATGCAATTGACTCGATGTATTTGTTCCATCTCAGATCAGCGGACAGCGTGAGACCGAGCAGCCGCAGAGAGGAGCTCTCGAGAAGTTGGTCTTCAGACATTCTAATGGGATGCAGGGATGGATCCCTGTGGTGGTTAATAGAGAGCAGTTTTGTTTTAGAGGCGTTAAAGTTAACCATCCATTTCTTGCCCCAGTTCACAACCGATTGGAGGTCCTTTTCTAATCGAACTGCCAGGTTAACTTTGTCAGCATCACTAGATTTGTGTTTGAGGCAGGAGTAAATTGTGGTGTCGTCCGCATAGATGCCGACTTGGGAATCTATGGCGTCAGGAAGGTCGTTGTTTTCGTCTGGGAAAAAAATTAAAGCTACTTTTTCGTCCAATTTTTGGATTGATTGCTGTAGTCTGTTATTTTAGTCGGGGGCAGTTCTTAATTTGTTTGGGTGGTTCGTGGATAGTGCTTTTTTACTATTTGTGCTCAAATAATAAAAAATGAATTAACCCAAATAGATAAACCACACCCGCCAATATAAACTTCAGAATTCACTACCCACAATGCACACCTAACCCGTATATATAAATAGTCGAGTAAAAAAAACAACACTCGCGGCCTGACGATGGCGTCTAGCATGAAAAAGCCTGTCGCCTCTGGGTATTGACTTCAATTTTCACTTTTATATATATATATATATATATATATATATATATATATATATATATATATATATATATGTGTGTGTGTGTGTGTGTGTGTGTGTGTGTGTGTATATAGAGAGAGAGAGAGGGGGAGAGAGAAAGAGAGAGAGTAAAGTAACAGATCCGTTGGTATATAATCCAAGTGGGTCTGAGAAATATAAAATATTAAAACTGATCCACAGAAAGAGCTAAATGTATTTATTATTACAGAGCAAATAATTAATTAACAATAAAATCCATATATCGGTCTATCTATCTATCTATCTATCTATCTATCTATCTATCTATCTCTCTCTCTCTCTCTCTCTCTCTATATATATATATATATATATATATATATATATATATATATATATATATATATACATATATATATACACAATAAAATCCCATATCATCTCATATAGGGAATAAGCTTATTTCGGGAAACGAAAATATAGCGTCTGTTTTATCGACCCCGGTATGAACTGAGTTCTTGTCGGAAATTTTTAAGTGTGAAAGCTAAAGAAAAAACGCCCGAAAAAATAATACAGAATTGATCTATTTAACTGTTGACATATTTGTAAGTCTGATGAATTGGATCGTGATTACGATTCCAATGTAATAAATTATAGCCAGGGAATATTAGTGATTGAGCCTTTTATAACATATATATATATATATATATATATATATATATATATATATATATATATATATATATATATATATATTGTGATTTTCTTTCATAGTTTAATGATAATGTTATTAAGCTTATCAGACGATATGAAAAGAACTTACATAAAATATATAGACAACACTTATCTATATTATTTAATGAAACATGTATGAATGAAAAAATGCTGCCTAAATACACACAATATATATATATTATTTCCAAAAGGATATAAGTCCAGGAAGAACTCTATGTCAGAGACAGAGAAATAATTATTATTATAAAAGGCACGGACACTTAAAATTTCATGAGGTTATATTTATTTCGTTGTTGGTCGTAAAGACAGTCACAATTCATCAGACCTTCGAATCCAAAAGGATTACATATATATATATATATATATATATATGCAATTTTCTTTTAGATTATAGACGATCATGACACTCCAGATCGTTCCTATCGGACACATCTCCAGAGGTATATTTAAGGAACCTCATAATTACACCAGTCGAAGAGTGAATTTCCGAACTTACCTAACTCTGACATACCCAATATGCAACTCAAATCTTTGGTTATCCCTTTTGCTTACTACCATGTATTCTGTCTTCTTATAATTAAGAGTCACTTTTTGGGGGGAGGGGGGATTATATTAATCTTATAATTTTCGTTCCGAATATGCCACCAGTACAGTACCGTCTGCACAGAATATGTCGTGAATATTATATCCGCCAATAATAAATCCATTTAGACCCTCTAATGTTCTTACAATGTTTCCGTTGTACAGACTTTAATGATAATTGCCAGTGATTCATCAGATAACGTAAGACAATTACGTCTATTATAACTTTATGCAAATAAATATTATGATAAAGATGGGATAGATATAAACAGATTGACACAGACTGCGATAGATAGATAGATAGATAGATAGATAGATAGATAGATAGATAGATAGATAGATAGATAGATAGATGATGCCTGATACATACATACATACATACATTTTCAGGCTAATAAATCTGAAGGAGAAATGGTTTTTCTACGAGAAATGGTTTTTCTATGTGAAATGGCCGTATGCCTGATAGATAGATAGATAGATAGATAGATAGATAGATAGGAAGAATCCGAAACAGATAAGAGCAGAGTAAAGTAGTTACGAAATTTTGCTCAATTCGAAACACACACACACACACACACACACACACACACACACACACATATACATATATATATATATATATATAATATTTATTTAAAATTATAATATGCATATGTTATAATTTTGTATGAATATTATTTACTCTACTCAGTACTGAGCACACTTTATGTATAGTGTTTTTGGTTATCGGAATTTTATTCCATTTGTACCAACCCTGTACTTGTATATATATATATATATATATATATATATATATATATATATATATA
Source organism: Acanthosepion esculentum (assembly GCA_964036315.1). Lineage (NCBI taxonomy): Eukaryota > Metazoa > Mollusca > Cephalopoda > Sepiida > Sepiidae > Acanthosepion > Acanthosepion esculentum. Next base: position 66,262,036 of record OZ038502.1, on the reverse strand, counting down.
TATATATATATATATATATATATATATATATATATATATTTAAATAAAAACAGACACTTTAAGTTTCCATATAATAAATTATTTCACCACAGCCCTTTTAAAGGACCGCGGATCTTCAGATCTTACTTCCAAAGTTTGAAACTAAAAACTTTTCAACCTTTGGAAGTAAGATCTGATGATCCGCGGCCCTTTAAAAGGGCTATGGTGAAATAATTTATTATATGAACCTTAAAGTGGTCTGTTTTTATTTAAATTATTAACTCTGATTTACATTGAACTCTCTGGATTTTATCCTCCTTGGGTCTACCCATACGGATTACCTCGTTGTTCGTAAACTATATATATATATATATATATATATATATGTATATATATATATATATATATATATATATATATATATATATATATATATATATATATATATCGAACATTGGATTGTAGACAAAAATCTGAAACCAAACACCAATCCGGCACGTCGGTCAATCAGTTCACAAAACAAACATTATGATGAAGATGAGATAGATATAAAAAACAGACTAAAAATCATATATAAAAGAAGACTGGGGTAATTATGAAGTGCTCAATTCGACACTATATATATATATTCAGGTTTTTAGATAAGACGTTTAGCCATTTTGACAACATTTGCCGTAATAATCACTGAAATACCTTTTGAGTTATTCAGCTAGAAAGAAAGCTGATTAAAAACATTTTGTGCCAGACCCACGGTCTTAGTAAATGAGCAATGGTGAGAGTAAAATGATCATTCAGGCTTTCAGTAATGATACCAACATTCATACTCTGGCTTCCACCTTCAAAGTCCATTCAGGAACCATCAAGACAACTTCGAATAAGTTTAAAAAAGAGGGAACAGTAGAGAGGAACTCTGGATCAGGAATTCACATCATTTCAACTTAGAGCTAAATGCATTCTTATTGACCAAAGTAGAGTCCTATAGTGTTATAACCTCGGAGAATTCCAGTAAGATATGATTAAACATTTCTAAGATACAACGGTTCAAAACTTAATCTACCAATTGGACAATATTGCTGTACACGATTTGGACAATTTTGCAGTGTATGTTATTTTTACTTTATTTTTTTATACGTTATTTTTATGGCTTATAAAATTCGAGTAGAAGCTCTGTTTTTTAATTAAACAGAAAATGTTATATGACCGGAAGTCCTACATGGCTGAGCGGTCACGCAAGTCAGATACAATGATGGTTCGCCATTAGGAATGCAGGATATATATTTTCTGACAGGCCTGGATAAAAAAAAAATACTGTCTAATTAAAAAACAGAACTTCTACTCGAATATGAGTATCCATTAAAAATAGGGTTTAAGCAAAATAAATTAAAAATAACAATATGTCAGATTTAATCTACTTCCTATATATATATATATATATATATATATATATATATATATAGCGAACATTGGATTATAGACAAACATGTGAAACCAAACACCAATCCGGAACGTCGGTCAATCAGTTCACAAAACAAACATTATAACGATGACGACATATAAAAAAAAAACTGCGATAGATAGATAGATAGTAGTAGTAGCAGCAGCAGCAGCAGCAGACTGGGATAGCTACAAAGTTGTCCTCAATTCAACACTATATATATATATATATATATATATATGAAAAAACAAATAGATAGATAGATAGATAGAAAAGCGCAGACTGGGGTAGCTACAAAGTTGTCCCCAATTCGACACTATATCTATCTATCTATATATATATATATATATATATATACATTGTAACCCAGATATAAGAGACCCGGATATAAGAGACTCGGATATAAGAGAAACCAGGATATAAGAGAGATTTTCTCTGGTCCCAAATCAGAACCTGTGTTAAGACCAAATCCGGATATAAGAGAAACCCGGATATAAGAGACTTATTCTCCCGTCCCGACAACTCTCTTATATCCGGGTTACACTGTGTGTGTGTATATATATATATACAGCGTAACTCGGATATAAGAGATCCGGATATAAGAGAAACCCGGATATAAGAGAGATTTTCTCTGGTCCCAAATTAGAGCCGGTGTTAAGAAAACAAAATAGACCAAACCCGGATATAAGAGAAACCCGGATATAAGATACTTATCCGGTCCCGACAACTCTCTTATATCCGGGTTACACTATATATATATATATATATATATATATATATATATATATATATATATTAAAAAACAAAAACATATACATATATATATATATATGTGAAAAAAATAGATAGATAGATTGAAAAGCGCAGAATGGGGTAGATACAAAGTTGCCCTTAATTCGACACTATATATATATAGAGAGAGAGAGAGGGGGGGAGAGAAAGATTGGATTGTATGCAAGCACATGAAACCAAACGCCAATCCGCCACCTTCGGTCAATCAGTTCACATGGCGTTTATATTATCAGTGAAGGAAACATTTTTTTTTTGTTCTTCACTTCACAGCATTCTGCTTTCGACGTCTTCGTCGTAATTCGATCCGTATCCTCAACAAGCTCTTATCCGGACCTACTTGAACCCAACACTAAAAAAGTTTTAAAAAATAAATAAATAACAACGCTTTATAGACTATTTTATACATAGCTTCCTGTTGTTAACAAAGATCCCGGATGTTAAACAAAGACCCCGAATGTTTAATTGTACCTGTCACTTTTCATCTTTCTCTTGTGCCTGGACCTGATGGCATCCGAGCAAATAACGATGACTTTGGGTTTTTGTCTTAGTACCATTTGCCTGCAGTAGGTAGGTGATCACGGCTCTACACTGCTTTGATTTCTTTATAACTTGTAAGTTGCAATAAATCTTTTTTGAAAAGATAATGGGGCGATTTCCCGTTTCTTGTACCATGATTTTGAATTCAAAGTAGACCTTCTCCTTGGCCATAGCTGGAGGAGGGGGAACAAGAAAGGCCTTTTTTCCCCACGACGTTAGTAACAAGGAACACCTCCTCTTTTATTTGAAATTTCTTTCCACAATATTTCATTTCCCAATCTCTCGATCCTCACCTCTGCCTCGAAAATCTTAATTTAACGCCATGTCCTTTCAATACATGCGATCACGGCTCTCCACAGGTTCCTTTTTTTATTATTAATAGCGAGTTGCCACGACGTCCACGTCCACGGAATGCACGATGAAATGGTTTCTTATTGTCTTTTTTACATTTTTGAATCGAGAGTAATGCTTCCAGACCGGCTTCCACCCAAGGCTAAAGAGAGAGCAGTGGCCAAATCTAAATCCAGGGTCTTCTCAGTCCTGTTGTAAAAACCTACCTCCTCTGGTTCACCATGTCTTCAGGAGTGTAACCGTTCTAACCCTGTTTGGCTAATTACGTGTTGATGAGGTTATTTAACCCATAGTTGAGTTGGATGGCCGTTGTCTCTTGTTTTTTGTGTTACTTAGTTTCCACTTAACCTCCTCACCAGAGCAGCACTGATGGGAGAGTCGGTGTAGTTTTGTTGGGTTTACTGCATATCAACTTCAACGGGTTATTTAATGTCGACAAGAATTTTATTGCTGGTAATAGATTTTTCCAAACATGTGTTGATGCTTATATTTTTTCCTTCAAAAGTGTATTGGTGGTATTTTTTTTTTCAGAAATGTATTGCTGGTAATAATGTATTGCTGGTCGTAATTTTTTTTTAATTTCATTGCTGCTAATATTTTTTATAGAAAATTATATTGATGGTATTAAAATCTACACTTTCTTACTGTTTTAACCCTGGTTTGTGTGTTAATTACTTGCCCATAGCTTGGACCCTAATTGGTGCTACCACTCCGTGTCAGTTTGGACCTGAGAATACCAGCAATTAAGAGGTGGTTCCAGGCTCATCAAAACCTCTTGATCAGAGGCCTTACTGTTGAATGCAGTTTATCGTCTTGCCCGGGACGCCTCGTTTGGTGGGGACGAGGGATTTTACCTATCTCCAGAGGTGCAATCGGCGTATTCTTAAGCCCCAGCCGACACGGCGGAGCTGGTTTAGTCGCCAACTACTCAACCATTTAGGATTTGAATTCAGAGTTCTCCTTCTTTTAGACCGGTTGCTACCCAAGGCGATAGGACCCAGTCTGTTTTGCATTTTACCTATAGTTAGGGTGGGGGTTAGAAGAGATGGTTTCATGCCTTTCCTAGGATTATTAGCAGGTCAGTGAATGTAACGAACTCGACTGGAATTCGAACTCGGCTTTCTGCTTCTTCAATCCGGGCTGCTCTCCATTAGTCCACCGACAGCAGCATACCTTACTATTTAACCCATAGATGGTAATGAGAAAAGAAATGGATTCTTGCCTTTCCCAAGGGCATTAACAAAACGTGAACGTTTTTAACAGTATTTCATTTTCCCTGGAAGGTTTGTCTTTTCAGGATTAATGCGATCACGGCTCTCCACTATTTCCATTTCATTATTAACTGTGAATTGCCACGACTTCTTCGGAAAAAATACAATGGAATGGTTTCTTATTGTCTTTTCTACAATTTTAAACCCAGAATTATCTTTCTCATAGGATGGCGACCAGACAGGGCTAAAATCGCATTCTACAATGCTATTTAACCTATAAATGATGGTAGGAAGTGATAATGACATACCTTTCTCAAATAATAATGCGAAAGGAACAGTAAGGCATGTTGGAATACTGAAAGTGCTTTCGAAAAGCCAAGCAGAGTATTAAGAAACAGGGAAATTTCGTTAGAAAGAAAGAACAAAGAAAAGAATACTAAACTGATATGTAATATCACTTCTTCTGTGGTCAGCGAATGTTGGACATTAATATCAGTGAATGTTCTTCACAAATGAAGAAGCGATTGGAGGCAGCAGAAATGTGGTTCTACAGAAGGATACTGAGAATACCATGGATTGAAAATGTAATGAGAAAGTTTTAGGGAAAATGTAAACAGAAAGAACATTTTATATTTAGAATCAGAAAGAGACAGTTGAATTTTTTGGATACATAATGAAGAAAGATAGCTTGGCGTAAAAGGTTGGTTGAACAGGGGCAGGCGAAAGTAAAGAAAAAAATCAAACTTTACTCAGAGTTGCAAAGGATACGTAGCTGTGAGCGTGATGATCGCTCACGTCCTGAAGGAAAATGGGTGATAAAAGAACTAAACAGAAAAGGAAGAATGAGGAGGAGGGGAAGAAGGAGGAGGAAGAGGAGGAGGGGAAGAAGGAGGAGGGGAAGAAGGAGGAGGGGAAGAAGGAGGAGGAAGGGAAGAAGAAACAGGAGGGGAAGAAGGAGGAGGAAGAGGAGAAGGGGAAGAAGGAGGAGGGGGAAGAAATAAGAAGAAGAAGAAGAAGAAGGAGGAGGAGGAGGAAGAGAAGGGGAAGAAGAAGGAGGAGGAGCGGAATAAGCAGTAGAAGAGGAAGAAGAAGGAGGAGGAGAGGAAGAAGGAGGAGGAGGGGAAGAAGAAGAAGGAGGAGGAGGGGAAGAAGAACGAGGAGAAGAAAAAAAAAGATGGAAGAAGAAGATCTACCCCCTTGAGGAAGGTTTGAAAATATTTTAAATAAATTTAATACCACTTTCGGATGTATACGATTGGAACTCTTCACGATTTCCTTTTTTTATTAACTGTGAATTAGTCATGACTTCTAGGGTAAAATAGGGAAATGGCTTCTCATTGTTTTTTTTCGACGGATTTGATTAATCATTCTCCTAGACCGGAGTCCAACGAAGGCTAGAGAGACTAATCTACCCAACTATTTTGCCCATAGGTTGAAGAAATGACTTCATGTCTTTCTCGAGTAGTTCGTGCGACAGGGACGTAACAGTCTTTCCGCATCGATTAACTGTAACGATAACCCCACATTCGCTTTAATAGTTTACACAGGAAAATTTGACCTGGATGCCCTGAGGGAATACGAGACTTCACGCAACGGGCTTGATATATCGTGCGTGACCGGTAGCTCTAAAGATTTTGGCTGGTTCCTCGAGTTTTCATTACAAGAGCTAAGAAGCTAGCAAAGAAACAAGTATGCATCGCTTTTTAATTCTCTCTTCTTTCTCTCTCACACACTCACTCGTTCTAACCTACACACACTCTCTCCCACTTTCTCTCTTTTGTTCTCTCTCCCTATCTTTCTATCTTACACACATACACAGTCTTTTTTCTGACTCTCACTTTTTCCATCTCTCTGCATATATATATATATATATATATATATATATATATATATATATTTACACACGCTCTATCTCTGATATTGAGCACTTTATCCCATAAATATAGCACACCTGAAGAGTATATTTCTTCATATATATATACGAGGGTCATTCAATAAATAAGTTGAATTTTTCGGTATAAGGACTTCTAATACAGATAGAAGCTTACTCTTTTTTTTTTTTTATTTTTTGTTTTACTTCTTTTTCACATGGATTTAATTTCTTTTGCAGATTAAAAAAAACACTTTGAGAGTTTTGGTGATTAACAAAGATGGCCGACCAAGAAGGATGCTCCAGGATTGAACAGCGGTCAGTTATCAAGTTTTTGGTTACTGAAGGGTGCAAATCAGTTGAAATTCATAGGAGAATGTCAACTGTGTGTCAACTGTGTATGGTGCCACATGTTTCAGCCAAAACATGTCTACAAGTGGGCTAAACTGTTTAAAGAATGACGGAGCAGTGTTGAGGTTGAAGACAGACCTGGGAGGCCTACAGAAGTGAGGTCTCCTGAGGTGATCGAATCAGTCAATGACCTCATTCAGTCTGACAGAAGGGTGACAGTGGATGACATTGCAAGGACTTTGAGCTTACCTGTTGGGACAAACGCAGGGGTCATCAGTCAGAAGGAGTCATCTTGTATCATGACAACGCAAGGCCTCACACAGCAGCCCAAACGGTGCAGACCATCAACGAGCTGGGCTGGGAACTGCTCCCCCATCCCCCTTACAGCCCAGGCCTTGCCCCTTCAGACTTTCACCTGTTTAGTCCCTTGAAAGCGTTCACGAGAGGCACGAAGTTTAAAAGTGACGATGAAGTCAAAAGTGTTGTGAGCGACTGGCTGAGACATCAGTCCAAAGATTTTTACGCTGAGGGGATACGGAAGCTTGTGCACAGATGGGAAAAGTGTGTGACAGTGCTGGGAGACTACTTTGGAAAAAAGAAGTAAGCTTCTATCTGTATTAGAAGTCCTTATACCGAAAAATTCACCTTATTTATTGAATGACTCTCGTATATATATATATATATATATATATATATATATATATATATATATATATATATATATAATAAAATCCAAAATATAATTTCGTCAGTCTTATTTAACCCCGGTGTAAACTGAGTACGTGTCAGAAATAGAAATTTAACTGTGAAAGCTACAAAAAATAACCTTATGACATTAAATATATATATATATATATATATATATATATATATATATGTAGTTGTGGAGAGAATTATTCACCACCCACCTTCCATAGTTATAAATAAAGGTGTAATACCTCAAATCTGAAAGAAGAAGCAAAAACTCATTCGACGCTTAAACAGAATTCACATTGAAAATCGGTCCAAGTTAAAACAAAAGAAAGAGAAAGAAAAGCAAAAGAGAAAACCCTATTTTATTTCAAGCGAATGACTAAAGTGCTTTGACTTTTCATATCAGATATATAACGCATACATCTTTCATCACAAAAATGTACAGTAAACATCTTTCCATGCACTATTTTGCTTTAATGCTTTCCTGTATTGTCTTGTAAGAATTAAATCATATTAAATAATATATACTGGCATGTGTTGTTCGTTATTGTTGAATGATTCTCCTTGTCCGTGTAAGAGAAAACCTTCCTCTACTGAGTGGCAAATATTTGTCAACAAGTTGATATTTTTTCTTTCCTCTTCAAATTTTGAGTTGTGGCAATTGATCCGTAAGAATATATATATATATATATATATATATATATATATATATATATATATATATATATATATATATATATATACAATAAAATCCAAAATCCCCAACGGAAATATAATTTGTCAGTCTTATTTAACCCCGGTGTAAACTGAGTTCGTGTCAGAAATAAAAATTTAACTGTGAAAGCTACAAAAAATAACCTTATGACATTAAATATATATATATATATATATATATATATATATATATATATATATATATAGTTGTGGAGAGAATTATTCACCACCCACCTTCCATAATTATAAATAAAGGTGTAATACCTCAAATTTTCATGGAAAGCCACATTTTTCACAAATGATGAAATATGTGATTTGCAAAAATGTGCATTGATACCCACAATATAATTTCCATTTTAATATCAAACAATAATACAAAAAATACCATAAAAGCATTTAACATGGGACAAAATTATTGGTCCTCGTCCCTCAATAATTAATTGAATAACCTTTATTTTTTATTATTACCATTAATCCTTTTTGATAGTTCCTTACAAGATCATTACACCCACTGATAGATATTTTGCTCGATTCTTCCTTCACAATAGCTTCTCATTCCTCCAAATTCAAAGAACGTTTACTTTTTTCTGCAAATATGCCCCTACTTTTTCAATGGGGTTTAGATCAGGACTTTGTGCGGGATATGCCAATACTTTAATTTTGCTGTCATCAAACTATTTTGCAACAGTTCATGCAGTGTGTTTCGGAGTCATTGTCATGTTGCAGCGTCCATTGACGATTCAAAGACAGCTTTCGTGCTCTTATATATTATTTTTTAAGAATAATCACATACTTGTCTTTATTCATGATAAAACTAAATGATGTAAACAAATATCACATCGTGGTAAATGAAAACCCATATTTGCCAGTGGAACCAGAGTTACGTCTTCGATCCCAGGTTACATGAATTTGTTCTGAGCGTTGATTTCACAAATAATTTGTTCATATAATCAGAACAGTCACTTCCTTAACAACCCCCCAAACATATATATGCATTCTTGTATATGAGTTGGGATCAAATATAGACCAAATATGGATCTGAATTCGGCAGAAATATAAGATAAATAACAAATAGGAAACCATTATTAATCTGACATGTTTCTCTTTTATTAAAACTTCATCCGGGAATGGCATATGTAGAATGAAAAAATCCTGGTATTTTGACTTTGTGTGGTCTGATTCTTATTGGTTAATCATGCTTCATGTAAATTGGACCATATTTTTTTTTAAAAGTTAGTATAAGTGGCGTAAAGAATGTAAGGAGTGACGACGCGTCCATTCGAAGTTTCAAGAAATATATATATATATATATATATATATCCGATCCGGTCCATCCATCACCAAACTGCTATCAACAACCACTATTGTTTCACTCGGATACTTATATATATTTTTTGTATGTATATTTTTCTTCTCAAACAAACGGAAAAAAGGAAGTTCCCGCACTAGCTCTCCTGATCCAAAAAATAACAAAACATCCTCAGAGCAGAATACTCCCACCACTGTGCTTAATTATAGGGAGGGTATTTTTTGCCTTGTGAGCTTCATTCACTTTCCTCCATACATAACGAGAGTTCATGTGACCAAATAATTCTAGTTTGGTTTCATCTGACCATAAGAGGGAGTTTCAATATTTACTTCCATATTCTAGGTGGCTTCTGGAATAAGCACATCTGCATTTTACGTATTTAGCCTTAAGCAAGGGAATTTTCCATTGGCGACAACCTCAAAATCCTGCTCAATGAAAGCATCTTGTGACTGTCTTCGTCGATACATTCAATCATAATGTCTTTACATCATTGACAATGTCCTTTCTCATTAAGTGAGGATTCTTCCAAACATCTTCCATTCGCCCAGATACTAACCGTCTTCTGCCAGTCCCTAATTTATTCTCAATACAATGAGCCTCGTTGTACTTATTCATAATGTTAGGAATTTTCGATCTAGGAACATTTGAATGAGTTTTTTGTACGCATCAACTATCTTCGTTCGGAGCTTCTTCTCAAGGTTACAGAACCAATGAGTTATCACGCTATGTGGCACTCACATATTGTCTTCTTCATTACCTTTTAGAATGTTATAGAATCACGTCAATAATATTTAATTTTCGAACGGTGTTTATATTGAATGCCAAATTAAAAAATCAAAAACATTACAATTGTCATAGAGCAATATTATTTCCTAACTTTCCTAGGTGGGGGGACGGCACCAACTTTTAGAAAAATCTATAACTATGAATATAAATAAATCTAATCTTATAAATGTTTCACGAATTACTCAAAACTAACTACGGAATCAACTATTTATGGTAAATTCAGTAAGTACTTGCAAATATTTGCATTTCCTTAGAAAATATGCAAATATTCAGCGAAGGTGAATAATTCTGTCCACAGCTGTGTGTGCGTGTATATATATATATATATATATATATATATATATATATATATATATATATATAATTAGGAGGACTTGAGATAATCATTATTAAGTAATTCATCTAGTCTAGAAGAAACCTCAACAGAATGCAGAAAGTACTGGACGGCCGTTTCGCCCTATATTTGTTACTCATCAGCATATATATATATATATATATATATATATATATATATATATATATATATATATATATATATATATATATGATATAAATTTGGAGGGAGGATTTAGTGTAATCATCTATAGTAATTTTATCGAATCTAGAAGAATCCTCAACAAAATACAGAAAGCACTGGACGGCCGTTTTGCCCTTTCGTCCCAAATAAGACGAAACGGCCGTCCAGCGCTTTCTGTATTCTGTTGAGGATTCTTCTAGATTCGACAAATTACTATATATATATATATATATATATATATATATATATATATATATATATATATATATATATATATATATATATATATATATATATTCTTACGGATCAATTGCCGCAACTCAAAATTTAAAGAGGAAAGAAAAATTTTCAACTTGTTGACAAATATTTGCCACTCAGTAGAGGAAGGTTTTCTCTTACACGGACAAGGAGAATCATTCAACAATAACGAACAACACATGCCAGTATATATTATTTAATATGATTTAATTCTTACAAGACAATACAGGAAAGCATTAAAGCAAAATAGTGCATGGAAAGATGTTTGCTGTACATTTTTGTGAGGAAAGATGTATGCGTTATATATCTGATATGAAAAGTCAAAGCACTTTAGTCATTCGCTTGAAATAAAATAGGGTTTTCTCTTTTGTTTTTCTTTCTCTTTCTTTTGTTTTAACTTGGACCGATTTTCAATGTGAATTCTGTTTAAGCGTCTAATGAGTTTTTGCTTTTTCTTTCAGATTTAACAACTTAAGTCTTTATCAATTTCAACCACGGAAAGATTAACAATCAAACAACGTGTTAAAGTTATCGAAGCCTATTACGAAAATGGACGTTCAAACAGAATTTGAATGAGAAGTTCCCAGGTCGCATCATCTCTCGAAACATCGAAGTCAGTTGGCCACTTGATGCCTTTAGATTTCTTCCTTTGAGGTCATCACAAAAGTAAGGTCTATGCCAACAAGCCAACAACAATTCAACAGCTGAAGGATGAGATAATAAGGCATATTGGTGAGATCGAGGAGCAGCTATGCAGAGACGTCATCAAAGATTTCGATTATCAAGAGGAGGTGTTCCACCGAAGCCTTGGCAGATATTTGGGCGATAATATTTTTCACAGATAATTACCATGATTTAAATAACATGATCCAATAGAGAAATAAATAAATTTTCACCAATAACACTGATTTACTTACTGCTGACTTTGATCCGTCTTAATGAAACACCCTTTATTTCTCTTTTGTTCTTTTTACTTTAAGTTCATTTCGTTTCGCCCGTGCAGCGATATCTTTTGATATATTATTCATTCTTCACTCTTATGTATTTTGACCCCAAGAGTTGGTGGTTTACTCTCTTTTTCACGTATTCAGCAATGTAGAATTAATTCATCGTTCGGGTAGGAAGATTCGGCTTTGCATAAGTCTTGGCCTACGTCTAATTGAGTAGGTCACACATGCCTGTCTTAAATGATTATCACACTTAGTAATTCACCTTTGATATATGCAGCATAGTGTGTTGATTGTAGTTCAATTGGAACTCGTCTCCATTGTGCGATTTTCTTTGCTTGACGTTAGCATGTAAAAAAGATGTTACTCGCTTAAGACTCGGGCACCAACAAATTCATTTCGTTATTTTTCCACTCGACGTTTCGTATATGATCACGTGATTCTGCATGTGTATGAGTAGCTCTTTTCAGATCTAGCTTGGACCTGTTGCGAAGTCAGCAGCCTGTCTGGCCTAATTGTTCATGTAGTCAGCGACTACTATTATAGATTGAAAGAGAGAGAAGTGAATATAATATTCTTATAGAGAAGTGGAAAGAGAGATGGCTCGCTAAATGTAAAATGTGCGTAGTTAGATTAAGATTCGTCGGAACAGTCAAATAGTAAAAACCGATAAATTTTCACGGGTTTTGCTATTAATAATTATATTAATATGAAATTATTACAAATTAAATACATTGTTCTAGTAATTGCTTAAATATATTATTATTATTTTCTTTGATTTCTGTTGTATACACATTTCCTTCCGGGTCCCAACCAGAGACCCAAGGTCAGAAATGGCTTCATCATATGTTCCACTGATCATTTTTGTATTTAAATAAGCAACCGAAGATCAAATAAATTTTACATAGATAAAGATCTCTGTAATGTGTGAGCTGTAATTTTGAGTTCATTTTTTGTAATTCTTTAATCCATAGGCTACCAGGGGTCCCTTCAATGAGTCTATAGAAACCGTTTCCAATCAATCCGAGGGCTCCAAATACAACTGGAATTATTGATGTGCGACATTTTTTAAATTTCCATTTCAAGATGCTTATATGTTGATAGTTTTGTTTGTTTGTTTGTTTGTTTAACGGCACATCAACACCTTATGGGTCATTTAATACCGAAATGCAATTTTCTTCCGTGCATTATTAGTTCCTGTTACAAAAATGTATTGCTGGTAATATTTATTTTCTTCCTTACAATATTGTATCTCTGTGTTATATTCCGTGCTAAGGGAATAAACATATAACACCGGGTGGATACTAGAAGAAAGGTTTATTGTACACAACCAGTACAATATGAAATACGGTACTGTTATACACACAGGTCAATCTAGTAGTGAGTGACACTAATTGGAAGGTCAGACGTGCTCGCATCGTGTCGCTCTCACTCGTCCTCCCCAGTCTCTCGTAGACGGTCGACTTTATAGGTACTTACTACCTATAGTGTAATCATTCATGGAGGTGACTGGTTATTCCATTACATCACTCTAGTAATATTCTTTATTTCTTCCTTACAAAAATGTGTTGCTGGTAATATTTTTTACTATGAAATTATATTGCTGGCACCTTCACTATAAAAATGTATTTCTACACTTTCATAGGGTTTTGAGCCCAGCTTAGGGGTTCACTATTTGCCCATAGCTGGGACCCTAACAGGTGCTACCACCTCAGTATATTTTGATATTTTTTTTTTAAAGATTTTGAAAGATATATTGTCATCTACAGCGACTACCATGTCAATAAGAAAGCACATTCTGTTTTTATGGTCTTTGGTCACGAGGTCTGGGCGATTAGCTTTGATTATTCTGTTTGTGTTCATTGCATTATTATTAATATTATTATTATTATTATTATTATTATTATTTCCTTTGATTTCTGGCGTTTACACATTTCTTTCCGGGTCCCGCCCAGGGACCTAAGGTTAGAAATGGCATCATGACACTTTCCACTGGAAAAAAAATTACATAGATAAAGCTCTTCGTAAAGTGGGGGCTGTACTTGTGAGAACAATGTTTTGTATTTCTTTGAGGCATGGACTTCCAGGAATCCATTCAATGAGTCTACTGGAATCTTTTCCAACCAATCCTAGGGCTCCAACTACAACAGGGATTGTTGATGTTCCCATGTGTCACATTTTGAAGATTTCTATTTCAAGGTCCTTGTATTTTGACAGCTTTTTGAATATCTTCAAAGAAACATTGCAGTCTGCAGGGACTGCCATATCAATAAGGAGGCACTTTTTGTGGTCTCTAATAACAATTATTATTATTATTTTATTTCCACACATATTTTACATAGATAAAGCCCTTCGTAAAGTGCGGGTGGGTCGTACTCGTGAGTACAATCTTTTGTACTTATTTAAGGCATGGGCTATCAGGAATCCCTTCAATGAATCTATTGGAAGCTTCTCCAATCAATCTGAGGGCTCCAACTATAACAAGGATTATTGATGTTCACATGTGTCACATTTTTGAGATTTCTATTTCAAGGTCTTTGTATTTTGACAGCTTTTTGAATATCTTCAAAGAAACACTGCAGTCTGCAGGGACTGCCATATCAATAAGGAGGCACCTTTTTTGTTTGTGGTCTCTAATAACAATGTATTATTATTATTATTATTATTATTATTATTATTATTATTATTTCTTTATGTTATCAGTATTATATCGGTTTACTATTCCTTACCAGTTAAGTAATGAAAAAAAGATTCATTTCTTTGTCCCCTTCCTCCGGTACTGAGTTCGATCACACTGGGTGCCCCACACTTGTGGCTTTGTGTCGTACTAAATAAACCGGACTAAATATCGATTCACAGTGCTGCATTGAAAGCTCGTATCATGGCCCTCACGTCTTTACTTGCCCTCCTTACTATTCCGATGTAGCTTTGTCGCCCTCCTGAAAAGCCGGTGCACGAAGCCACCCCATCGACCCCAGTGAAAGGAAACGATCCAGAGACGGGGCCAACAGCAAGACATAAATAAATTTGGCTAAGCCTTTTCAAGTCGACCCTCTCCCGGGCGGGTGGGGACTTCAAACACAACTACGTCCGTTTTGGCCGTTACGTGAATGAATAATGAGGTAAGGATCTGGGATGTTTTGTTTAAGAAGTCGGAAGCCGGGAGAAAGAGAGGAAGAAAGAATAAAGGGTATTTAGATAAATAAAGTAAATAGTAAAGAAAGATAAGTAAAAGAAAGAAAGAAAGAAAGAAAGAAAGAAAGAAAGAAAGAAAGAAAGAAAGAAAGAAAGAAAGAAAGAAAGAAATGAAATGAAAGATTGATTAAATGAAAGAAATTAGAGCTGGGATAAGTGAAAGAAAGAAAGAAAGAAAGAAAGAAAGAAAGAAAGATTGATCAGATGTAAGAATTTAGAGCTGGGATAAGCGAAAGAAAGAAAGAAAGAAAGAAAGAAAGAAAGAAAGAAAGAAAGAAAGAAAGAAAGAAAGAAAGAAAGAGTAGCCGGTGTCAAGAGAGATGGTTCAAATAATGGGAAAGAAGAGACAAAGAATATAAGAAAAAGGAAGGGGGTTGAAAAAGAATGAGAAAAAGAGTGGAGTGTAAAAAAGCCTTGGATGTTGAAAGGGAAAAAGTAGAAAGGAAGAAAGAAAAGAAAAGAAAGAAAAAGAAAGAAATAATGGGGACATGAATGAAGAAAAGAGAGTACTGTCATTATTACAACACTTTTTTCGATCTTTTTTCCTCTTTTTCTTTTCTCTCTTTTTTTCTTTCCTCTTTTACTTTCTACTCTTTTCATATCAGACTTCCTTCCTTCTTTCCTTCCTTCTTTCCTTCCTTCTTTCCTCACTTATTTTCTTTCACACATTCTTTCTTTCCATTTTTTTCTCATGAGCTTTCACTATATCGAACTGATTTTTATTTTCTCTTTCGTTCTCCGATCTTCTTTATATCTCTTCTTTCTTTTTTCTTTCTTTCTGTTATTCTCAAGTCTTTTCTATATTCTTTTCTTCCCCTACTCTTAATCTCTACCGTCTTTTCCTCTTTTTTCTTTTCCCTTTTAACATCCCCAGTCTTTTCTATGCCTTTCTCTGTCTACTTTTTTCTCACTCTTTCCACGTACCTTTTATTCCTCTCATTTCATTTCTCTTTCGTCCTTTCTATTTTACTCCCCAGTCTTTTCTCTGACCCTCCCCAGTTTTCACATCATTTCGCCACAGATTTTCTCCCTTTCTTTTTTTTCTTTTCTTTTCTTTTTTTTTTTTTTTTCTTTTCTTTCTTCCTTTCTATTTTTACTTTTTTTAAGCATTTCGCTCCAAGCAAGGCGGGATTGCCACTAGCACGCAAGTGGTTACAGAGAGTGAAAGTACGAGTAAAGAGGGGGGGGGGGTGTCTGGGAAAAGGATAAAGAGAAGGACGGGGATCAGGATCAAGGCATCAGAAGATGTCGATTGGCATTACATTTGAAGATTTGAAGATTATACTTATCAGGGAAGCAAGTAAGAGGAAGGGAGTTCTACTGTCGGGAAGTGCTAGAGAATAAGCTGTTGGAGTAGAAGAGGCGGTTACATTTGACTGTTTCGATAGTGAAAGGGTGAGACCGAGATGCCAACATAGTGGTACGCTTAAATTCATGCAGTTGGGACACCAGTGAAAATATCTCATCAGAGCAGTTGCCATGAAAATATTTGTAGAAAAGACAGAGGGAAGCCATATCACGTCTGTGAGAAAGTGACTGGAGTCGAGGTGCCAGGTCAAGACCTATCACATTGCATATCCGTCTTTGGATTTTGTCGTAAACCTAGAGATGAACAGCGGAAGCACCCGCTTCCAAGGCTTTTTTTTTTATCCCCCTCTCTTTTTCTCATTCTTTTTCACACACCCTTTCTTCTATTTATATCAATTATCTTTTCTTTCCTATTATTTCATCCCTCTCTCTTTCACGGATTACTGTTTCTTTTTTCTTCTTTTTCTTTCTTTCTTTCTTTCTTTCTTTCTTTCTTTCTTTTCTTTCTTTCGTTCTTTCTTTCTGTTTATTACTTTTCTTTCTTTCTTTCTTTCTTTCTTTCTTTCAATTCACTCTCTTTTCATTCCTCTTATTTCATTCTTTCTATCCATTCACGTCTTTCTTCCTTACTTTCTTTTTTGGTTTACATTCCTTTTCTTTCTTTCTTTCTTTCTTTCTTTCTTTCTTTCTTTCTTTCTTTCTTTCTTTCTTAACTCTCTTTCTTCCTAATTACTTTCTTTTTCTGGATCTTCCTCTGCTTTCCTCCTCTCTTTCTTTTTCTCCCCTGTCTTTTTTTTTCTCTCTGTTTTTTTTTTTATTTTTATTCTTACACACTTTTCTTCTTCTCTCACGCCACTTCATTACGCGTTTCTGAATTCTTCAAATTTCATTTAATGGTGAACTTGTCGATAAGTTCATTCTTTGTGCACATTAGTAGTAGGAGGGGGAGACGGAGGAGGAGAAGGAAAGGAAAGAGGTGGAGGTTAAGAGTAAAAATAGTATCAATAAGAAGAGAAGGCGGAGTAGGAGTAGCATTCCGATATTCCTACAGAACATTGTTCTTTCATTCTTCTAT
The DNA here is from genome assembly GCA_964036315.1 of Acanthosepion esculentum. Taxonomy (NCBI): domain Eukaryota; kingdom Metazoa; phylum Mollusca; class Cephalopoda; order Sepiida; family Sepiidae; genus Acanthosepion; species Acanthosepion esculentum. The sequence continues at coordinate 66,244,708 of OZ038502.1, read as the reverse complement.
TCTAAGCCTTTGATCTTGTCGCCGATTACACAATTCATTTCGTGACAATTGGCAAAGCTTTTTGTCAAACGTTTTCGATCATCATTAATTGTCTGCCTTTTCTCCGTGTATACTTTTATTTATTTTTTTATTTTTATTTTTGATTTTTAATATTTTATTTCCTCTTTTATTTGTTCGTTTACACGTGGACCATTCCTTCT
>OZ038502.1:66207008-66242008 GCA_964036315.1 Acanthosepion esculentum | reverse complement strand
TTTTTGTTTGTTGTTTGTTTTTTTTTTTTTGTTTTTTTCTATAATCGTCTAACTATCTGGAAATTAATGACATTAAGAGGCCACGTGTCAATATTGACTGAAACTTAAGGAAAACGCACGAAACCATTTTCATTTAGCTCCGGATTTGAGGGAAAATGAAATAAGAGTGATAAATAAAATAATAATAACACTGGGGTAATAAATGTTTTGTCTATTGAATTAGACTTGACAATCCTCTGTAATTTTGATGTGCTGGGCACGAACTTTTCCTCGGTTTTGATCCATCAGGTTCTGATTTTGGTCACCCCCCTCCTCTTTTGTTGTATCCATAATAAGGTTTTTTCTCGCTAAGTCTTTCTGCAGCTACACATTATGCAACTAGACTTTTATCCGGGTGTTTATACCTGTTGTCCTGGTATTGTATTATGTATGCTTTTATATATCGCACCCTAAAATATTTTTAATTCTGTCATTTTAACATATTTTAATATTAGTAAATTAAGCTAGAAATATTATCCAATACTAGAATTTCTCGAGCGTTCCTGTTTTCTGTAGAATATTCTAGAAGGACAACTAAAATATATAAAAGCGACTCGTTTTCGGAATGAATTAGTCAATTCAATCAGTAAGTTACGGCATTGGCGTAATTTTGAATTGGCATATGATTTAATGAGTTATTTTGTCATCGTGATTTAATAGTTGATTTGATTTGACGCAATTCATATTGTACCTACTCATTCGTGTTTCTAGTTTGATTTCATAGATTACAAATACCTATTTCATAATAAGTTCCGATTTTTGCGTTTATATTTCAGATTTTCTTCAATTTATATAAATTGAAGGCTTAAAATACTTTTACAGATTTTCAGAACAATCAAGCAATGTGTCATCAAACACAAGAACGTCCAAACGCAAAAACAACCTCGACCCCTTTTTGTTTTATATGTGGAAATTTTACACTTCCACATCAATGAGAAAATATCACTGAATTCGTAAAAACGAGCAAATATCACTGTTCATTTTGGCATAAAAGTGGGGGACCAAGATAAATCTTGAGCTTCACATAAAGCCTGCACTATATGCATTGAAAAACTGTGACATTGGACGAAGGGTTCGGATTTAATTTGGACTTCCAATGATTTCATAAAACTCCCCAATGTAAACACTAGTATACTGTAATTTACGGAAATGTAACTATAACTTTGGTTCATAAACAAAAAATTACAAAAAATGTTTATAAGAACCTCAAATATTGCATAAGGTTAAAACATAGAAATGTTAATGGGTGAGATACTTGGTTTTGTTTAACAGTATTTGTTTTGATTAAAAGGTTGAATCAATGTTTAGATATCCCAAAGTATAATTTTGGTGAAGCGAGAAGAACTCGTGATTGAGATAAGGTAAATAATTGGAGAATAGGTTTACATGTCATCGGATAGTTTTTGGCACTTTGGAAATCGCATGATTAGTTGAGGCTCGTGGTAGCTGCGTGCCGGGCCGAGGGTCAATTGTGATCAGCTGATCCTTTTTCTATATTAACTCGAGATTTTGCTAATAAGGAAGACTCGGTGGAAAGAGACTGTCGTCGAGAGAGTCGCGAGACTGTCGTCGCAATGAGTCGAGAGATTTGCGGGAGAATTTTGGAGGAGAGAAAGAAGACTGCCTCCTGTTCTGAGAAGCCTGTATGAGACTGGACTATTACTCATAAACCTACCCCAGGCGATTCAATACGCGTTTATCACACACAAACCCGCTGGATGCATTTTGTCTTTTTCTTTTTTTCTCTTTCATTTATGTTAAATGTTTTTATTCTCCCTGTAACCTCTGTTCTGGTGTTATTTTCTTATATAAACGACGTCAATATTTCACCCATTGTTGTTTGGTTTCTGCAGATATTATTTCTTGTTTTATTTTGCCACAATCTAATCTTCCTAGCGCCAACTCTCACAGCCGTGTCTACATCCCCAGTCGACCATGAACGTATGGACGACACCCCGCTTACTGGATCTAAAAACTAACACAGCGTGGGCAGCGAGCGGGACTTGACTAGTTGACCGGTCGAAATAATCTACGGGTACTCAGGGAGCGTACGACCAGTTACCCCTTAGTTCGGTTCGGACCGAGTGGACACCTCAACCCAAAGGAGGTTGAGGGGCTGGGGACGAAGTGTTAGAATGATAACTTTTAATAAAATAAAAAATTCACTCGTCGCTTTTTTTAACGTTTTACAATATTTTTCCATAACAAGTATGACGAGAGCCTTCTAATCACGAGAACGATAGCCCGTTTTGCTTTTGTTTGTTTTATTTTACGCCATATCAACCTCAATGGGTCATTTAATGCCGACAATACTTTTATTGCTGGGCAGTTAACCCTAACCCTAACCGTAACCGTAACCCATTGCCAAAAATGTATTGCTGTAATAATTTTTCTACAAAAATTCATTGCTGGTATAAAAGCCTATTTTTACACCTTTATAATGATTTGACTTCAGTTTGGGGGTTAACTATTTGCCCAAAGATGGGACCCTAACAGGTACTACCACCCCGAGTCAGGGTGGACCTGGGAACACCAGCAATTAAGAGGTAGTGCCACGTTCCTCAAAAACCTCCGGATCAAGGGCTTCGATGTCGGATATAGTTTATCATCATACACAGGACGGGCTCCTTTTGCTTTGTCAAAACTTCGGGTTTCAGTAAGAAAAAGAAAAAAATTATCGAGTACACAAATTTCGACACCACGATACGACTTGTGCTACATTCAAATGAGATCCCCGTTCCAAAATTAAAGGGTCTTCTAATAATTCTAGATTTAGCTGAAGATATTCCTGAAAATATTGTTCTGCACTCAGAGGAGTCAAACACCAATTATGACCCCAGCGTTATTTGAAAATCAGAACGAACCGCAAATGTTTAACCAGGACGAGTTGAATGATCTTGTATGGAGTCTAAATTTGGCAAAAAAAGGCTGTGGAAATCTCAGCTTCAACGCATAAAGAGAAAAACGTGCTTACTTCAAACACATACATTTCATTTTACAGAGAAATAGAAAAACATCTTAACCCTTTGAGCCCTGACCACCGCTTTACCGGTGGTAGAGAAAAATGACGTACGGCCCAGCCAGCGGTTGAACAGTGGTAGAGAAAAATGGCTTAATACCCAGCAACCAGTTGAACGGCAGGTTAACACTTGTATCTATTTTTATATCTACCGTGAAACATTACACGCCAATTATTTGCTAATTTTGACTCAGGAGTTCAGGCGGAAGGGTTAAAATTGTTCAGGAACGCAGGTCTCAAATGGTTAAATATTTTAACAACAGAGGATAATTTAGCATTCTGCTGCGACATACCTGGTTTATTAAAGATCATATGATGCAAATGATTGGCAATTGTTTTTAGACAGATCTAAAAGAAATCTCAAGTCTGTGTTGTTACATAATGGCGATCTATACGACTCGATGCCGATAAGGCACTCAATAAAGGAAAGTATGAACATATAGAAAGGTTTTTATATCTTATCAAATATAAAGAGATCATAGGTATTGACTTAAAAATAGTTAATTTTCTGATAGGACAAGGAGAATATACTAAATATCCCTGCTTCCTTTGCTTATGGGGCAGCAGAAAGAAGGAAGAATAGAATTTCAAACAAATCTGGCCAGCATGAACATCACTGTCGCAGAAAAAAATAGATGATTATTCCACATTTAGTGAGCAGAGATAAAATCCTAGTTCCTCCTCTGTAGATCAAAGTAGGCCTCGTTAAACAATATGTAAAACTTTAGATGGTAACGGCGAGTGTTTCAAATGCATAACTTCAAAATTCAAGTTTCAATTTTCCAAGTCTAAATTATTAAAAAAATCAAGGCGGGAATTTTCGACGGTCCACAAATAAGAACATTAATTAAAGACAGCAATTTTCCTAATGCCATGAATGAACGCGAAAAAATGTCTGCTTCTCGTTCGTGGATTTGATAGAAAACCTTTTAGACAATTATAGAACAGATAATTACGAAGAAATCCTAAAGAAAATTGTAAAGGGCTTACAATATTGCAATATGAGCAAGAAACATGCACTTTTTGAATAGCTACCTTTTGACCAATTCGACCTTTGAACAATTTGACCCTTTGACCAATTTGACCTTTGACTAATTTGACCTTTTGATCAATTTTGACCTTTGACTAATTTGACCTTTTGACCAATTTGACATTTTGATCAATTTGACCAATTTCCAAATAATCTAGGGGATGTGAGTGATGGATAAGGGGAGAGAGATTCAACCAAGATATCAAAATTATGGAGGAGCGATACCAGGGTCGCTGCGATTCACACATGATGGCTGACTACGGTTGGTGCTTTAAAGGAGACCTGCTATCAAGAAGCAAATACGCTAGAAAGATTTATAAAAGAAAAATTTTGCTACAGTAAATGTTTCATATCTTTTTGCTTTGTTTTGTTTTGTTTTTGTAAATCATTTCTATTGTTATAATGCAATTTTACTGCAGTTTAAACTGCTTATATTCATAAAACTTGAAAATAAAATTAACACATTATTTAATTTTTTTGTCCTAGTTTGAAAAATCTGGAAAATGGTTCATAGGCTGTTGACAAGAATCAGTACCTGATTGGGCCAAACCGAGTTGAAATTCGTAGTCAACGCACCCTAGAATCAAGCGTTGGATATCATTCAATAAAATACGTGTTCCTCAATGCAATGAATAATAATAAAGAAAAAGAAGAAATACATTCTCCCATGATGCCAAGAGTGAAGGAACCGGAAATATGATTACATACTTGGATTCATAAAACGTCGCTAGGTGGCGCAGTTGAAGTTTATAAAAAAGCAAACATTTTCCTGCCTCACTCTCTTTGCTTCTGCTGTCATGCATTCAAATGCATACACGTTCGCTTCGCTTTGTCATACTGTTTTTGCTGCTGATGGCTTGCTCTCATTTTTACTTATTTAATTATTAATAATGGCTCTAATATCGTACATATTTCTATGATAGGCCTACTGAATAAGCTCGTATAGCTTAGCGTATACCCTAATTCCTTCAAACGTTTGACTCATCATTGTTCTCTGACTAGTATTTTTACTTGATTCCACAAACGTTGGTGACTACTTTCCCCAACGCCATACATGATTAGTTATCAAGGGCGATTGACTCTGTCAGGCTATCTTGCTCTAGACACACTCACTGCTACTGCAGCTGCACTACATGTTGTGCGCCTAACATCGTCAAGGCTTATGGGACTCGTGGTTGTGACCGTGGTGTATACGAAGACGGGTTTAAGCATTTCGCAACTCGACCGACTTCTCAAAATTCGATCGAATAACTAAAGGTCAGGGTTTGTGGTAGAAGTTCTTCTTGGTTTAAACAAGAACTTTTCAGTGCACCCAGATAGATAGATAGATAGATAGATAGATAGATAGATAGATAGATAGATAGATAGATAGATAGATGAACAGATTGAGATCGATCGATAGATAGATATGAACAGGTTGAGATCGGTCGATAGATAGATATGAACAGGTTGAGATAGATAGATAGATAGATAGATAGATAGATAGATAGATAGATAGATAGATAGATAGATAGATAGATATGGTGATTTTCTAAGCGTAGTTTAAATGTGGCCCAAGGCCGAAAGCACCCAATGAGGATAGATATATATATGAACAGGCCTGCCACACCTAAGCTACGCTTGGAAAAAACACTATATATGAACTGGGTTAGATAGCTATCTAGCAAGCTCGCTATCTAGCTAGCTTGCTAGATAGATAGATAGATAGATAGATAGATAGATAGATAGATAGATAGATAGATAGATAGATAGATAGATAGATATTAGGTTGGTGCAAAAATAATGTCGTTTTTTCACATGAAGTTGAACGTCAAAAAACGACATTATTTTTGCACCAACCTAATAGATAGATAGATAGATAGATATGAACAGGTTGTGATAGATAGATAGATAGATAAATAGATAGATAGATAGATAGATAGATAGATATGAACAGGTTGTGATAGATAGATAGATAGATAGATAGATAGATAGATAGATAGATAGATAGATAGATAGATAGATAGATATTAGGTTGGTGCAAAAATAATGTCGTTTTTTCACATGAAGTTGAACGTCAAAAAACGACATTATTTTTTCACCAACCTAATAGATAGATAGATAGATAGATAGATATGAACAGGTTGTGATAGATAGATAGATAGATAGATAGATAGATAGATAGATAGATAGATAGATAGATAGATATGAACAGGTTGTGATAGATAGATAGATAGATAGATAGATAGATAGATAGATAGATAGATAGATAGATAGATAGATAGATAGATATTAGGTTGGTGCAAAAATAATGTCGTTTTTTCACATGAAGTTGAACGTCAAAAAACGACATTATTTTTGCACCAACCTAATAGATAGATAGATAGATATGAACAGGTTGTGATAGATAGATAGATAGATAGATAGATAGATAGATAGATAGATAGATAGATAGATATGAACAGGTTGTGATAGATAGATAGATAGATAGATAGATAGATAGATAGATAGATAGATAGATAGATAGATAGATAGATAGATAGATATTAGGTTGGTGCAAAAATAATGTCGTTTTTTCACATGAAGTTGAACGTCAAAAAACGACATTATTTTTGCACCAACCTAATAGATAGATAGATAGATATGAACAGGTTGTGATAGATAGATAGATAGATAGATAGATAGATAGATAGATAGATAGATAGATAGATAGATAGATATTTGCGCATGCGTAGTTATGTGCTCTGTAGTATTGTTTCTTTACTCTGGGTCTATTTCGACCCGTCATTTTTAATTTGCGATATGTCTGATCGATAACGATTAGGAGAATGCAACACCAACAACTGATGTATACCTCCGATCGATGTTGTTTAATCTGTTCATGTATGTATATAAATCTAATCTGGCACTCACGCTCTCTTTCTCTTTTACGCTTTTCCCCACTTTTTCTTTCATTTTATTTCTTCTTCTCTCTCATCATCTTTCATCTTCTCTTATATACTGTCTCCGTTTTTACCCTCTCTTTTTCTCTCTCATTCTCTCATTCTCTCTCTCTCTCTCTCTCTCTCTATATATATATATATATATATATATATATATATATATATATATATATATATATATATATATATTTCTCCCGCTTTCTCAATTTCTCTTTCGATCTGTCTGTCTCTCTTTCCATCTCATTTTAAATTCCTCTTACTTTCTCTATCTTTACGTCTCTTTCTTTCTCGTTTTCTCTCGTCCTTTTTCTCTCTTTATTTCTCTCGTTTCTTTTCTTTGTCCCTTTCTTTTTCGCTATCTTTCTCTAACACACTGTCTCTCTTTCTCTCTCTTTTACCCGTTCACTTTTCTTTCTCTCAAACCTTCTCTCTCTTTTTCTCTCTGTCTCTTTTTGCACTTTTCTTTCTTTACTTCTCATCTCTCTGATTCTTTCTCTTTATAACCTTCTTTCTCTCTCTCTTTTATCTATCTATCTCTTCTAATCTCCTAATCGAGACCATTGTATCAAAGTGAATATGTGATCCTATGTATCAAAATCCCCCCCCCGGTTGTCTCTTCTTCTTTCTCTCTTCTACCTTCTCTCTCTTTTTTCTAGCATTTCCATTCTTTCTCTTTTGGTCCCTCTCTCTCTCTCTCTCTCTCTCTCTCTCTCTCTCTCTCTATCTTTCTCTCTGTTTCTTCACTCTATTTCTTTCTCTATTTCTCTTTCTCTCTCCCGTTCTTTATGTCTTTCTTTCCATCTTTATTTCTCTCCCTTTTTCTATACCTATCTTCCTTTCTCTCGTTCTCTTTTAAGCTCTTTAAGACTTACGACCACATCACGTAGAAACACCCGTTCCTGTACGATCACCGAAGTTAAGCAACGTCGAGCCTTGTCAGTACTTAGATGGGTGACCACTTGGGAATACCATGTGCTGTAAGCTCGGACGTGCCGGTGGTGTAATGGATAACGGCCCTTTATTGTTAATCGGAGAACCGAGTTCCAATTCTCGTCGGGTTCGTTATATTCGCTTACGCGCAAATACCCTTAGGGAAGCTATGAATCAACCTCTTCTCCCCCAACTATGGGTTAATTAGTAAGACTAATCGATCGTTCGTGAGAGATTCATGGACGATTGGAGGCAGTAAATTCGACATTACTAATCGATCGATCCTCTATGCCTCGATCAGTTAAGAGCACGTCAGGCTAAATGACGTTTACGTATAGGATACAGGTTCGATTTCTGTCGGAGGACGTATATTTTCTATGAAAATTTCTCGGACTTTCAGGCCGGTAAATGTTATAAATACTGTTTATTATAAAACAGAGCATTTTACTTAAATATTTGTATCTATAAAAAGAATGTATAAACATAAAAATGTCTTTTTATATATATTTTCAGTTGAGCACTGTTGAGTGATAAGCTAATTCTATAAACAACAGCCACCTGCACTAATGCAAAGCTCTTCAGTAAAATGAATGGAGCACTTTGGCTGATGAGCATTTGTTTACATTTGTAAAAACAATACGCTAGATTTAGTTGTGTAACTCTACCGAGTGAAGATAGCTCTGGCTGACACCAAATTAGTTGTGTTTCAATCCTGGCTTGAGGCATTCGGAAGTCTAGTCGCACTGAGGAGCTGTGATACAGCGAAACAGTACTGTCTGTGAATGACATATATATATATATATATATATATATATATAATTGTGCATTTCGACAGTAAACACTTTTTAATACAAGTTCCACTCAAGACGACTGACAAGGTACTGCGATTTAGATTTTTTATTCAATTTTTCTTGTGTTCGTGTTATATAGGAATAAAGTGTTGATGCCGACACTTGAGATTGAACCTAGATCACCAGTCAGCAAACACAGGCGATCCATTATTGAATTAAGTAGACCACGTGACCATAGAGGAAACGCATAAGTAGTAATTAGCATGGCGTCTAATTGCTCACCATTTCTATTCTATTCTCTATTACTATTCCGATCGTTATTTCTACACTATCCTCTATTACTATACGGATCGCTATTCTCTTCTCTACACTATTCTCTGTACTAATCACAATACGGTTTACTATTCGAGCGAGTATTATCGAGCAAGTACTATTAGTGCGAGTGTTATTCGAAGGCGTCTGACACCAGTATTGTTCACCGGCGTTACTATAGTTGTATCTGCGATTACAAAGTCTCTACTACAACAAGCATTACGAAAGTGATTACGAGTTTTCGTTGACATTACAGAAATCGAAACAAGTGTTCGTTGACATCAGAAAAGTTCGAATGATTTTTTTTTCTTTTCTGGACATAAATTATGCAAAAATTAACCGAACGTTCTATATATCCGAACGCTTTCGGCTATTCTTTTAGCCATTATCAAGGATGATTTTATTTTATTATCATTATTGAAAGTACTGTATCTTTACCAACAAGAGACAGAGATTAAAGAGAAAGATGCTATGGAGAGCTACGATCAACCAAGCGGCAAAGCCGTTCTGTCTGTGTTTAGCCATCTGTAAAAAAACTGGGAATTTCTCGCAGCTTTCATCAATCATCTGAACTGAAGTTTCAGATCTGTCAAAATGCATTTCAAATACACCACAATTAGTTGAAGTAGGCTGTAATAAAATCTTGGACTTTACTGTCATGCTTTGCTATTTTTCCAGTTTAAATACTTGCTTACCTGTATCCTGACAAACAAGAGGGTGCCCACTTTAGAAGATTATGTAGCGCCAATTGAAAATTAAAACTATATCCATTAATTCTTCAGAAATTGCTTTGGTTACGTTTCGGATTCGAAACTGAGCAGATATGGTCTCTCGGGCGAAGAGGGTGTGCATTCCTTAAATAGGGTAAAAAGAGCCTTGCTTACTATGAAGTCCTTCATGGTCGAGAGCTAAAACATGCGCTACAAAAGAAGGATACACGTTCGATCCCTTCAGGAGGACACATTTTCTTTACTTAAATATCTCGAATGTGCAGGTCGACAGACGCATTACACACTGTTTAAAAAAAAAAAATAAAAATGGGGTGCCTATTTGAAATAAGAAATGTCCATTATAATCAAATTTCTAGTAATATATATATGAAGAAATATAGTCTTAAAATGAGCTATATTTATGGGATAAAGTTCTCAATATCAGAGATAGAGCGTGTGTAAATTTAAAAGTGAACATAGAAGTCAAAACATAGTCTGTTTCATGCTAGATGCAATCGTCAGGCCACGATTTCATTTAGCATGAAACAGAGTGTCGGCTCTAAGTGTTGACTTCTATGTTCACTTTTATAGTAATATATATATATATATATATATATATATATATATATATATATATATATATATATATATCAGTATTAACAGTTTGTGATTGGTAGAGATAATTCCAAGGAGGATATAATCCAGGGAAAGCTCAATGTAGACTAAAGAAGGAGATTTCGATCTGAAGAGCGGAACATTTAGGTTTTCACGAAATAAATTAGAATTGTGTGTAGGTGTGTATGTATATAATATATCCAGGTTCAGTGAGAACGAATAGTGCACACTTACAACGTTTGTAACATTTAATTTAAAGGAGGGCTCAACACATAGATAGCAACAATATTTATTTCAGCATATTACAACAAAAACATGTATATGAGGATGTATTTTGCATTTGAAACGTAAGTATATGTGTAATTATTAATATATAACTCTCTCTCTCCCTCTCTCTCTCCCTCTCTCTCTCTCTCTATATATATATATATATATATATATATATATATATATATTATAAAGAAGTAATCATACAATGATTTAATCAGTAATGTTAATGTAATTAATGGCGAAATCACTTCGCTAACAGATTTAATAAAGCATTAACTTACTAACCACTCCTTGAATGACGCGATCTTTATGTTTAGATGGATTAGATGTTCCGTTGCTAGTACTTTCAAAAATATTCCAAAACGAAAATAAATGAATTGCTGACCGAAAGACGTTTTTTTTAAGTGTGCTATTTATTAATGGTGTTATTTTTGAACGTGCACTGTCGCAACGCTAGAGTTGACTAGCAATACATTTTATCTATAGTTGAAGGCATACAATTACGCTCAAAGTACATTTATTTGAATTCTTGAAATTGTGTTCAAAATATTTGGATACAAATAACCCAGAGAGGTTGATATATCTGTCTATATCTATGAGATGAAGTATTATGATTACTTTCATTATTTACATTATTCGAACTGTTATCATTATCTTCATTGCCTTGTTCACAACATTTCGGCCGTTGTACGCTCCGGCCTTCTTCAGGTGATTTTAATTTCGAACTGAACCCTTTATTTCCCCGGTAAATGAAATAAAGGGTTCGGTACGAAATCCTAATCACCTGAAGAAAGCCGGAGTGTACAACAACCGAAACGTTGTGAATATGGCAATGAAGATGAGGATAACTGCCCGAATAATGCAAATAATGCAAGAGGCTGATATGCCGCTAAAAACATCAAACAGCCCGTGAATGACGATAAACTACATCGGGCAGCAATTTCGCTGATCGGGAGATTGGAGGTTTTGAGGAACGTGGAACAACCTCTTAATTGTTGCTGCTCCCAGGTCCACCCTGATTCGGGGGTGGTAGCACATGTTAGGGCCCCAGCTATGGATAAATAGTGAACCCTCAAACAAAAACGAAACACCATGAAAGTATAAAAATAGTAGCAATACATATTCATATAAAAAATACCAACAATACATATATTTAGTAAAATTACCAACAATACCAGCAAAATACCAACAATACAATTGTATAGTAGATTTACCAACAATATATGTCATAGAAAAATAACCAATAATACATTTTATCTGTAGTTGAATTCATAAAATATATTTAGTTGAAGTCATAAAATTCTATTCAAAATATTTAGATTTAAATAACCCATAAAGATGTTGACATGCCGCTAAACAAAATAAAAGAACCAACCAATATAATTGCCATTGTAATAATCAGAGAATAAAGTGGATGTTATTTCTCTTTTCAAATTTTGAAGACATTTTGTAAACTCGGCATTTACCATTCGTACATTGTGATGACGCCACGCATGAGGCGAGACACAAGCGAAATTCTTTGCTGGGATAAATCCATCTATCAGCTGTTGAATACTTCTAAAATCCCAGTTCCTAAAGTGAATAAAAATTTGCGGCATGTGCAAAGTCTTTTGGGGAAAAACTGCATATTTCTAGTTTTCCCGCTGGCGCTTAGCCAAGTGGTAAGAACATTAGCGCTTCAATCATTTCGACCTTCGAATCTCACTGTGGTTGATTTGTCAAGGGGAATGCCTTCGTGATGAGATCGTCCTGGGGATGCGATTCAAGCGTGCAGCACCCCTGGGAAGTGTCTGTAAAACGTAGCACAGGTAGACCCAATCCTTGTGTCTAAAATTGGTTAAAATTCGTCAATGTTTGTGCTAGAACAAAGTAACGTCATTGCAACTGAGATTTCGAGTGTACAAGCTTTGTTTAAAAAAAAAACTTTGGTCCGTTCTGATTTTCAATAAATAACACAGGCTTGTGGGTGATAGAGAAAAACACATGTGACTGAGCAAGCACCTGCAAAAGGAATCAGCTTGCCGCCCTAGAACCCACCATATTCAGAAACAAGCAACTGGCTATTTTTGCACTTATTTCGTTTTCAAATTAGGACACTGAAAATACGTTATGCACACCCTTGTGCAAATTAATTGAAACAACTGCTTTAGTTTCCTTTCTTCCACCATATGCTCAGTGTTAGACCCACTGGAGTGACAGGATGTAATCGATTTCTATTTTTTCCTCAGATTAGGCCATTTGCAGTGGTGTGCAGTAATATGAATCTATTTTCGGGGTGTATGATGAAATTTGTTTGGCCTTGAAAAATATTGCGTCATCCGTGATTGCTTCAGATTTTTATCACACCCAGACACTATTGTCTTGATTGTTGATTAGTTGTCCTACGGCCATTGTCTGCGATGGGCGTTACTCGAAGGAAGCGTACGAAAATTGTAACGCTGCATGAACACAATGGCATTCTTTTCCAGTGAGCAAATCAAAGTACTATCGACTGGCTCGGAAACTCTCCTGGTTTAAATCCAATCGGGAATCTATGGTCAATCTGCAAAGAAATTCTTTGTGGAATGGACATACGAAGTGCTAATATGAAAAAGATGAAAGGGTAGACCAGCAAGAACTTTTAGCGATCAACTCATAGATGACACTGTAATCAGAAAAGAAGGACTGGATTGAGTTATGTATGACGAAGATGGTTGGAAAGAAGTGGTAAAAAATGTTTGTTTTGAGAGCGATCAAAAAGTCGTCGATTACTAATTTTATTCCCTCTTATTTTTACAATCTTCTTCATTGGAATATCAAGACTAGTTTTCTTTGGGTTTTTCATTCGTTTTCGTTTCAAAATAGACACAAGAATGGGATAATTCTGCGGACAGACAATACTGGTTATTTTTTTTTTCTATTCTTATTCTGCTTGAATGACTTTTTCTTCGTTTTTCTTCCCCCATTTTGCTTCGCTTTTCCGAAAATGCAAACAACGTCCCCACTGTATATAGCGGAAGGTTCCAATGGCGGTCGCTGTCGTCTCGTCTGCATTTAGCTAAGGCAGCAACAAACTTTCCTTGAGTTTTCCCGCTTCAGCTGGAATCACGTGACAGCTAGTGGAACTAGACATAGTCAATGAAACGGAAGAGATACATTTTTGCAAACGCCAAAAGAAAAAGAAATTAGGTTCCTGGTGCGAAGAATCGGTTTGACACCTGCTGGCATTCCAATTTTGATATCAGAACAATTTTTTCCTGATTTGCTTCTTCCGTCTCTTTTGCATAAGTCTAGATTGCTCTACTCTCTCCCTGTCTCTCTCTCTCTCTCTCTCTCTCTCTCTCTCTCTCTCTATCTATCTATTTATCTATCTATCTATCTATCAGTCTAACTATGTCTATCTATCTATCTTTCTCATTTTCTTCTCTCCCTATCTCTCTCACTGTCCCTCTTTCTCTCTCACTATCTATCCCCCTCTCTATATATCTATCTCTTTTTGTCACAACTTCTCTCTCTCCCTCCTCTCCTCATATGTTGCCAATTTTGTTTTCTACCTTCGACTACCAGTTTCTCTCCCTCTCTTTCTCCCTCTACTTAACATTCTTTATCTCTCCTATCTTCTTTCTTTCTTTCTTTCTTTCTTTCATTCTTTCATCATTTCTTTCTTTGTCTTTCTTTCACTTTCTTTCTCTTTTCTCTTTCTTTCTCTTTCTCCTTCAACTTTCATTTTGTGTCTTTCTTTCACTCTCTCCATTTATTACCATCTCTGTTTTCCATGTTCGTCTTTTCAAATATTCTCCACTTTGTCGGTTCTCTCTCTCTCTCTCTCTCTCTTTCTTCTACATTGATTGTTTTTTCTCTCTTTCTTTTTCTTTCTCTTTCTCTTATGCCTTGTATTTTATGTCTCTACTTCACCCCTATCCATTTTTACAATATCTGTTTTATAACTTTGTCTTTTTCTATCTATCTATCTATCTATCTATCTATCTATCTATCTATCTATCTTCTTTGTTGTTCTCTTCCATATTCTTTCTTTCTCTTCCTCCATTTTTTAATTTTCTCTATCCTGTTTTCACTTTCTCTCTATCACTTTCTGTCTCCTTTTCGCCTTAACTTATATTTCTATCCTCCATTTATAACCTACGCTTTCATAGACACTTCGGCATAGGGTAATGGTTAACGAAACTAATCTCGTGGTCCATTACAATTGAGAAGTGAGTTTGTACCTCACTAGGTGTCCCATACAGCGTTTAAATAACACACCCGGACTAATATATCATAAATATTTATTGTCTTTTACTCTCTCTCTCTCTCTCTCTCTCTCTCTCTCTCTCTCTCTCTCACACACACACACACAAACACACAAACTTTCTTGTTTTGATTTGCTTCTCTATTGTTAAGTACGTCCTCTTCTTTCCAACTCTCTCTCATTCTCTCTCTCTCTCTCTCTCTTTCTCTCTCTCCTTTTCATCAACCTGTCTTTTTTTCTTCTCCCTTCCATTAAGATCATTTTATGTTTGTTGTTCTACGCCGGTTTTCCTTCCACGGTTTCCCCCCTCTCTCCCTCCTCTCTCTCTCTCTCTCTCTCTCTCTCTCTCTCTCTCTCTCTCTTTTCTATTTCTGGATCTCTCTCTCTATCCTTCTTGATTGTTGAGTACCTCCTCTTCTTTCGAACTCTTACTCTATCTTTCGCCCCTCTCACTCCTTCTGTCTGTCTGTCTGTCTATCTCTGTCTCTGTCTCACGCTGTCTCTCTCTCTCTCTGTCTCTCTCATTCTCTCTCACCTTTTCATCGACCTGTCTATTTTTCTTCTCCCTTGATCATCTTTCTTTCACGGTTTCCACTCTCTCTTCCCCCCACCTCTCTCTCTCTCTCTCTCTCTCTCTCTCTCTCTCTCTCTCTCTCTCTCTCTCTCTCTCTCTCTCTCTTAGCGTTCAAGCCTTTTTTCAAAATAGGTAGTTTTTACCTGCCTAAAAAAAACGAGTTATTCAGTGTTTTTCTTGGCCTATAATAAAGAGCACAACTAAAATACTCACAACTGTCTCTTCCATTAAACAAATTCTGAACAAGTTTGGAAGGAATAAAAATTATGCAAGTGATACAAGAGATGGGAAAATACATAATAAAAGTCCGAAGATGACGAGCAAAATAAAAAAAAAAAGTTTCACATATATGAACAGAGTGAGGAAAGACGAAAAATTGTTTATATAACAATAACATTGTTTTAATCCTTTTAAGAATCTTCGAAATGTTGGTTAAAAATCCTGTTTATCAGGCGTCAACGTGGGACCATAAATTAGAACGAGAAATTTGAGCGTCTGTCTGCGGTGAGAAACACAATGATTTGGAAATTCTTGCAAAAATCAGATAATTGCCAGATTTTAATGAAACATTCAGGCCTTATTCCGAAATAAATCGATTGTTTTTTAAATGTTTGTTTTTAGAAAATCTTTGTAAATATATTTCTGTTACCGTCATCTTATTTAATTTCATGAAATTTCGAGAAATTATTTTTGTAGCGATTAATGTTTATGATAGTTATAAGAACAAGTCCTTGGAGAATTTAAAACATACAATTTTTTTTTTTTTTTTGGTCAAACAGGAATCTAGTAACAGAAAATCTGCTCTGAATATAAGTTATGTACATAATTTTTTTTTCATTTCTTATCACTCTCTAATTTTTTGTGAATTCTCACATGATAACTAACGTGAAAGTCTTCTATGTGTCGTGTACCATCAGGACAACTTCCTATCCTTTCTAGCACTTAGTAATGTTTATCTTTTTATCACCCCCCTACCAATCCAAACGTTTCCATTATCTCATTACGTAGGTGGCTCGCTACCTCCCTTCTTCCTTTTGCCATCGACATGCCTCGTGAGTGTCAAATTCTCCAAGCCATCCTTCCTCATTATGCGCTCAAGAAATATCGACTGTTGCTTTTTTGTTACTAAGTATGGTTGTCCTTTTTGTTTCTATTCTTCTTCTTCATGAACCGTGTCCCTCAGGACGTAGACGATCATGACTCTCCACAATTTCCTGTCCTTTGTAGCTCTTAATAACTTATGTCTTTTCGTTAATTCTCTCAAACCCGGTTCAACAACCCATTTACTCAAGCTCGCTAAGTAGGTTATGCGCTGTTTTCCTATGTCCCTCTTGCCTTCAATCTGTCGTGCGAGTAACAGATTTTCCAAGCCCTCTTTCCTCATTATGTGCTATAGTAATTTCAGCTGTCTCTTCCTGATGTTAAGTATAAGTTTCCTTTTGGTTTCCATTTTCTCTAAAACCTCGTCGTTGCTCATATGCTCAGTCCATAGTATCCTCAGCATCCTTCTGTAGAAATTTCAGCTGTCTCTTCCTGATGTTAAGTATAACTTTCCTTTTTTGGTTCCATATTCTCTAAAACTTCGGTCTATGATATCCTCGGAATTCTTCTTCAGAAACAGATTTCTGTTGCTTCAAGTCTCTTCTTCATCTTTGAGAAGATTGTCCAGCATTCACTGTCATCTAAATCCCCAGTCATTACAAATCAAGGTCTTTGTTGAAAGCTTTGTAGAAGCAAGGAAAATGTAATAGTATTAGTTATCTATCCTGATAGACACCTTTGTACAAATTAATTGGAACAAAACGAATAATTCCGTTATTATTTACCTTTTTTCGTATTTTTTCCAATGAAACATGACCCAGTGCACATGTTAGTACTTCGTATGTCCATTCCACGAAGTCGTTCCTTGCAGATTGACCACATATTCTCGATTGGATTTAAATCGGGAGAGTTTCCGAGACAGTCTATAATATTTTGATTTGCTTACTGGTAAGGCTTGCCAGTATGTTCGTGAAGCGTTACAATTTTCACATGCTTCCTTGGGGTAACGTTCATCGCAGGCAATGGGTGTAGTACAACTAATCGACAGTCAAGACAATAGTGACTGGACGTGATAAAAATCTGAGGCAATCACGGATGACGCAATATGTTTCATCATACACCTTGAACATTCATATTACTCTACGCCACTGCAAATAACCTAATCTGAGGAAAAAATAGAAATCAATTACACCCTGTCACTCCAGTGGGTCTAAAACTGACCGTATGGTGAAAGGAAACTAAATCGTTTGTTTCAATTTGTTTGCACAAGGGTGTAGATAGTGGAATGAGAACAGATGTTCAAAACGAGGTACATTCCTTAGATCTATCAGTTCAGACCTTCACAGCTAAGACTCACCATGTCACATCCACAGATTCGAATCAACTTCATCTCCTTCGTATTCCATTACTCAGGAGTAAGTTCCACTTCTTCCCCCTCCCGAACTGATACTTTATGGAACAGACTCCCGAAAGGATGCTTTCTCGATCACTATAATCTTAACCTCTTCAATTCTACGGTCAACCATTATTTATCCTACATATCCTCATAATATGAACCTCTAACGCCCTCCTATAATGTTCAAACACCGATTCCCTTAAATCACCGAAGTTAAGCAACGTCAAATACTAGTCAGTACTTTGATGGGTGACCAATTGGGAAGACCAGGTGCTGTAAGTTTAATTTGTTTTGTTTTAAGGCATATCAACCTCAATGGGTTACTTAATGCCGACAAGGTTTTATTGCTGGTAATATTTGTTCAAAAAGACGTATTGCTGGTATTAAAACCTATTTTCATACTTTCATTGTGGAGGGTTAACTATTTGCCCATATCTGGGACTTTGACAGGTGCTACCACCCTGTGTCAGGGTGGACCTGAGAAAATCAACAATTAAGATGTGGTTCCACGCTCTTCAAAACTTCCAGATCAAAGGCTTTGCTGTCGGATATAGTTTGTCAGGGCGCGGATTAGTTTGTCGCCATTCCCAGGACGGGCTGTAATCTTGAACATATGTGGCTGGTTTAATGGAAAATGGCTCGGAATTGTTAACCAGAGAGCCGAGTTCTAATTCCAGTTGGGTTCGTTATATTCAGTTACTCGCAAATATCGTTGTGAAAGTTATGAATCCACACCTCCTCCCCTAACTATGGGTTAATTAGTAATACTTGTATCACTAAATTATTATTATCTAAAAAAAAATGAGTAAATAAATTCCTAGAATCTAATAATATTCTTTGACTTTAAGTCGTAGACAATGAATAAATCAATCAATCGTATGCCCATACAACAAACTTATTCTGTAAGGATCTACCTAGAGGGGTTCTTGACTCTCTATTGAGTGAACAACGCTATTTAAAAAAAAACAACCACAATGAAGATCCCACTCATCTCAGACCTTCCTAAGATATTTTGCATGTTTCTAAAAATCGCTGCATTTCTTTTATGGTCCCGCCGTTTTCTCTAATTTAGTCAGGGTGGACCTGGGAAAACCAGCAATTAAGAGGTTGTTCCACGCTCCTCAAAATCTCCTGATCAAAGGCCTTGCTGTCGGATATAGTTTGTCAGGGCGCGGATGTAGTTTATCGTCATACCCAGGACGGGCTGTAATCTTGAATATATGTGACTAGTGTAATGGAAAATGGCTAATTTTTAGAGATCCTTTAAAATATTCGAACGAAACTTAATACATTGGGCAGAAAAAGGAAACAGTGGAGAGTCGTGATCGCTTTCGTTTTTAAGGGAGACGGCATTATAAACAACTAGTAGAAAATATCTAAGAGAAAAAGATAGAATAAATGATGCATGGTTAATGACAGGGGAGTGATAGTTGATAAAAGGACGGTAATGTTCGCAGTACAAAAGAGTTTCAGTCAATCAAAAAGGCAGATTAGATTGACAAGCCAGTGGTTACTGGCGTCAGTGTCTCCGGGAAATCCGGGTTGCCTTCATTCGTACCCTACTCGTTTCACCAATGAACAAAGAGCAAATTTATCGTCCACTTTAGTTGGTCACCGCCAGGTCAAGGTTCAAGTGATTTGTGTTTTTTTTGTTTTTTTATTTAAAAAAAAAAAAAAAAAAAACGGACTTAAAGAGTTTCTATTCCATTATTTAAAAACAGTCTTTCACATACGAAGCTTTCATTTTTCGGATTGAGACCGAAGACTGAAGATCATACTTAAATTTAATAATAAAAACACTTCAGTAATGTAAAAAAAGTTATTTTTCATAGAAGCCATAGCGACTTACAGGATGTCCATAAAGTTCGTGTGCACTTTAAAAAATTTATAACTTTATTTGTATTTGCGATAGAAATAATTTATAAAAAGGATTAGAAAGAAGTAAATCTATATTTTTTAAGGTTTTATTGAAATTTTATTTAAGTTTCCACATGTCCTCCATCATTAGCAATACAAAGGGTAATACGATTTTGCAGTTCACGGAAAACATTTGTCAACTGATTTACGGTAATGCCTGAAATCACTTTAGTTATTTTAGCTATAATTAAAACTAGGAATATTAAACTTTATAACATTTTTACAGATTATTTCTATCGCAAATACAAGTAAAGTTATAAATTTTTTAAAACATTTCCCAGCTGATTTACAGTAATGCCTGAAATCACTTTAGTTATTTTAGCTATAATTAAAACTAGGAACATTAAACTTTATAACATTTTTACAGATTATTTCTATCGCAAATACAAATAAAGTTATAAATTTTTTTAAACATTTCCCAGATGATTTACAGTAATGCCTGAAATCACATTAGTTATTTTAGCAATACTTAAAACTGGGTACATTAAACTTTATAACATTTTTACAGATTATTTCTATTGCAAATACAAATAAAGTTATAAATTTTTTAAAGTGCACACGAACTTTATGGACACCCTGTATTTTAAAACAGATATAGACGACTATTAATTTCGATTTGCTTTCAGTTGATTCTTTTATTGATAGAAAATATACATTTTTTTCCCTTACTGGTAATAAGTTTCATGCACGATACAATCGTCAGGTACATTCTGGGGAAACTTCGTTGAACGACAATAGGCGAAGAGAAGATCCAGCGCCTTAAAACGGAAATTCAAAACTACAAAAGAAAACCAGATGTGCAATAATTAGAAAGAGAAAAAAAACTGAATCAAACATTTTCCTTGCCATAGTCATATTCAACAAAACATGTTTGAGAGAAAGGTTGCTGCCAACTATATATATATATATATATATATATATATATATATATATATATATATATATATATATATATATATATATCCTTCCGCCATCCATCAAACTATCTAAAAAATTACTACACGCATGCACAACCAAAGTTCTATTCTATGACCATAATGGCAACATTTAAAGAAACCCAAACTAATGGTGTTAGCATGGGAAATCCACTCAGTACATGTTTTTCCAACTATTACCTGTCCCATGTAGAAAATAACGATATTTAGACAGGTCTGTAAACCTAAAATATATGTCCGCTACGTAGATGATATTTTTATTTTAGCAAATAATATTACCTATGAACTTAGTCAAAAAAAAAAAACTCCCATTCTTAGATGTTCTCATAAAATATAGCAATAACACTTTTATTCGGAAATTAAAAATATCTCTATAACACACTTGACTAAGACATACACATAATGCACACACACACAATTAAGCTGAAAAATTGAATCATCCTTGATGATGGCTAAAGTAGTGGAAAGCGCTCGAAACTATAAAACTTTTGGACAGTTCTTACACACCCTTTGTCCAGAAAAGAAAGCTCTTGTTCGAACACAAGAAAAATTAAATAAAAAACTTAACCGTAGTACCCTGTCTGTCGTTTTTATTATATATATATATATAAAATTCTAATAAATATATAAGAGGTTATAATAAAAACATTTTGAAATCGCTACACAATTTTTTAATCACATCACCTGAAGAAATACAATCCTATTATTGAAACATGAAAGTTTTTGTGTAGCGATTTCAAAATGTTTTTATTATAATCTCTCATAATAAAAATATAATAATTATATATTGCCCTACTTTGTATTGATCACTTTTTTAAAAGTAAATTCTACGAACAGTGGATTTTTACTCCATCTGTTCTTTCTCTCATTTGGATACACACACACACACACACACACACACAC
The DNA here is from genome assembly GCA_964036315.1 of Acanthosepion esculentum. Taxonomy (NCBI): domain Eukaryota; kingdom Metazoa; phylum Mollusca; class Cephalopoda; order Sepiida; family Sepiidae; genus Acanthosepion; species Acanthosepion esculentum. The sequence continues at coordinate 66,220,377 of OZ038502.1, read as the reverse complement.
ACATATATATTTATTTTCGTCTATCGATTCTATTAAATAAAAAGAAAGCCCATATTAATATGATTTCTAGAACATTCAGGCCGGTAGACGAAGATAAATAAATATGTTGTTTGATAAATAAAGGAAACGTCTGCTATGAGTATCCATTATAATAATGTTTAAATATATATATATATATATATGTGTGTGTGTGTGTGTGTGTGTGTGTGTGTGTGTGTGTGTATGTGTGTGTGTGTGTGCGTGTGTGTGTGTGTGCGTGTGTGTGTGTATGTGTGTGTGTGTGTGTGTGTATGTGTGTGTGTGTGTGTGCGTGTGTGTGTGTGTGTGTGTGTGTATGTGTGTGTGTGTGTGCGTGTGTGTGTGTATGTGTGTGTGTGTGTGTATGTGTGTGTGTGTGTGTGTGTGCGTGTGTGTGTGTATGTGTGTGTGTGTGTGCGTGTGTGTGTGTATGTGTGTGTGTGTGTGTGTGTGCGTGTGTGTGTGTATGTGTGTGTGTGTGTGTGTGTGTGCGTGTGTGTGTGTTGTCTACTTATTTTCAATTGGATCATTTCATATTATCACCTTGTCTAAATTATTCAACGAAACATGCCTCAATGGATACATGCTGCCAAAATATACGCATATATATATATATATATATTTTAGAATTGGACATTGTCCGACAATTTATTTAAAGACATTTATATTATGTTTAACGTTCTTTTTATAGATACAAGTATTTAAGCAAATGCTCTGTTTTATAATAAACAGTATTAAATAACATTTACCGGCCTGAATGTCCGAGAAATTTTCATAGAAAATTTTCGCTCTCCGACAGGAATCGAACCTGTATCCTATACGGAACCTGTCGGAGAGCGAAAATTTTCTATGAAAATTTCTCGGACATTCAGGCCGGTAAATGTTATTTAATACTGTTTATTATAAAACAGAGCATTTGCTTAAATACATGTATCTATAAAAAGAACGTTAAACATAATATAAATGTCTATAAATAAATTGTCGGACAATGTCCAATTCTAAAATATATGACGTCATTTCTTTACATTTGATACGCTAGAGCAGATATGAATAGAAGAGATTCATGGAAGATTTAAGTTTAAAGATAGTAAAATCGACCTTGCTAACCAGACGCTCATCTGTGGCCGAAAGGTTAAGGCACATCATGCGAAATGATGGTTCCGTATAGGATACAGGTTCGATTCCTGTCGGAGAGCGAAAATTTTCTATGAAAATTTCTCGCACATTCAGGCCGGTAAATGTTATTTAATACTGTTTATTATAAAACAGAGCATTTGCTTAAATACTTGTATCTATAAAAAGAACGTTAAACATAATATAAATGTCTTTAAATATATATATATATATATATATATATATATCACACATTATGAAATGGACAAAGTCCGACAATTATTTAAAGACATTTTTATGTTTGACATTTTTATAGATACAAGTATTTAAGTAAATTTTTACATTTCATAAGCCATTACAAAAATGTTTACATTTGATACGCCATGAGCAGTTATGAATGTACATGAGATATTCATGGAAGATTGAAGTTTATAAGCAGTAAATTCGACCTTGCCAACCGAACGATCCTCAGTGGCCGAATCGGTTAACGCACGTCAGGCTATATGACGGTTCCGTATAGGATACAGGTTCGAATCCTGTCGGAGGACGAATGTTTTCTATGAAAACTTCTCGGACATTCAGGCCGGTAAATGTTATTTAATACTGTTTATTATAAACAGAGCTTTTACTTAAATACTTGTATCTATAAAAAGAATGTTAAACATAAAAGTGTCTTTAGGTAGGTTACGCGCTGTTTTCCACTTTTATCTTCTGTGAGTGTCATTTTTTTTTATCCCGTGACCTGTAGGGTTGTAGGGGCACCACGCGTACTGCAGCTGTAGTGGAATTGGTGTTTCTTGGAAAAGATAAGCCTGACGGTGTCCAACCCTCTCCAGGCTGGATTTGAATTCAAAGTTTTTCCTTCTCCAAGACCGGTTACCACCCAGGGCTATAGAACCTTGCCTGTCCTGCTATTTACCCACTGCTTGAGAAGAAGATGATTCATACCTTTCCCAAGTGTATTAACACGGAAGTAAATGTAATGGATCCGTCATTAACTTCAGAAAATAAAATAAAGACATAATAAAAAAATAAACAAAAGTAATTTGTCAATCTTGTTCAGTGAAACATGTATTAAAGAAGGACTGCTGCCCAAATAAACAACCAAATAAACAACTATAGACATACATAAGGATAATAATAATAGATTTGACAATTGAGAATAAATATTTCGTAAGTATCTATGTACTCTGTCCCTTCAGGACGTGGGCGATCATGGTTCTCCACATTTTCCTGTCCTTTGTAACTCTGTAAATTTGTATTTTTGCTGTCTCTCCTAAATCGTCCTCTGCCAATCATTTACACAATCTCGTTAGGTAGGTTATGCGCTGCTTTCCACTGTCGCTTCTATCTTCAAAATGTCCTGTGAGTGTCAAATTTTCTAAGTCCTCTTTCCTCGTTATGTCCCCATGAAATTTCAACTGTCTCTTTCATGTGTTAATTACAAGTGTTCACTTTTGTTTCAATTTTTCCGTTTTCTCTAAAACTTCGTCGTGTTTAAAAAAAAATTCAGCTTACTACCCACAAAAACACGAAAAGAAGAAGCCTTTTATTTTGTTAAGAATGTACTATATATACTCGCGTATCATGCGTCTTTTGAGGACTCAATTTTGAAGCTTATTTTAAGGGGGTCGCATCAGACACGAGATATGAAATCAGCGTATATACTGCTGGCCCCGGCTATGTCGTTGACCAAACATTATATCCATTTACTGTAGTCAAATTAGCTTTAAAAATAGGTCTTCAAAAGTTGCATGATATGTGAGTATATACGGTAATCAAATTCAGAAAGAGATAGTTGAAATTACTAAGGCACATAATGAGGAAACGCTTTCAAAACTATAAGAATACAGCATTTATACTCACGTGTCATGCGACTTTTGAAGACCTAATTTTGAAGCTAATTTTAAGGGGGTCGCAACATACACGAGATATAAAATTAGCGTATGTACTGCTTTCACTGGCTACGCCGTTGACCAAACTATATATCCATTTACTGTAGTCAAAATGTACAGCTGTATTTAAAATGAACATGAGTTTGTGTAAAACCGATATTTTACTTAACTGTATCCAATAATAATGCATGTAATATTCACATATTAATATCGTATTATAAAATACGAAGTATAGCGAATATGCATCTTTTCCATTGTTTACATTTATACAGTGTAACCCGGATATAAGAGACCCGGATATAAGAGAAAGCCGGATATAAGAGAGATTTTCTCTGGTCCCAAATTAGAGCCATACTTATCTAAACAAAATATACCAAACCCGGATATAAGAGAAACCCGGATATAAGATACTTCTTCTCCGGTCCCGACAACTCTCTTATATCCGGGTTACACTGAAGATATTTAGTTGTCTCTCGTTCGGTTGTATATGGCTGTACGCGTTTACGTAACGAGTATAGCGTTACTAACGGTACTTTTATCATTCTCTTTTACTTTTTTAACTTATTTAGCTAGAAGATGAGATAAAGAGATGGAGGAAAAGAGGTTAGTCTATTGTAATTTGGCCTCTCAAAAAAGGAACTTGCATGATACATGAGATACATGATAAAATCATTTTTTATAAGTGAAAATTTGGGAGTCGCACGATACGCGAGATCACGCGTTACATTGGGTATATACGATAATTCTCACCCACCGCGGTCTACGGGTTGTGGTTGAATTATACTTGGCTTGTATTTTTCAAAACCATTTACACATCTTGATTTTTTTTAGTTACCACATAATTATTCATTTTAGGACTAATGTCCTCATCTTCGTTGTTGCTGTCACAACGTTTCGGCCGTTCTTCCTCCCGGCCTTCCTCAGGTGTATATTGATCTGGATAACCAGCAGGGAATTCCAAACTGAACACTTTATTTAATTTATGAGGGTAGACTGTTCTCGTTCTATGTCTATGGATATCGTCAAGATTTTTTTTTTTTAGTACTGTTCAGTTATTGCTCGCCCGTTTCCACTGAGTGCAAGTAAACACTGCCTGACCCATGGATTGAACTCACAAGCACGATAGAAGACATGGGACGGTTTGTTTGTTTTCTTACGGCATATCCACCTCAACTTATTATTTAATGCCGACAAGATTTTTATTGCTGGTAATATTTTTTTCCTACAAAAATGTATCGCTGGTAATATTTTGTGTTTTCAAAAATGTATTGCAGGTAATATTTTTTTACAAAAATGTATTGCTGGTACCTATTTTTACACTTTCATAGTGTTTTGATGTTTTGACCGCAGTTTGGGGTTAACAATTTACCCAGAATTGGGACCCTAACAGGTGCTGCCACCACGAGTCAGTGTGGACCTGGGAACACCAGCAATTAAGAGGTGGTTCCACGCTCCTCAAAACCTGCTAATCAGAGGCCTTGCTATTGGATGTAGTTTATCGTCTTACTCAGGACGCGGATGTAGTTTGTCATCGTACCCAGGACGGGCTGTTGGATGTAGTTTATCGTCTTACCCAGGACGCGGACGTTGTTTATCATCATACCCAGGACGGGCTGTTGGACTTAGTTTATCGTCTTACCCAGGACGCGGATGTAATTTATCGTCTTACCCAGGACGCGGATGTAGTTTATCGTCTTACCGAGGACGGGCATGGTTTGGTCTTCAGCCCCTTTAGGATGAAGTGAAAATACTTGATAAGGAACCCTTTATTTAATCTACGGGAGTAGACTGTTCTCGTTCCACTGCACATGTCTAGGGATGTCGTCTAGTTCCTATTTTATTTAGCACTGTTCATTTCGGAATTCCCTGTAGTTTGCCCAGATCGATATACAACTGAAGAAGGCCGGGAGCGGAGAACAGAACGGCCGAAACGTTGTGATAACAACAACAAAGATGAGGACAATAGTCTGAATATAGATAGTGTAAATAAGGATAACTCCTCATCTCAAAAATTCAGATAAAAATACTACATAATTGTTTGTTTGTTTGTTTTCAATAGCATGCAGCAGGTGTATCAAGAAACCAGAACAGTATGACGTATGTCTATTTAAGACTTAAAGGGTAAATATTTATTTTTTTATCAACAAAGAAATTTAGCGGTCTATTTAAAACAAACGTAAATACGTCTTTTTCTCTTGTTGAGCGAACATTAAAATATTAAGTTTTCAATAATCATATTAGCCAGGTGTCGGAACGGTCTGGGATATTATAAGATTTATGTAATTTAATGATCGTAATATGAGGAGGAGTAAAGGATAGCGGCTCGGATTGAGGAATCGGAGAGCCGAGTTCGAATTCCAGTCGAATCCATTGCATTCACTTATGTGCTAATACCCTTGGGAAGGGTATGAATCCTCTTCTTCTCCACCCCCACCCCCCGTGAGCTATGGGTAAATAGCAGGACAGACCAGATTCTATAGCCTTGGATGGCAACTGGTCTACCGCAGAAAGTAATGGCAATTTACTGAGGGGAAAAAAATCTGGCTGGTCAGTCATGTACCGAAAGATACATGATCGCCTAAGCGTGTATCCCGCATGGCACATAACTTAATATGTTTACATCCTCATGAGGCTATATGGGAGGAAATTAAGTCTCCAGAGTAACTGACACTTGGAAGAGAAGTGTTTTTGTTTTGACTCGGACGAACAGGCAATATTTAACACACTAAATTCTACATTATCCGTCTATATTTCTGAGATGAGTTATTTACAATGTTCGGACTGTTGTCCTCATCTTTGTAATCTCCAGTAATTGGGATTTCGAACTAAACCCTTTATTCCATCCACCAGGGTAGATTGTTCTTGTTCCACGTGGCATGCCTCTTCTGGAAGTCTCAGTACCAGTTATTCCGGAATTCTCCAAGTTTTTTTTCTCATCTTTGCCGTAGCCAGGTATTGAACTCACAACACTTTGGGTCAAGTGAGTGGATTACCAACGCTTTTATCCACTGGGCCAGACTTCTGCTTTGCTTATGCGAATATTCAGCACAACAAAATACTATAATTATTCGTGCATTATATGCACGTCTTTTTTCCAGATGTTTAAGCCTAAACGTTACGCATGCGCATTATAAGCGAGAATCTAACTCAATCGATCCTAAACGGTGCAACGCGACTCATAGGTGCAGCGGTAGAGAATAGCCGGTGAGGCGGAAGGATTGGAAGACGATTTAGAAACAGTTTCAAAAAGTTCACCTCATTGAGTCTTCCTTAAAAACTCGATACACTCTTCATTATTACTCTCATGGTGTGACTACTCTAACACAATCTTATTATTGTTGCTCCTAGAGCGCTACGAATTTTGCCTTGTGCCAGACGTTGCTAATCTTCGTTATTAACTACCTGGAAACTTTTGATGCTTCTCCGGACAGAAAGAGATAAGACGTAAACTTACTTTATTCTTTCCGTGTAATATAATTAGAAAACGCTTTACAATACAGACACCCATTAACATTAAAAAACACAGACGCCGCGCTGGCTTTCATTCCGGGTGAAAGAGGTGAATTGCAAATAACAAGGGAAATGTTTACATCCTCATGTGGGCATTTTCCGTAAATTCAAAAACCTATCTCAGTTCAGTGCAGGAACCACAGGAGAAAGCGTTCGTTTAGTATAAGCAGAGCATTTTCTTAAATATTTGTGCCTATACAAATAATATATAAATAGAAAATATAGTAAAATATTTATCGGGCTTTCATAATATATATATATATATATATATATATATATATATATATATATATATATATATATGTATATATATATATATATACACACATATATATATATATGTATATATACATATATATATATATATATATATATATATATATATATATATATATATATGTATATATATATATATATATATATATATATGTGTAATTTGGCAGCAACTTTTCTTTCAAACATGTAGTGTTGAATGTTAAAGACAACATAGTCTTACATATTTTCTTTTGAATTTTCTCATATTCTCTAATGAGACTTTTTATTTGAAAATAGTTCCGAAATATGTATTTTCCATACGATGACCTAGCGCTTTCGAACATCATTGTTCATCTTCAGGGTCAATATATGTATATATATATATATATATATATATATATATATATATATATATATATATATATATATAGGGTTTCCATAAAGTTTGTGTGCACTTTAACAAATTTATAACTTTATTTGTATGTTCAAATACAAATAAAGTTATAAATTTTTTAAAGTCTACCCCAGTGAGCGAAATAAAGGGTTCAGTTCGACATTCCAGCCACCTGAAGAAGGCCGGAGCGTACAACGGCCGAAACGTTGTAATAAATATGGCGACAAAGATGAGGACACTAGTCCGAATAATGAAAATAATGTGCATAATACATCATCTCAGAAATATAGACAGAAACAAAAAGACAGTTAAATAAATATAGTTTCAAAACATACAGGATGTCCATAAAGTTCATGTGCACTTTAAAAAATTTATAACTTTATTTGTATTTGCGATAGAAATAATCTGTAAAAAAATTTTATAAAGTTTAATGTTCCTAGTTTTAAGTATAGCTAAAATAACTAATGTGATTTCAGGCATTACTGTAAATCAGTTGGCAAATGTTTTCCGTGAACTGCAAAATCGTATTACCCTTTGTATTGCTAATGATGGAGGACATGTGGAAACTTAAATAAAATTTCAATAAAACCTTCAAATATATAGATTTACTTCTTTCTAATCCTTTTTACAAATTATTTCTATCGCAAATACGAATAATTTTTTTAAACTGCGCACGAACTTTATGGACACCGTATATATATATATATATATATATATATATATATATATATATATATATATATACAGTGTAACCCGGATATAAGAGAGTTGTCGAGACCGGCTAAGTCTCTTATATCCGGGTTTCTCTTATATCCGGGTCTCTTATATCCGGGTTACACTGTATGTGTGTGTGTGTGTGTGTAGGGTTTTAAACTCAAACGAGGTGAAAGGCGATATGTCCTCTGAAAGGACTTTAAGGTTAATACTTTGAAAGGTCAAATATAAGGTCAAAATACTTTTTAAAAAAAATTTTCTTTCTTTCATTTTTACGGCGCCTCATATTGCGAATAAATTCTTCAAAAGAAAAATAAGAAAGAAAATCATTTAAGAATTTCTAGTTTTTTTAGGGTGTGCATGAGAAACTGCCATTATATGTTATCGTCGCAACTTAATATAAGAGACGCAGATGCTAGAAAAGTTGATGAAAAACACAGACTGAAGACTACAGAACTTCCTAGACAAGGTAGTAAAGGAAAGCGAGAAGAAAGGGCTAACTATCAGCTGTAAGAAGACAAAATGTTTGGCTGCTAGCAAAAGAAAAAGCACAGTACAGTGAATCCCAGCATATTCGTGTTTCAGCATTCACGGTTTCACACATTCGCGGATTTTTCTTTAGAATATATGTACTTAACGGCTCGGATTGAGGAATCGGAGAACTGAGTTCGAATTCCAGTCGAATCCATTACATTTACTTACGTGCTAATACTCCCCTCTGCTTTAAGCTGGTATTGAATTCACACTGTTTGGGTCATGTCACTGGTTCTAACCAAGGACACATGGCACAGTGGATAAAGTGTGAGTTCCATACCCGGTTAAGGCAGGGGAGAACTTGGAAAGGCGAATTAACAGGAGATAACTGATAACTGACCTCCATTAAACATGGCACGTGGAACTAGAACAGTCTAACCCAGTGAGCAAAATAAAGGGTTCAGTTCGATATTCCAACCATCTGAAGAAGACCAGAGCGTACAACGGCCGAAACGTTATACGAATAATGTAAATAGTGTACATAATACCTCATCTCAGAAATATAAACAGATACTGAAAGGCCAAAACGTTGTAATAAATATGGCGACAAAGATGAGGACAATAGTCCGAATAATGTAAATAGTGTACATAAAACCTCATCTCAGAAATATAGACAGATACTGAAAGGCCGAAACGTTGTAATAAATATGGCGACAAAAATGAGGACAATAGTGCGAATAATGTAAATAGTGTAGATAATACCTCATCTGAGAAATATAGACAGATAATGAAAGGCCGAAACGTTGTATTAAATATGGCCACAAAGATGAGGACAATAGTCCAAATAATGTAAATAGTGTACATAATACCTCATCTGAGAAATATAGACAGATAATGAAAGGCCGAAACGTTGTAATAAATATGGCGACAAAGATGAGGACAATAGTCCGAATAATGTAAATAGTGTACATAATACCTCATCTCAGAAATATAGACAGATACTTGCCATATATTTAAATTTCCGCGCTTATTTGATTTTGGTATTTCCAATTTGCAATTCGCAATTAGGGCTCATCCTTTTGCTGAAAACGATGCATTTTGTCTTCTTGCAGTTGATGTTTAACCCTTTCTTCTCACTTTCCTTCACCACTTTCTGTAGGGGGTTTGATAGTTTTCTTTCCGTGTCTGCTATCAACACTATGTCACCTGAATTTCTCATGTTGGTGGGATTGTGACCGTCAATAATAAATGCTAGTTAGACTTTTAGTTCTCACAGAATCGGCTCGCTGTATAGATTGAATGAGCCCGGCGAGGAGAAACATGTCTTCCCAAACCTAAGCAACCTACTAATAAACGGGAAATTTTCATTAGAAGAACAGGCCTCTGTCGGTCATGGTTGACCATGGTAGCATCCTAGTTGTCTGCTTGGCTGGAGCATCGACGTCTGTGACTGTAGAGACCGATGTACGAGTGACAATCTCTGTTGCAGAAGTCGCATGTGTGTTCTGTCTCTGGTCTGTTGGAGCTGTCACTTTGCTTTCTGTGGGCATGCTTTTTCATGGCGACTTGTGTCAGCTTCTCCTCCCCTGACGATGTGTTTGGTCAGGGTTCCTCTCTATTTGGATCGTATGGCTGCCAGGCTCTCCCAGGACTCTGTGTGGATGTCCACAGCTTTCATGTCGTACCTCGCGACATCGCGGTACCGCAGCTTCGGCCACCCGGCGAGTCTCCTTCCAGAAGCCAGCTCTTCATACAGGAGGTCTTTGGGGATTCGGATGTCTGACACGAGGTGGATGTGGCCTAACCAACGGAGTCTACGCTGTCTGAGCAGTGTGTGAACATAAAGGGCAGACCTGCTCGAGACAGGACCTCAGTGTTGGGCACCTGCCTTGCCACGCTATTCCCAGGATGCGACGAATGCTTCTCATGTAAAAGGTGTTTCATTAGAAATAATTGCTTATCTGTTATCGAATATCAGTCCTCTTATACGGCAGTGAATGGCGGGCAATCTCTTCACAAGTGAAGAGAAAACTGGAGAATACCACGGAAACAGCATGTGAGCAACCAGGAAGTTTTTAGGAAAATAGAAACGAAAAAAAAACAGTTATAATATGAATCAGGAATAGTCAGATGAAATTTTTGGGATACACGCACACACACACACACACACACACACACACACACACACACATATATATATATATATATATATATATATATATATATATATATGTATAGATAGATAGATAGATAGATAGATAGATAGATAGATAGATAGATTCTGTTTATACCTTTATTTTTATAGATATAGATACAAATATTTTTGTAATAAACAGTATTAACTACATTCACTGGTTTGAATGTCTGAGAAATTTCATAGAAAATATGTCTCCTTGGACAGGAATCAAACCTGTATCCTATAAACTTTTACGCACATTTAGGCAAATAAATGTAGTTAATACTGTTTAGTATAAGCAGAGCATTTTCTTAAATATTTGTATCTATAAAAAATAATATATAAATAGATTTTATAGTAAAATAATTGTCGGACTTCGTCAATTTCATAATATACATACATACATACATACATACACACACACACACACACATATATATATATATATATATATATATATATATATATATATATATATATATAAAGATATTTGTATGTTTAACATTCTTATAGATACAAGTATTTAAGTAAATGCTCTGTTTATAATAATCAGTATTAAATAACATTTACCGTCCTGAATGTCCGAGAAATTTTCATAGAAAATATTCGTCCTCCGACAATAAATTATATATTAATTCAAATGTCCCTTAGGAGAATGCATCTCCGACAGAAAAACAAATATATATATATGTTGGATATACGACAACTACATTATCAAGATGTCTTACTCTACATATGTCTGACCATTCGTCCATTGCGAGACATTTACACCAACATTCCTGTCCACATTCACAGTATAGAAAAATACTGATTGATAACACAACTATCCCACACTAGCAAAACAACAAATTAAAACTACAGATCCTCGAAGCAATCTACATTAAAAAATTGAATCAGTCACTGAATAGAATCAGCTACGAATACTGCCTATAAAAAGAACAGTTTTCACGCTTTAATGCGCGCTTGACCATAACATTACAACATAAAAGAAAAACACCATAGTGGATAATTTTTTCACGTTATAATGAACGCTAAAGCACAACTGTCAGCCGTTGCATTTAAACGCAAAAAAAAATCAGTAATGGACAGCTACACATAGATTTTCCCTTACCAGTTGCATCACTGATGATGATTTCAGTAAGAGATGGAAAGTACTTGGGAAATAAAAGTGATTTTCGCTGTTACGCTGCCTTTCTTGATTGGAATAGAAGCAAAAATGTCCGAGAATATGAACGGATTATGCTAAAAATAAGCAGACATAATGTTTGTAATTTATTTAATCAGACATGTCTAAAAGATCCAGAGACGGATATGCAATGTAATTGGCACTGATCTGGCATCTCGTCTGCAGCCGCTCTCTCACAGACGTGCCGTCGCCTCCCTCTGTCGTTTTTACAAATACTTTCACGTTAACTGCTCCGATGAGCTGCTTTCGCTGGTTCTCAGACTTCATGAATTTAAGCATTCAACTAGGCTGGCATCTCGCTCTCACCCTTTCATTGTCGAAACTGTTAAATGTAGCCGTCTCTTCTACTCCAATAGCTTCATGTCTCGCACTTCTCGTTTGTGGAACCCCCCCCCCCCAATTTCTTGTTTCCCTGAGAGCTATAATCTCCAACTATTCAAATGTAATGTCTATCGACGTCTCCAGATGTCTTGATCTATCCCCTATCCTTCTCTTCACCCTTTCCTCTATCATTCCTCTTTGTTTTCGCTCCAACTCTCTGTAACCCCTTGCGTGCTAGTGGATTCCAGCCTTGCTTGGCGTTGAATGCTTAAAAAAAATGCACACACACACACACGCACACACACATATATATACCGCGCGCGATCACGAATCCCACGACTCATCTGGAACCTCACTTCTACTGCAGCCGCAGTAAAAATGAGGTTTCCTGGGCAAGACAGCCTAACCTAAAATGTGTCTCCTCGAGTAGTTTATCATCGCCTGAGGAGACACATTTGTAGCAATGAAATATAATTGCCATTATGTACCGATTTTAACGTGTTTTAATATCCTAAAATAAATAATATTTAGCTCTACTCTGTACTGGGCCCACTTTTAAATTAAATGTCACCTGCAGTGGAATTATACTCCATTTATTCCCATTTTACCGGGATATATATATATGTATAATCTTTTCACTCTATGCAAGGCGTTAATATATATATATATATATATATATATATATGTGTGTGTGTGTGTGTGTGTGTGTGTGTGTGTGTGTGTGTGTGCGTGTGTGTGAGAGAGTGCGAGAGACAGAGAAAGAGAGAGAGCAAGTATTTAAGTGTTGATCTATTTCTTTTCCGAAATATGAATCGTGACATGAAAAAAAAAAGTTTAAGCAACATAAATCTTCTATCTACCCCGGTTTTACGAGTTGTTCCACCAGCAAAGAATACCCGGCCCGGGTAGATCTACTTTAAGCCAAAAACCCGCTCCCATACGGAGTATTACAGTTTTAGTCTCCCATGGGTACGTTATTAACTGACATTCCCGAAAAACTACGGGTGGCTTCAGATGATTTATAGCCAAATCGCATCCTTCTGTACCGCAATATATATATATATATATATATATATATATATATATATATATATATATATATATATATATATTATTCAGCTTGACTTTTCTACTGATATATTCTGAGAACATTTAAACGCACACACACACACACGCACATACACATATATATATATATAATTATATGTATATATATATATATATAAATATATATATATTATTCAGCTTGTCTTTTCTACTGATATATTCCGAGAACATTTAAAAGCACGCACACACACACACACACTCACACT
>OZ038502.1:66132008-66204508 GCA_964036315.1 Acanthosepion esculentum | reverse complement strand
TCTATCTATCTATCTCATTGTGTTCATATCTATCTAACTATCTATCTATCTGTCTATTATGGCAATTTACCCGCGCAAGCATGGACTCTCCCAGCTATAAATAGGAGCGGGTACTGCCTTTTGGAGAGGGAAGTTTCCAGCAGTCAGCTCTGACAGTCAGACCGAACATTCTTGCTGTAACACTCTCGTTTGTATATGTTTGTATTAATGTTTCTGTTAATATAATTGTTTAACTGAATTCCTCTCTTTACGTCTTTATTTCTGGTCCTAACAAGGCCACAACACTATCTATCTATCTATCTATCTATCTATCTATCTATCTATCTATCTATCTATCTATCTATCACAGCCTGTTCATATCTATCTATCTATCTATCTATCTATCTATCTATCTATCTATCTATCTATCTCAGTCTGCTCATAGCAATCTGGCTCAGTTAACGTTAGCCCTCTACCGTTAGTCGGGGTGAAATAATTTTTTTAAAATAGTCCGGTCTTCAGGATGAGATTATCTGTTTTCCTCCTCATTAAGCTTTGCTGTACAGAGGTCGCAATCTCGCGTCAGCACCACCTTCAAGGCACAAACGAGGGAGGCCTAGTGGTCCCTAATGCTAGCTGTGCAATTTTTTCTTCCTTTGCCTATATGTATGCGTATGGTCACATAACATTAAATCTGAACTTGTGTCACATCATACTTGTGTGTGGTCGTCTGTAAAACTGATAATAAAGAAAGGTATCCGGAGATCCTTAATCACGTTTTGAAGGGATATTAATATTAATAAAAGACGAAAAAAATCTGTTTACCCATGGTGCAACAGGATGGCCCTCCTTATATTCAGCAAGCGAAAATGAGACCGGAAGAGATTCAGCAGAATATTCTTGTGAGACAAGCTTACTAACCACTATACGATGGCAAGGCATTCCCCTGTTCTTCATGGGAAAACAGCCAGTGTAATTATTTGCCGGTGAGGTATGTCGTGGTATGCGTGCAGTTGTCTATTGACTTCTATTGCGGCTTCATAGCACCAAACCTCTTCCAAGTTTTTCACAAACTTTTCTTCTTTTTCGTCATCATTTACGCTGGTTTTATTTTGCATTTTTAATTTTTTTTTTCTTTTTATTTTTCTTCCATTTCATCAGTTTTTCGATTTTCTTTCGTGCTTTTTTTGGGGGGGGGGTTGCATTCTTCCTTTTATTTTTGGATTTTCTTAACTTGTTCATTTTATTTTAATTCGTTTTTCGTGGATCCTGTATTTTGTTTTTGAATTTCTTCTTTCGGAGGATTTTTTCATCTTGTGTCATCTCGTGTCATTTTATGAATTCGGTATTCACTGATCAGCGGATAGATTTCTTCATCTATCTATCTATCTATCTATCTATCTATCTATCTCTTTCTCTCTCTCTCTCTCTCTCTCTCTCTTTCTCTCCCTCTCTCTCTATATATATATCAGTTCACGCCTATCGATCTTTCGCCGTCTCTTCATATCTATCTATATATATATATATCTGTTCACAGATATCGATATCTTCATATCTATCTATCTATCTATCTATCTCAGTCTCTTCCTATCGATCGATCTATCTATCTATCTAATGTAAGTCCTGTCAAAATTCGAATGAACCCTTTCATGGGATCTGTTTGTTCATAATCTATCTCTGTTCATTAACTGTCTATTCATTCATGTCTGCCTGTTCCTATCTATCTATATATATATATATATATATATATATATATATATATATATATATATATATATATATATATATATATATCTGTTCACAGATATCGATCTCTTCATATCTATCTATCTATCTATCTCAGTCTGTTCCTATCGATCTATCTATCTATCTGTCTATCTAATGTAAGTCCTGTCAAAGTTTGGATGAACCCTTTCATGGGATCTATCTCAGTTTGTTCATAATCTATCTCTGTTCATTATCTGTCTAGCCATTCATCCATTCCTATCTATCTATCTATCTATCTATATATATATATATATATATATATATATATATATATATATATATATATATATATATATATATATATATGCTCACAGATATCGATCTCTCCATATCTATCTATCTATCTATCTGTTCATAGCAATTTGTTCCTATCTATCTATCTATCTATCTATCTATCATCTATCTATCTATCTCATTCTGTTCATATCTATCTATGTATCTCCGTTTCTTCCTGTCTATATCAATGTCTATCTTTCTATCGATCTTTTCCCAAATTCATTCAACTGTATGCTCATGAGAACTCTTAAAAATAAATTTCTTACTCTTTCTTTCGTATGTTTTTCTTTCTATCTCGACATTTTCCCACCTACTCTTTTAACTTCCCACATTTTATTTGTATCTTTACACCATATTTTTTTTATTTTTTAATCCCAGTTTGGAAATGTAAACACGCGAAAAATAGATAAGCAGAAGAAATAAAAACGACAAGGAATGCGCAATTGATTTTCAGTGTCGATTTCTGCACTCGAGAAATCGACAGGAGAGTCGGACGCGCACGGAAGTCACGTCTCCCTCTCTGCACCGAACAGTGAGACGATGGCAGAGACACCAAGATGGCGACTGGGAGGCGTTGTTACTCAAAAGCGGAAGTTAGGCTGACGTCTGCTACACTGGATTTTTTTAATTCAGGGAAGAAAAAGAGAGAAAGAGAGAATTTTCTCAGTTTTCAAGTTCCGTGTCATCGTTCACACTTCCAAGCAACTTTATTTTGTCTGTCTTATTGTCTGTCTTTTCGTATGTATGTATGTATCTATCTATCTATCTATCTATCTATCTATCTATCTATCTATCTATCTATCTCAGTCTGTTCATAGCAATCTATCTATCTATCTATTTCAGTTTATTCATAATCTATCTATCTCAGACTTTATCTATCTATCTATCTATCTCAGTTTATTAATAATCTATTTCAGTTTATTCATAATCTATCTATCTATCTATCTATCGATCGATCTATCTATCTATCTATCTTAGGACTTTATCTATCTATCTATCTATATATCAATCTCAGTTTATTGATAATCTATTTCAGTTTATTCATATTCTATCTATCTATTTATCTATCTATCTATCTATCTATCTATCTATCTATCTATCCCTCTCGGACTTTATCTATCTATCTATCTATCTATCTATCTATCTCAGTCTGTTCATAGCAATATATATATATATATATATATATATATATATATATATATATATATATATATATATATATATATATGACAATATATATGCTCCTGAAAAATTTATTTCGGTTGAGCTCTCTGGGGAGGATGTGTGGGTTTGTAAACAGTGACTATTACGGCTAATAATGCAAGACTCTTCGGTAAATCGAATCGAGTTCTCTCAGTCACTGTGTGTTTATCTAAATATAAATACGTTTAAATTCACCTTCTTCTCTGGCGTGCGCCAGCGGCTTCAGGGTAAAATTTCCGACTGACGCGAATTCAGCCGGTTTTCGATTCTAGCCAGAGGCAACCGGACATCTAGCCACACTGATGAGCTGTGATACAGCGAAACAGTCTGTCTGTGGATGACAATATATATATATATATATATATATATATATATATATATATATATCTGAATTCTAATCGACTCTATGATCCTTAGTTTCTTCTTCCTTTTCCTCATCGCCCTCTTCTTCCTATTTTCTTTCTAATCATCTCTTTCCCTATATTTTATTTATCATTTTTTTTCTCTTCTTTCATGTTTTCCTGGTCATTTTTATCTTCTTCTTTTTTCTTCTTCTTCTTCTCCTTCTGTGTGCCTCGCTCCTGCAAGATATAAGCAATCATGTGTCTCCACGTTTTCCTATCCCTTGTGGCTCTAAGCAGTTTTTCTCTCTTTGCTAAGATTTCCGTCCACCGTTCCGCCATCTACTCACACAAGCCCGTCAGGCATTTTGCCTTCCCCTATCTCTCTTGCCCTCAATATGCCCTATGAGGGTTAAGTTTCCCAAGCCCACCTTCCTCATTATATACCGAAGGAATTTTATATTTTCCTGTTCTTTCTGTTGCCATACTCGTTGAGACATTTGTTGCGTACTCGCTTCTTCCATGGAATTCTCAGTATCCTTCTGTAAAACCACGTTTCCACTGCCTTTTCTTTACTCCTCATCCGTGGGGAGACATTCCAGCGTTCACTGGCATATCAGAGGACGGATAGCATATTGCAATCCAGCACTCTTTTCTTGGTTTCTAACGAAATATTTTTTCCGTTTCTCAGCACCTTGCTTAGCTTTTTGAAAGCTTCTTTTGCTAGTCCAATGCGTACTTCGGAACACGGGGTCACATTTTCCATCCTCTTTTAGAATGCATTTTTCGTTCATCCATTGCGTACTTCGGATGTCGGGGTCACATTTTCCATTCTCTTTTAGAATGCATTTTTTGTTCATCCATTGCGTACTTCGGATGTCGGGGTCACATTTTCCATCCTCTTTTAGAATGCATTTTTCGTTAGTCCAATGCGTACTTCGGAACTCGGGGTAACATTTTCCATTCTCTTTTAGAATGCATTTTTCGTTAGTCCAATGCGTACTTCGGAACACGGGGTCACATTTTCCATTCTCTTTTAGAATGCATTTTTCGTTCATCCATTGCGTACTTCGGATGTCGGGGTCACATTTTCCATCCTCTTTTAGAATGCATTTTTCGTTAGTCTAATGCTTACTTCGGAACTCGGGGTAACATTTTCCATTCTCTTTTAGAATGCATTTTTCGTTAGTCCAATGCGTACTTCGGATCTCGGTGTCACATTTTCCATCCTCCATTAAAACACTTCCCAGATATTTGAACTGACACACCTTATTGATGTTGACATCTCCAACGTGTAACTCGCATCTTAGGTCTTTCCTCTGGCAGTTGACCACACGTTCTGTCTTCTTGCAGTTTTTGTTTTTTTTAACAATGAGAGTCGCTCTTTACAAGGCCCGGGTGCCACTCAAGGTAGAGGGTTACGTTAGGAGGCCATTTTGTCTGTATAGGTGAGAGAGATAACGATCAACCATAGCCCTGAACAGGTTAAGATTGTAGTGATCGGAGAAACATCCTGTTGGGAGTCGATTCCACGGGGCAGCGCTTCGCGAGAAGAAGCTACTCAAGCGGAACTTACCGATGGAGGTAATGCGGATAGCTGGCTACTATGTAAGCTGCATGCCGTGTTCTTGCCATGAAGGTTTGCCTCGGCGGGACCAGGGAATATAGTTCGTCCAAGCACTTTCCATGGAAGTAGTGGTAGATCAGCGAGAGGCTTGCTACATCACGCCTGTGGGAGAGAGGTTGAAGAGTGGAGAATAATTCATTACCCACAAGGACTCGGAGACGCTTCTGAACTCCATCAAAACTGGAGAGTAAGTTCTTAGCAGCTCCTGCCAAAATATGACAACAGTTTGTATTTCGTTTTATATCTGCAAATATATGTAGGTTTCGTTCTGAGTACTGTGTTGATAGCTGACTCGAAAAGATTAGATATTACATAGCAAGTTAAGCACACTTTTCCTTGCTTCTAAGGAAAATTTCCTGTTTCTTAATATTTAGTACTTTGTTTTGCATTTTTGAAGCCTGTGAATAGAAAAGAAGGTTATATAAGTTTCCATTCATTTATTTATTTATATATTTTTTGATTTAGAGACCAAAGAGGATAAAGATAACTGGCCTTCCTAAAATAAAATAAAACAGGGGTATGTTGTTTTTTCCCACGTTCTTAGCTTTCTCCCTCTGCAGATAAGACGTATGACGTGTCTGTTGGCCATGTTGTGGAATTTGTGCCTAAGGCTCTTTAGAATAAATTACTTTATCAACGCAACGAGAACGCTGCTGGAATCAGAGAGAGGGAAAGAAATCGGGGTAAAATTTGGAGTTTGGAGTGGGGGCGTACAGATATGGGCCATGGAGGTGAGGTGATGGTAGCTGGGTGTTGGAAACCTTGACCAGCGGGGAAGATCTTAATGCGAAGAATATTAACCAGATTGAGGGCCCGATACACTTCTTTTAATACACAATCCTGTCTTCTTCTTCTTCTTCTTCTTCTTCTTCTTCTTCTTCTTCTTCTTCTTCTTCTTCTTCTTCTTCTTCTTCTTCTTCTTCTTCTTCTTTTACTCCCCTTCCCTAATCATCACCATCATCTCCGTCCGTTCCTTAATCATCATCGTCATCATCATCATCATCAACTTCTCGTCGTCTTCTTCTTCTTCTTCTTCTTCACTTCCCTAATAATAACCATCATCTTCGTCCGTCCCTTAGTCCTCATCGTTATCATCATCATCATCATCTTCTTCTTCTTCTTCCCTAATCATCACCATCATCTCTGTCCGTCCCTTAATCATCATCATCGTCGTCATCATCATCATCATCATCATCTTCTTCTTCTTCTTCTTCTCTAATCATCACCATCATCTCCGCCCGTCCCTTAATCATCATCGTCATCTTCTTCTTCTTCTTCTTCTTCTTCTTCTTCTTCTTCTTCTTCTTCTTCTTCTTCTTCTTCACATCATCATCATCATCATCATCTTGTTGTTTTTCTTCTTCCCTAATCATCACCATCATCTCTGTCCTTCCCTTAATCATCATCATCATCATCATCGTCATCATCATCATCATCATCATCATCATCATCTTCTTCTTCTTCTTCTTCACTTCCCTAATCAGCACAATTCATCTCCGTCTGTCCCTTAATCATCATCTTCATCATCATCCTCTTCTTCATCTTCTTCTGCTGCTGCTGCTGCTTCCGATGCTGCTGCTACATCATCGTCACCATCACCATCTTTTTTCTTCCTCTTTTTTTATTTTCCACCCTACAACCCCTTTGCCACAAACGTAACGTTGCGATTTTCTCGTTACTCTATCGCTATTTCTATGGTGTGCGTTATGACGAGCTGCATTCCTTAGTCGAATCAGCCGTAACCTTTGCAACTGCGACCCGCCAAACAAGGATCAATCATACTCATTCCCTTCGTATTTCATTAGTAAGAAGTAGGTTCCTCTCGGGCAGCTTCCTCTCATGAACTGCTACTTTGTAGAACAGTCTCCCGTCAAGATTATAGTGATTTGGAAAACACTCCAATCACTACAATCTTGACGTCTTTCTGTCTAGGGTCAACCGTTATCTTTACCGTATATTTCCATGAAGTTCTCACGCTCATATAACACCACACAATAACCTTCAACCTTAAGTGTAGGTACCTCCAAAAATTTTCTAAAAAGAGCAAACCATGATGAAAAAGGCCCCCCCCCCAAACGTGATAAAAACAAAGTTTTATAGTCGAAATATTTGTTATTATTAAGAGGAAAGACCAAAGATTTTTTATTATTTTATTAAATCTTTTATCCATTCTGGTACATTCGAAATTTTCGTTTAAAAAATTATATAAAAGGAACGCTCGCGTCATTTTCTTCAATTATGTTTTGCAGATAAAGTCTCTGTAGAACAACAATAAACCTGTCATCAAGTTGTCAAGACACCTAATGTCGGATTAAAAAAAACTGCTTTTCTGAGATATTTTAAACAAAGTAAATAATACGGGGTGTCCATAAAATTCGTGTGCACTTTAAAAAATTTATAACTTTATTTGTATTTGCGATAGAAATAATTTGTAAAAAGGATTAGAAAGAAGTAAATCTATATTTTTTAAGTTTTTTATTGAAATTTTATTTAACTTTCCACATGCCCTCCATCATTAGCAATACAAAGGGTAATATGATTTCGCAGTTCACGGAAAACATTTGCCAACTGATTTACAGTAATGCCTGAAATCACATTCGTTATTTTAGCTATACTTAAAACTAGGAACATTCAACTTTATAACATTTTTTACAGATTATTTCTATCGCAAATACAAATAAAGTTATAAATTTTTAAATTGCAAACAAACTTTATGGACACCGTGTATCAGCTAATATTCCTCAAGCTCAATCCAGACCTCAATTGGGACACATATACAATCTATTGTTGGAAAAATGGTTGGTCCCTGAACTACTCCAGTACGTATCTGACAATCCTGCTATATTCTCTCCTTACAAAAGCCAATTGACATCTTCTGATACCTTGAACTTGTTCTCTGTCCTTCCCTTAATCTATCTATCTATCTATATATATATATATATATATATATATATATATATACAGGGTGTCCATAAAGTTCGTGTGTACTTTTAAAAAAAATTATAACTTTATTTGCATTTGCGATAGAAATAATTTGTAAAAAGGATTAGAAAGAAGTAAATCTATATTTTTTAAGGTTTTATTTCTATCGTAAATACAAAGAAAGTTATAAATTTTTAAAGTACACACGAACTTTATGGACACCCTGTATTTGTTTCAAATCAGATTAATTATACTTTAAACCAGCTAATATTCCTCAAGTTCAACCCAGACCTCAGTTGGGACGCTGGGTCCATGAACTACTCCAGTACGTATCTGACATCCCTGCTATATTCTCTCCTTACAAAAGCCAGATCAGACCAAAAATGGTGTATTGCTGACAGATCTTGGCTGAAGCTGCCCAGTCCTCATTGGCTCGCTTTAACCCTAGAACACTAACCATCAATTAGTTACAACACTACTAACCATGGATATATTATGCTCGACTTTGAAAATATCAAAAAAAATATTAAGTATAAATCTTTTTTTGAAATATTTTACATGCAGGCACTTCAAACTTTGTACGTTGAGTTAACATTAACAGGAACTGAAAAACATATTATTTAGGTAAGAAAATCAGGTACTGAAAATTGTAATTAAAAATAGGAAAATGTGCGCTGGGTACTTTATACCCATGCTTAGTGTTCTAGGGTTACTAGAGTTCAAAAACGACTACGCATACTTATTTTCCACCCTACAACCCCTTTGATGTGTCTCAACGGCTGTTGTGATACGCCTAGTGTGGTAGCTTGTAGTGGTTGTTGCTTGTCGATTCTCGCTTTCAGCTACCGCCGCTGGCTAGCAGCAATGCGAAAAGGGGAGCCGAGTGTGTAAGCCTTCCTCTGCCAGTATATAGCATCTCCATCGGCAAGCCCTATGTAGTGCCTCCTCGTGGTGACACATGGTAACCAACTCCCATCTATGGGTTAAATAGTTCCGCTGCAAGGAAATCTTCGAGAGAAGCAAAGGCTAAGGAGTAAACCCTAAACAAATCCGGAGTGAAGCCCCTAAGGCGGATGGACGGCACTCTGTGTTACCTTCCGGCAACTCCTGCAGCCGTGCTGGTACCAAACTGCATTGGTTTCATCCTCTCCTTTGGACTCTGCTACAAAGGCCGAGAGCGGGAGCTAGACGTCCGGGCAGCCCTAGTTCTCCATAAATTCCGCCCAGGCTCGTGGCGCACTGGTGGGACTACACAGTCACCAGGGGCAGTGTAACCCCATCGCTTAGCACCTACAGCGCTATACTCCATCGTCTCCCGAGACGGACGAATGTCGCTGCTGACGACGACGACGACGATGTCCCCTTTGCCACAAACGAAACATTCTCTCGCTACTTTATCGCTATTTCTATGGTACGCATTACGACTAGCTGCACTCTTTAATCAAGTCAGCCGTGATCTTTGCAAATGGAACCCGCCATGTCACGCGCACAAGGACGAATAATCCTCATCCCCTTCGTATTTCATTAGCAAGGAATAGGTTCTTCTCGGACAGCTTCTTCCTAAGAACTGCTGCTATGTAAAAAAAAAGGCTCCCGATAGGTTATTTCCCAATCACTACAAACTGAACCTCTTCATAACGTTGTACTCTAACCACCCATATTTACAACGAGATAACAAATTAAAGAACCGGCATCAGCCTGGCTGGAACATCCGTTTTTGCAGATGCAAATTTAAGTGCCTTTACAAATATGTCTATGGTTTAATGTTTTGTCCACCCATCAAAAATATACGATATATATATATATATACATACATATATATATATATATATGATAATGTGTGTGTATGTATATATATATATATTTTAGAATTGGACATAGCCCGACAATTTATTTAAAGACATTTATATTAAATTAAAAAGAACGTTAAACATAATATAAATGTCTTTAAATATATATATATATATATATATATATATATATATATATATATATATATATATATATATATCATAATGTGTGTGTGTGTGTATATATATAAAAGAAGAGGAAAAGGAACCTGATTTTCTTACGTAAATAATATATTTCTCAGTTTGAAGTGCCTGCATATAAAATATTTCAAATAAAGAGATATGAAGAGGATTCATATCTTTTCCAAGAATATGAATTCTCTTCATATCTCTCTCTATGTTCTGCTTAAGAAGTAGAGTACAGCGGGATAGGGAGTCAGATACCGGAGCGGTTTAAAGAATCGAGCATTTTCCCAGCATCTTTAGCAATGGACCGTATATATGACTTAGTTGAGCTCTGGGGTGAGCTCGAGTCCCAATAGACGTTCAAGTTAAGGAGTCTCCTTGAGCGAACACCCATCTATCATTCCAGCATCTTTAGCGATAGACCATATATATGACTTCCAGTTGAGGTCTGGGGTGAGCCTGAGTCCCAATAGACATACAAAGCAAGGGGCCTCCTTGAGAGAACAAATGAAAGTTCTGCTCTGTGATGGTGGACGTATTGAATTCTAAAATCTAGTCCTCCACCCCCAACTCCTGTTAAGCCACCAGAGCAAGATCAAAGGAGAGATCAGTTCTGTTCATCCAGCTTGTTGGAGTTGCACCTATAAACCCTTGTGTCATCTGCACAGATATTCGGTTTCATGACTATTTTCGTCTGTTCATGGACTCCATATATCAGAGAATATTTTTAGAATGTATGTGTTTTCTTTTTTAGATAATAATGATTTAGTGATACAAATCATACCAATTAAGCCATATTTGGGGGAAGAAGAGGTGGATTCATACTTATCCCAAGGGTAAGTGCATATAATGAACTTAACTAACTCTGCTCATCAAGATATATATATATATATATATATATATATATATATATATATATATATATATATATATAAGTGGATTTAGGCTAATTTTATAGTAATTCGTCGAGCTTAGAATCCTCATCAGAAGGCAGAAAGCACTGGACGGCCGTTTCGTCCTATCTGGGACTCATCAGCAGTGCGCATCCACTATCGAGAATCGAACCCGGATCGCTTTGATACAACGCGAACGTCATACCAACTGTACCACGGGACAGTGAAGACATAAACTAGACTCGATATAGTGCCGCTACTCACTCAGTTCCGTTCACCGATACCCATCCAATTATACAGATTTATCCAGAGTCCCCGAATAACGTTCGCGTTGTATCAAAGCGATCCGGGTTCGATTCTCGATAGTGGATGCGCACTGCTGATGAGTCCCAGATAGGACGAAACGGCCGTCCAGTGCATTCTGCATTCTGTTGAGGATTCTAATCTCGACGAATTGCTATAATACATATATAGTTATGAACATTTCATCTAAAAAGTTAAGATTTACTTGCAAGGATGAAATAGGTGTACGGTGAAATGATCATAACTATGACGTAATTTTAAATTCCTATTGTATGTAATTTATATGGTGTCAGAATAAATCCATTGAGATCTCTTTGTGGATCAGTTTTAATATTTGATATTACTAGGATCTACTTGCAATATATGCAAACGGATCTATTACCTGGACTATATATACATATATATATATATATATATATATATATATATATATATATATATATATATATATATATATATATAATTTATGATTGATGCAGCATACTTAATATATATACTTAATATTACAATGAAGCAGTCATATCATACAAATAATAATTTAATAAGTTTAATGTAATAAATTGCGAATTCACTTCAATTTACTGGCAAGGATTTTCAAACCGATCAAGGTAATAAGATAAAATGAAAGCAGACCTAAATTAAATTTTAAAACAAGGCAGAGGAGAAGAAGGGAAAAAAAAGGAAAAAAGGCGGTAATTTTAAATTCATATTCAGTTAGTTATGTGCCATGCTTAGGCGATCATGTATCGAAAGATACATGACTGACGAGGCAAATCTTTTTCCCGAAGTAGGTTGCCATTTCTTTCTGCGGTAGACCAGTTGCCATCCAAGGTTATAGAACCTGATTTGTCCTGCTATTTACCCATAGCTGGGGGTGAGAAGAAGAGGATTCATACGTTTCCCAAGTGTATTAGCACGAAAGTGAATGTAATGGAATCGACTGGAATTCGAACTCGGCTCTCCGATTCTTCAATCCGAGCCGCTATCCTCTATGACTTTTTATAAATACTTTCATGGTAACTGTTCGGATGTGCTCTTCGCTATGGTAGCTAGATTGTATGAATTTTAGCGCAATATTAGATTGGCGGCGAGATCTCATAAAGTTACAGCTGAGCTGTCTAGATGCAACCGTAAGTTCTATGCTTACAGTTTCTTTTCTCTATCTCTTCTCTCTTGTGGCTCTTCCAGCTCTATGCTTTCCTAGCCAACTTTAATATCAATCTATTGAACATTATTCGGACTATTGTCTTCATCTTTGTCGCCTTTATTATTACAACGTTTCGGCCGTTGTACGCTCCGGCCTTCTTCAGGTGGTTGGAATGTCGAACTGAACCCTTTATTTCGGTCTCAGAAATATAGACAGATACGCAATGTCAATCGCTATCTCCTGTCCTCCTGACTGCTCTTTTGCTCATTCTAATCCTTAATAATGTTTCTGTTCCTAATTCCCCCACATCCGAGTGGCTCTACTTAACTTGCTTGAAAAAGAAATTTTAAGAACAACAACTGTATGGTTGTCTTCAAAAGAATCGGTTAAAGATGCGAGCTAAAAGGTGGAGAGGTTAAAATCCAAACAAGTATTGCGGTTTAACTGCCTGGGACGTGTTTTAACAGATGCCGAATAAATGTGACAGCGAAATCCGAAGGCACAACTGAATTACAAACGATGCCTTCCAAAATCTAAAGAAATTATCATGAAAAAGACGAAAAGAGAGCTGAACTGCTCTGTAATATGAACGCTCCCATATGGCAGTGAAGGCTGAAGAATTTTCTTAGGCACGAAGAGAAAACCGAAAGCATCAAGAATTCGGTTCTATATAAGGATTCCAAGAATACCATACGGAAAACTTATAAGCAAAGAGGAAGCTTTAACCCATTAACTGCCAACTTTTTTTAATGCGTATTTTTGGCCCAACAGGTGTCTTAAGAGTTTATTTATTCCCTATATTTAATTTCAGAAGTTACCATTGTCGTTTTTATAGAAACCAGAACATCAAATATATATGTGTATAGAACATAAAAAAAATAACATTAATTAGAAATAATAAAAAAATACTTTTCAAAATAGTCATTATTTTTCTACTCGTGAAATGTAAAATTACGACAGAAAGTGTCTTCTTACGGCTAATAATAATAACTTTAAAGGCTAAGTGTTGTAAAATATACCTCTGCAAATGCAATGTACACGGGTTGGACAAAATAATTGAAACACTTGTTAAATTCAAAGAAAATGTATTTAATATGGAATTGGTCCTCCTTTAGTCTCACATACAGCTTTAATACATCTAGGAATGGAATCATACAGCTTCCTGACTTCATCCAGAGGAATTTTCAGCCATTCTTCCATTAACACCTGCTCTAGCTCTTTAAGACACGACGGTGGAGGATAACGGCTCCTAACTTGTCGCTCCAAAATGCACCACAAATGTTCAATAATATTGATATCTGGAGATTGGGGAGGCCACTCCATGTGTTCTAGCTCACTTTCATGCTCTTCATACCAATTTTTAACCACTCGAGCAGTATGTATTGGAGCATTATCGTCTTGGAAGATGCAGTCACCATCTGGGAATAAAGTCTGGGCCATTGGATGACTATGATTTCCCAAAATGTTCAGGTAATCTTTGCTGTTGATTCTATCATGCAGCGCAACTATTGGACTGAGGCAT
This sequence comes from Acanthosepion esculentum, assembly GCA_964036315.1. Taxonomy (NCBI): domain Eukaryota; kingdom Metazoa; phylum Mollusca; class Cephalopoda; order Sepiida; family Sepiidae; genus Acanthosepion; species Acanthosepion esculentum. The sequence continues at coordinate 66,190,552 of OZ038502.1, read as the reverse complement.
TTCCATGATATGGTGGCCCAAACTATCACTGATCCACCTCCATGCTTCACTGTTGGAAGAAGGCAGTCAGGGTTGTAAACTTCTTTGGGCTGCCTCCACACATAAACTTGCACTGAAGTTGGAAAAAGAGAAAAACTGGACTCGTCTGAGAATATGACTTGCTTCCATTGGTCTGCAGATCAGGCATTGCGATCTCTGCACCACTTCAACTTCTTCTGAATGTTGCGAGCGGAGAGAAGAGGTTTCCTTACGGCGGCTCTTCCATGATATCCAGCCTTATGGAGCTCACGACGAACAGTTTTAGTAGAAACTAGACTATTCAGATGATTATTCAAATCAGCAGTCACTTTGGCCGCAGTAGCCCGATGATTTTTTGCCACATTGCGTTTCAATGCACGTCGGTCCCTGTCAGTACGTTTGCAAGTCCGGCACGAATTGCTACGGTTGCTAGAGGTTTTGTCCCGTTTCTCGAATTGCGTCATAGTTCTTGATATGGTAGTTCTTGAAAAACCAAACAGTTCAGCAACCTTAGTGATCGAGGCTCCTGCCATGCGAGCTCCAACAATTTGCCTTTTTTCGAACTCGGAGAGGTCACGCATTTAGCTTAAATTTTACTAAACTCTGAAAAATAAAAAAGACAAAGAGAGTAAATTAGATAAATAAACATATTTACAATAGATATAACCTGCAATTACAAAGTTTTAGTTAAAGTTCTTAATACAATAGGTCTTTGAAATATAGGAGTGGAATTTGCACCTGTACCAATTATTTTGTCCAACCCCTGTATGTAAGCAATTCAATGTAAATACAAGGAATAACATGTAGTGAGTTTAATTTTAACAGATCCCCTGATGGGGCTCATGGCAGGTAAACGGTTAAAGAAAATGAAAACAAAAAGCATACTTGTACTTAGAATCAGTAAAAGACATCTGGGAATTTCTGGGAAGCATAAACGAGGAAAGAAGGCTTGGAGGCTTGGAGAAGATACTTACAAGATATATTGGAGACAACAGGGACAGTGGAAACAGCGAGTAATCTACCCAACAATTTTCTTTTAAATCTATTGCTGGTAATAATTTTTTACAAAGTATTTCTGGTATTAAAACCTATTTGAATACTTCCATACTATTTTGACTCTAGTTTTTTTTTGGGGGGGGGGTAACTATTTACCCATAGCTGGGACCCTAACAAGTGCTACCACGCCGGGTCAAGGTAGACCTGGGAACACCAGCAATTAAGAGTTGGTTCCACGCTCCTCAAAACCTCCTGATCAGAGGCCTTGCTGTTGGACGTCGTTTATCGTCATACCCAGGACGGATGAATCTGTATATAAAGTCTGCAGTTATTAGTTCTGGGAAAAGAAGAAAGTTACACGAACTTACAGTTTGAGAACCGTGTGTAAACAGTCAATACGTGTTGAAAGGGGTTCTACATGACGAAGTACAGCAGCAAATATAAATGTTTACAAAGGCGGCTACCTTAAACAAATGTTCAAATAATAATATGATATTTAACGAGACCAACACGGAGAAGTTCGAAAGGCTAAGAAAATAGAAACCGCGTGCTTTGGACCTGTGTTTTATTGCGCGGTTCCGGTACTTACTTGACTGAACAGGAAGTGATAAAAAAACGGTGACTAATCTGAAATGTACCTAAATTAAAAAGGGGACAAAAAAGAAAAGAAAATGGAAGCAACAGAAGTGTAGTAACAGAACACTGATCGAAAGTTGGCCTTGCGTCAGTTCAACAATTCATTCTGGTTAGTAAACTCGTCATAATAGCTTAGAATGTTGTGAGTTAGATATTTGCCGGTTGCTGTATATTTTTGACCACATAGTCGTACTAAGGTAAAGATATAAACATATCAAGAAAGAGAGAAAAAGAAACAAAAAAGAAAACGTATCTTGTGAAAAGGACCAAAATGGCGAAGTGGAAAGAAACATTGTGCGCATGCGTTGGCTACGGCTACCAAACATTCTTTTGGAAAAGGTTGATAGCAGTTCTTCATTGACCGATTCTGGAATCTAATGGCTATTTTTACTTTATCACAGGAATCCAAAGATGGAATTCAATGCAAAAACTCCAAACACAAGAATTTCGTATTTTATGCAGAGGATTTCAGAAAGATTTCTTTTTTCATCGCTCTTTCTATTTTTATTTTCCATTTCTTTCTCTTTCTTTCTTCAATCTGTACTTCGTTATTTTTCTTTTCTTAATTTCCTTCCTCTTCTACCCCCTCCTCCTCCTTTTTATTTTAATCTTTTTATATCTCATTCATCGCTCTTTCTTTTCTTTTCTTCATTTTCCATTTTTTTCTCTTTCTTTCTTCAATCTGTACTTCGTTCATTTCCCTTTCCTTAAATCCTTCCCTTGTCTACCCCTCCTCCTTTTTATTTTTATTTTTTTATATCTTATTTTTTCTTCTTTATTTTATACATTACACATTTTCGTAAATATTTATTTTTAACCTTCCTTTGCTTTTCCTTATATTCCGACCTCCTTCTCTTCTTAACACTTCAATTTCTTCTTTTTTATATCTTCCCTCACGACGTCTTTTTCTTCTTCTTCTTCTTCTTCTTCTTCTTCTTCTTCTTCTTCTTCTTCTTCTTCTTCTTCTTCTTCTTCTTCCCTTACCTAATCATCACCATCATTTCCGTGCGTTCCTTAATCATCATCATCGTCATCATCTCTTTCTTCACGGTTTCTTTTTCTTGTTCTAAAACTTGTCATTCTGCTTGTCATCCCAATCCTCCTCCTCCGCCTTCTTCTTCTTTATATCTATCTTCACGACTGCATTCTCTTTCTCTTCTCCTTGTCAACTTTCTTCTTCTTCATCTCTTTTTTCACAACCTCTTTCTCTTGTTCTTCTCCTTGTACCCTTCCTTCTTCATCTCTTTCTTTTTCTTCTACGCTATCTCTTTCTTCATAACCTCTGTCTCATCCTCTTCTTTTTCTCTTTATCCTTCTACTTCTTCTCCTCTCTCTTTACAACATCTTTCTTTATCTCTTCTCCTTGTTCTCCTTCTCATCCTGCTCTTCTTCTTCTTCTTCTTCTTCTTCTTCTTCTTCTTCTTCTTCTTCTTCTTCTTCTATCATTTTCCTTTTCTGATATAAGAGACTTCTGTTTAGTTCTTTTATCACCAGTCAATTTTCCTTCATTCATTATCTTCAAATTGTTTCTTTTTTTCTTCTTTGTTTTAAAAACCTCACGTTTTTCCCTACTTTCATTTTCATTTCATTCTTCACATACCCTATTTATTTCTTTCTTTCTTCTTCTTCTTCTTCTTCTTCTTCTTCTTCTTCTTCTTCTTCTTCTTCTTCTTCTTCTTCTTCTTCTTCTCTCGATATTTGTTTTCTCCATGCTCTTATTTGTTCTCTCTCTTCTTTTCTTTCATCGTTTTCTTTCCCCTTACTTTTGCCAATTAATCTCTTTTTTTTTCTCTCTCTCGCTCTCCTTTTCTTTCATCTTCTTCCTTTTTACTATTCCGGTTTTCTTTTCATCATTTCTTTCTTTCTTTCTTTTTTCTTCCCCACCCCCAAATCGTTTTGTTTCTACGTCCTCTTAACCACCCTCCCCCGCCGCCACTGCCACTCGCCCGTGTACCTCAATATAAATGTACTGTGCGATTCGGGTGGCCCGAAATAAACGCAAACGAGGATGCAAAAAAAAAAAGACAGCAAGAGAGAAATAAATAAATAAAGAAATAAAGAAAAGCAAAACCTCAAAACGACGGAATTGGAATCTAAGCAAACGCTGGGTGGGTGCGTGAGTGGGTATTGGTGGAAGGGGTGGGGATAGGGTAAATGGAAAAAAATATACCGTTTAATTCTCTGCCTTGTAAAAAAAATGTGCCGTTGATATTTTCTCTCTGTTCACCATTTTAAAGATTTTTTTTCTTTCATTTTCTAAAAGACGTTTTAAGGTCGTATATAAGTATATAAGTATAATTATTATTTTGTTTCATAATTATTTTGTTTCGCTTAATTATTGGTACAAGCGAGAATATTTATTTCTGAAAGATTACTAAAAGATATACAGTGTAACCCGGATATAAGAGACCCGTATTTAAGAGAAACCCGGATATAAGAGAGATTTTCTCTGGTCCCACATTATAGCCGGTGTTAATAAAACAAAATAGACCAAACCCGGATATAAGAGAAACCCGGATATAAGATACTTCTTCTCCGGTCCCGACAACTCTCTTATATCCGGGTTACACTGAATATATATATATACATATATATATATATATATATATATATATATACGAATGTAATGAGAACGAAAATAATATAAATTCTAAAGTTTACAGAATTAATTCAAAAGAGGGCTCGATACCAAAACTAGAGCAATAATTATTTATTCTAATTTTTACATACAGACAAAACCGACTTGCTCACTACAAAGATGCATTCTTGTTTCAATGCGACTAAAAAATAACAATTTTTGTTTTGGTTCTCAACAGTTGTGTGTGTGTGTGTGTGTGTTTTGTGTGTGTGTGTACTCTCGTTTTTCGAAAACACTCCTCTGCTATGGTGGTTAGCCAATCCCTGTCTGAGACACCTGTTCAGGCACATTTGTGTTTTGTTCAACGCCCACAGAGTCCACCTGTGGTCTACACTGCCACTATGTTGAGCTCATTTTACTTCCAGTTCCTGGGAAGAGCACATAATCTGTCCTGATCAGCAGTTTGAACAACGCCTGCACACGCTCGGTCATGATGATTTGTGACTTCGTGCTAAGCAGAACCATCGACGGCTTCCAATCAGTTCCGCCTATCCGATTCCACCCACAAAGCTTGGGTTAAACCGTAGTATGGTCACCAGGCACTTGCCAACAGTGCCTCACGCTGGGATCGCCTAACTAGATTGCTAACACCAAGGTCACCTTCATGGTAAATCAACCATGATGAGTTTTGAACACTAATTCATGCTCCAATAAACGTTATATATATATATATATATATATATATATATATATATATAGCAAAAAAACAAACATTATGTCAACATGGGTCTGTACGCGTCTATCATCGGCCCCTAAATGTATGTCACGGAGCATTGTTTTAAATTTATTTTCAGTACCAGTCCTCTTCTGGTAGACGCCTTGTTAATGAGAAGGGGCTTGTGTTAGCAACTGGTGAATTGCGTAAAGTATCTTATTCCCGGGAAAAGGTTTAGGGTTATATATATATATATATATATATATATATATATATATATATATATATATATATATATATATATATATATATTCGTGCGTACGTTTATGGTCCAAAGCATATAAGCTAATCTGTAAAGCATGATGGGGGCAGTGTCTTGACTTCGGCTTGCATGGCTGCGTCTGGCACAGAGTCGTTCATATTTATTGATGATGAAACTTAGGAGAATGGAACGTGGAACATATTAGATCTGTGTCGTTTCCAACTTGTTCTTTATCCTATGATATATATATATATATATATATATATATATATATATATATATATATATATATAGGCCTCAAGTATGGAGCACCCAGTGAGGACAGAACTCACTACACAGATATATATATATATATATATATATATATATATATATATATATATATATATATTTATAGCGAGTTCTTGTACCACCTCTAAGCGTAACGTAATCATTGGGATCTTGGACGTGGTGTAATGGTTAGCAATGATTTCAACGGGCATATATAATTTTTTTATTATAAAATTGGTTTACTTGGTAAGAAAAATTATATGAATTAATTCCTCCCATCAGGGGCTTAAATTATAAAAGGACCGAACTTTCTGGGTCGGAGGAAGCTATATATTGGAAATATACCACAAAATGGTGTCATATTGTCGTTTTCTATTTTAATATAATTCATCGAGGTTTCTCCGATGAATTGTGGCAGTCATTACAGGTAATACAATAAATTCCTCCTTCAAGTTTTATTTTGTATTAAGTCTTTTATTAGTTTCGACGTAGTTGTGACAGAATTTATGTTCAGCTTAGATTAATTCTTTTCGATTGTAGTCGTGATAGTGTTAGTGCGTAAAACAATATATATATATATATATATATATATATATATATATATATATATATATATATATATATATATTTATATATAACATGGAGAAAACAACTGAAAAGTTGCAAATTAAAAAAAAATTGAATGTTTTTTTTGTGAAAGTATTTATTTATATTTATATATATATATATATTTGATATTTCAGATCTGCCCCGATCTTTCGTCAGAAATAAATTAAATAACTGTATTCAGAAGTTTGTTTACAAGTAGCGTCCGTCGCGAGACGCGGACGTCACGGGATGTGGAATGCAACTGTGTTTGAATATTTCTGACGTAAATCTTACGATAATATTTTAGATGTTGTTTAAAAAGGTTTTTTTTAACTATATCTAAAAAAAAAATTTCTTTTAACTATTGAAATATTTATACAGATTTAAAATTCCCAAGTCTTTGTTTAACCCTAGTTTATATGTGTTTAATTTTAAAATCCAGTATTTTTCTTTTTTTTCAGCGTGTGTATGTGGAACTGAAATCGGAATCTATCAATAAACATTTACAGTTGTCTAATGAGTGTCTTGATTAATTAAAGTGGTCAGCTATGGGGGAATAAGGATTGTTTTGACGTATGGTTAGTTTATGATTGTTGAAGCGAAATCTAAAATTATTTCCTGATTCACCAATATATCCACTATTGGGACATATTGTGCAGAATAAATAGTAGATTATGTTATGTAAGTATTTATTTATATTTATTTATATTTATGGTATATATATATATATATATATATATTAGTCTTTGGGTTTGGCAAGAACTGCTTTTCTATTTAGGAATATTTTATAAACTTTTTTTTCGCATTGAATAGGGTATCGGAGTGTCTTGTAAATGTTTTCTGTGTATCTATCCTCTTTGTGCAATTGAGGGCTGCAAATTATTAGTGCTCTTAAGTAGGATCTGATGATTATTCTGGATTTTATTTTGTCATGATGGAAATAGAAATTTATGTGATCATTTTTATTAGTTGATTTTCAGTGGGCACTAAGTTTTAAGCTGTTGTCAACGCAGTGTAGCATGATATCTAGGAAATGTAACGTATTGTTTGTTTCCATTTCATATGTCAATTCTATTGTATGTTTGACATTGTTTAGTTTATCTACAAGATCAGGTAAATCAGTACCACGGGCATATAGCATCCGCAACATATCGGAAGTATGTTGATTGTCTATGTAAAATATTTTGGAAAGGACCAGATCCGAGGAGTTCTCAGAAAATGCATATGATCACTCCACTAAAATTGAACCAATTGGTAATCCAAATTTTTGTTTATAGAAATTATTATTAAATACGAAACAGAACTGATTGGTGATGAGATGCCGTACTTTTATTATTTTAGCTATTGGTAGAGGAAGGTTTATCTTCGATTGTGTTAGATGCTTCTTAAGAAATTTAAGCATTTTTCTATGAGTTATTATTCATTATGGCAACCCCCACCTCCCTTGTCTGCGAAGGTAATGTAGAATTCTTTATGTTTTGCTAGCTTCCTTAGTGCATTGAAGTGTCTCTGGGGTGACGTTTTTTCGTTTTTAGTTTCTATGGGGGCAGTGATAAATATAGATACATATACATATATATATATATATATATATATATATATATATATATATATATATATATATATATATAGATAGATAGATAGATAGATAGATAGCGTCTTTCATTAAATAATATAGACAAATTTTGTTCATTTATTTTATGTAAATTCTTTTCATATCGTCTGATAAGCTTAATAACATTATCATTAAAACACCTATATTGATACATGTTTTTTTAATCCTATCTAAGCTTTCGGCTTACATAAGGCATTATCAAAGATGACAATTGCATTACAATATATTAAACAATACACGGACATAGCTATTTTTGTTTGCATGGAAGATTTCCAAGCAACGACAAAATCGTGCATACGAGACGCTGGAAGCGAAAATGACACCGCAGCTCATGACCACGCGAGAGTGAAACGAGTCATATGTCATGTTACGGATTACCAAAAAATATTACCATGGGTTTATAAAGTCTCCACTTTCATAATTATCATTTGCTCTGTTCTTACATTGAGCTCTCTCTCTGGATATATATCCTCTTTGGAATTATCCATACGGATTACCAAATATTATTATCATCTCTCTCTCTCTCTCTCTCTCTCTCTCTCTCTCTCTCTGTGTGTGTGTATATATATATATATATATATATATATATATATATATATATATATTGTTTAAACTTTCTATATTTCTAAAGTAAGTATCTATTCTCAATATCACTTTCTCGTCAGCGTAATGTTGCTTCCCTGTGCGTTTGCTTAGTTCATGTACAAGAACAGGTAAATCAGTATCACGGGTCTATATTAATGGAGCATCATCTATATATCGGAAATATGTGAATTGTTTAGGCAGAAAAGACCATATTCTAAGAAAATAAATGCCATCATTTCGCTCAGGGGTGATCCCATTGGAAAATCCAAATTTTTGTTCATAGAAAAAAATTATTGCTTACAAATATAAAATTCCCAGCGTTTCACGGTCGTAAGCATGCGTAGTAGCATCAACATAAACATAAACTTAGTCCAATGAAGTCCTAAAGGAAGAAAAACTCACACGAAATCTTTGCCATTTGCCATACTTCTTTTCCTTTCCGCTGTTTATCTCGAGGTTCTCAACAATTCCAAAGACGGATATGCAATGTAATCGGTCGTGACATGGCATCTCGACTCCAGTCACTTTCTCACAGACGTGATATGGCTTTCCTCTGTCTTTTATATAAATATTTTCATGGCATCTGCACTGACAAGATATTTTCCCTGGTGCCCCGACTGCATGAATTTAAGCGTGCTACTAGGTTGGCATCACGGTTCCACACTTTTACTGTCGAAACAGTTAAATGTAACCAACACCTTCTCTTGCACTTCCCAACAGTGGAACTCCTTTCCTCTTACTTGCTTCTCTGATAACTATAATCATCAAAGATTTAAAAATAATGTCAATTGATAATTTCTGATGCCTTTGATCCCCATTCTTTTTTTTTTATCCTTTCCTCAATTCCCTCCCCGCGCCCATACCAGTTTTTCACTTACTTTTACTCCCTGTAGTCCCTTGCGTACTAGTGGGACTCCCGCCTTGCATGTGGTAGAATCCTGAATATATATATATATATATATATATATATATATATATATATATATATATATATATATGTATGCGTGCGTGTGTGTGTGTGTGTGTGTTTCCGGGGGTTGCTGAAATTTTTACACCGAACCTAAATCAATTTTTTAAACATTTTTTGACTGAGCCGATGATATGTCTGATTTCCTCGTAGACAAACACACACATACGGGTGGCGCACGCGCACACACACACACACACAGACACACACAAAAAAACACACACACACACACACATATATATATATATATACATACATATATATATACATATATATATATTCATCGAAATAAATTTATTACTATGATTTTTAATTTTTTTTCTAATTATTCTTATATATATATATATATATATATATATATATATATATATATATATATATATATATATATATATAATGATAAAAATATAGCTTTAACGTATGTTATATATATTAATAACTTTGCTCTGAAGTGCAGTCATATATCTATGTGGCCACGAAACTCCGGAAATACTGCCCAGGCAAGTGAAACAACATTTTCATATTAATTATATATATATATATATATATATATATATATATATATATATATATATTAGAATCAAAAACTTTGCAGATACCGTTGTATATCTATCGTGCTTTCTCTCTTTATATATATGTATATATATGTCTCTCTCTATATATCTCTGTCTCTGTCTGTCAGTTTGTCTGTCTCTCTGTCTGTCTCTCTCTCTCTCTCTCTCTCTCTCTCTCTCTCTCTCTCTCTCTGTATATATATATATATATAGATAGATATATATATAGCGTGCAATATGGAAATTGTCGCCATTTTATATTTTTAATTTTGCGCATGCGTGTTGTTTCCTTTTTCATTTTGTCGACTACACAGTAAAGTAGGTTCAGTTGGACACCGTCTCTGAGATAAAGAGCACCATGACGCAATTCACTCCGCCAGAATTTTGGAAACGGCATTCTGTACTGCTTGGCATTCGCGTCGGAAGCTCCAATACGAACATTTCATAGTACTTGGGTGTCAATCTGAGGACAATTCAAAGGGTTCGGAAAGTGTTGGATGATATATCCACTCAACATCATGGTGTTTGGTCTGATCCCTCGAGATTATGCTTCGATTCATCTTCCCACAGGATCTCAGACTCAACACGGTGGCCTACGTCAATTGCGTTCAGGAGATAATGCTGGCCTGAGTCAAGAAGGTGGTTGCTGAAAGTCTGTCTGGCAACAGGACACTGCACCATGTCACACAAGCAGGAGAACCCAGTCATGGTTGTCAGACAATTTCTGCGACCACGTCACCCCTTAAATCTGGCCACCTAACTCCCCAGACTGCAAGTCCCTTGAATATTATGTGAGGGCCGTAGCTGAGCGAGAGACCAACAAAACTCCTGATGACACCAAAGATGAACTGAAGACAAGGATTATGACAGCATTCACAAACATAAACAAGGAGACAGTCCAGAAGAGTTGCAGGGGATTCCGAAATGGTTGTGGTTAAAACCGATGTCGATTTTATTGCATAAATTTACTCTTTAGTATTTCAAGATAATTTTGCGTAATTTTGGTAAGTAAAATTTAAATTTCAAGTTGAAATTAGATGTCGGCGTGATTTTCATTTTTGCGTCAAGTAGACGACAATTTATCCATCGCACCCTGCGTATATACATACATATATATATAGAGAGAGAGAAGGCGAAAGAAAGACATGCATACATATATATATATATATATATATATATATATATATATATATATATATAGTGTAACCCGGATATAAGAGACCCTGATATAAGAGAAACCCGGAGATAAGAGAGATTTTCTCTGGTCCCAAATTAGAGCCATACTTACCTAAACAAAATAGACCAAACCCGGATATAAGAGAACCCCGGATATAAGATACTTCTTCTCCGGTCCCGACAACTCTCTTATATGCGGGTTACACTATATATATATATATATATATATATATATATATTTCTTTTATTTACAGTACTTTATGTCCGTTCTCTAAACTCGCCTCATTTTTTTTTAGCTAGTTTTCACCTTCTTTTGTTTTGTTTTGTTTTGCCGGGTCTTTTATCCATCACGTCAAATCGTTTTCAAAAGCGAAAACAAGCACCTACTGTGTATTTGCTTCTCTTCATTTTCGCGACACGGCGAAAATACCACACTTTGGTGGCTTTCCTATATTTTTTTTTCTTTTTTTTTTTTTTTTGGTGGTTTGTATTTATTTTTTGTTTCCCCCCTCGAAGCCCATCACCCGTTTCTTTTTTCCTGGATCACGTTTTGTCGCTTTTTCAAACATACTTTTTCTTGTTCATGTCTGGTTACTTAAAAAAAAAAAAAAACCTATTCCTCTGACTGTCATGTCAGTTTGTTCCTACGCGAACGCTTCTTTTGTATCAGCCAACGGCCCGGGGGGGGGGCATCTCCCATCTCTTCTTGCAGTCTTTTCTTTACCGCACGTTTTTCTTCTTGCTTTTTTGGGGTTTTTTTTTTTTTTTTGCTGTTTCAGAAGAGAGAGTTTTGCTTGCCTCTCTATTCATCGTCCCCCAGTGTCGTCTTCTACCTGAGTCTGTATCAAAGGAACACGTAGAGACATTACAAAAATTTGGTCATCTTCATATTGACTATGTTTAGATTAGCATACCATAAGTGGGGAAACAGTGGCGTGGACGGGTGGGATAAAGTATCTCTCAAATGATTCAAATGGTAAGAGTATGCCTACCTATAAAATCTTCATTCGAAAAGCTTGGCCTCTCCCCAGGCACGAATCCCGATAACAGGTACGCAGAAGAATTACACCACTTGATATTTACATTACATGACTGAATAGAAAAAAGAAGATCATATTGCGCCAATCTTCTAAGAAGATTCATTCAACACCCGTATACACAAAATGTGGAGCATGGGATAACAGCCTCTACATGGTTTCAGTGAAATAAAGAAAGCTAGAAGTGTTGTACGTCTCCTTATACCTCATTAATAATGGACAATTTCGTTTTGATCAGGTGTTATCACAAATGACATATCAAAAACGCTACTCGGTTTCAGTCAGAAAATGAAATAAAGAAGAAAAGATAGAAATGTTTGTCAATTTGAAATCTTTTAATATGTACCCCCTAACTTCTTTAAATGAGGACCAACATTCATATTTATGAGTTCTATTGCTACATTTTGTTAAAGTTGGTAAGCTCAAAAAATGTTAACGATACGATAAGGGAATTTATACGGATCTTTTATTGTCAGAAAACTTGCCATAAGCTTATGCAATCATTAACTGAAGAACTAAGATTCATAAAAAAATTTCAAATAGCAAAACCGGATGTAGGAAAGAACAAGAACAAGAAGAAAAAGAAGTTAATTTACTTAAAACTGAGGAGTTTTGAATAATAATAATAATAATAATAATAATAATAATAATAATAATAATAATGAAAAAAATGTCGGCATTAAATAACCCATTGACGTTGATATGCCGTAAAACAAACCAAACCAACATATACTTAGATAGATAGATAGATAGATAGATAGATAGATAGATAGATAGATAGATAGATAAAAATATTACCAGCAATAAAAATTTTCTTGGCATTAAATAATCCATTGAGGTTGATATGCCGTAAAACAAAACAAACCAGACCAATATATACTGAGATAGATAGATAGATAGCCACAACTTGTCTATATTATTTAATGAAACATGCATAATAATAATAATGATAATAATAATAATAATAATATATATATATATATATATATATATATATTTTTGTCATCCACAGACAGACTGTTTCGCTGTTTCACAGCTCATCAGTGTGGCTAGACGTCCGGTTGCCTCCAGCTACGATCGAAACCCGACTGATTTTTCGTCAGTCGGAATCTCTACCCGTTAAGCCATCAGCGTACGGTGCGGGATGGAGGTGAATTTTAGCGTGTTTATTTTTAGATTCGGATAAACACACAGTGACTGAGAGTGACTCAATTCTGTCGAAGAGTCGTGCCGTATTAGCATAGATAGTCACTGTTTACAAATTCACACCCCAAACCAGAGGGCTCAACCGAATATATATATATATATATATTGTGTATATTTAGGCAGCAATTTTTCATGAAAAAATAAAAAATTGCTGCCTAAATATACACAAATATATATATATATATATATATTATTATTATTATCATCATCATTATTATGAAAAATTGCTGCCTAAATATACACAATATATATATATATATATATATATATATATATATATATATATATATATATATATATATATATATTATTATTATTATTATTATTATTATTATTATTATTATCATTTTTATTTCCTTTTATATCTGGAGTTTACACATTTCTTTCCGTGTCCCGCCCAGGAACCTAAGGTTAGAAACGGTATCATGACACTTTCCACTGAAAAAAAAACAAGAATAAAAAAATTACATAGATAAAGGCCTTCGTAAAGTGTGGGCTGTACTTGTGAGAACAATTTTTCGTATCTCTTTGAGGCATGGACTTCCAGGGATCCCTTCAATGAGTCTATTGGAATCTTTTCCAACTAATCCGAGGGCTTCAAATACATCAGGGATTGTTCCCATGTGCCACATTTTTGAGATTTCGATTTCAAGGTCCTTGTATTTTGACAGCTTTTTGAATATCTTCAAAGAAACATTGCAGTCTGCAGTGACTGCCATATCAATAAGGAGGCACTTATTTTGTTTGTTGTCTTTAATAACAATGTCTGGGCGGTTGGCTTTGATTGTTCTGTCAGTGTGTATTGTGTAGTCCCATAGAATTGTAACAGGTCCTATCTCCGTAACCGGGTCAGGGTGGTGTTCATACCAGTTGTTATTATTATTATTATTATTATTATTATTATTATTATTAAAGTTGTTATGTTCAAATTTTTAACGCTGCGATAAGGGAATTACTACGGATATTTTATTGTTGTAGAACTCGCCATGAATTTATTCAGTGATTAACTTAAGAATTAAGATCTATCAGAATATTAAAATAAGAAAGCTGTGAAATTTTCGCGGGTCTTTCTAGTTGATAACTATTATAAGGTTTGATAAAAGATCGTCTGCCAATTTAAAAGAAATATCGTGTAACCTGTTACTCATTCTTTCTTGTTTGTTTGTTTGTTTTCAGATAAATTTCCCCACTTAGCCACAATTCATACTCCCATCAAGTAATTTCTAAAACGTTTTATCATTGTCATGAAATACCGTGTTCTATTATTTGTAAATTTCCATTCGAATTAATTCTTCAATTTATTCCCTTAGCGTTTCTTTTTCATCTCACGAGGGGATAAACTGATGTCCACTCAGATTGTCGTCATCTCACCTGCGTTCCAATTATTGTTTATTAGACTTTGAAGATTTAAAATGACCTCACACTGTCTGATGCCCGCGAGAACAAAGAATCAAAAGGAATGGTCGTCAGTTACTGCTGAAGAATTCCAAGCATTTATACAGCAGATTCGCAAGAGAAAAAGCCACAACGATACTAAAAATAATAACTAAAAAGACCCGCGAAATTGTAACGGTTTCCCTATTTGAATTTTCTGATGAATATAAATGCTTCAGTTAATGATTGAATAAGCTCATGGCGAGTTCTATGACAGTAAAATATCCGTAGAAATTCCCTTTTCGTTAAGCTTTTCTTTGCAATAAGAATCATAAATATGAATGCTGGTCGTTATTTAAAGAAGTAAGGGGGTACAAATGAAAAGATTTCAAATTGACAAACATTTCTATCTTTTCTTCTTTATTTCATTTTCTGACTGAACCCGAGTAGCGTTTTTGATATGTCTTTTGTCTTCACGCATGTTCAAAACGGAATTGTCTATTATTAATGAGTTATTAGGAGACGTACAACACTTCTAGCTTTCTTCATTTTGCTTAAACTATGAAGCGTATCTGATATGTATTTTGTCTTTCTAATCGATCAAAACAGAATAGTCCATTGTTTATGAGTTATTAGCAGGGCGTAACAGTCGTGCAAACTAAGGAAAGAAAGAAGTGACGGACAAGGACAATCATTATTGTAATTATTATTATTATTATTTGGTTTGGTTTATTTGTTTTACGACATATCAACCTCAATGGGGTATTTAATGCCAACAAAATTTTTATTGCTGGTAATATTATTTATCTATCTATCTATCTATTTTAAGTAAGTTCCTATCATATTGCCTGATAAGCTTAATAACATTATCATGCCTGGCCGCGTACACAATTCCGGAAAATCCTTGTTGAAATCACAACTATACTTAAACATGAAAACAATAAACAAAAACTCACAATTCTTGAAGCTATATACATAAAAGAGTTGAAAAATTAAACTATGAAATCTCCACAAATATTCTTAAATGCCTATAATTGATAACAGAAGCCATTGGTTTATACCAACGGCTTCCCCTACATAATACTTCTCGTTTTCACTCTCGCGTGGTCATGTGTGACGTCACGAGCTGCGACGCGATTTTCGCTTCCGCGTCTTGTATACACGGGTTTGTCGTTGCTTTGAAATTTTTCATGCAACAAAAACTGACTATCATTATTGTTTTGTCCGTGTATTGGTTGATATATTGAAATGTAATTGTCATCTTTGATAATGGCTTATGTAAGCCGAAAGCTTAGATTGGATTTAAACATGTATCAATATGGTGATTTCCTTTCGTCTTTCAATGGTAATGTTATTAAGCTTATCAGACAATATGAAAGGTACTTGCTTAAAATAAATAGACAAAACCTGTCTATATTATTTAATGAAATATGCATCAAACACACACATACACACACACACACATACACACACACACACACACACACACACACACACATATATATATATATATATATATATATATATATATATATATATATATATATGAAAGAAGACGTTGCTCTTGGGACTGGTTCCGGAGGGTTATGTATACTTGGATGAGTATGGAATTAGTAGTAGCTTGCGTTGTACCGTAACTGTCAGGGTTCGATTCTCGGTAGTGGATGCACACTGCTGACGAGTCACAAAAAAGAATGAAACGGCTGTCTAGTGCATTCTGTTAATGTTTTTGTAGACTCGTTGAATTATCAAGTTTAACACAATTGTGTAGCGATTTTTACATGTTTTTGTTGTAATGTATATATATATATATATATATATATATATATATATATATATTTATTTATTTATATATATATATATATATATATATATATATATATATGCACATTCTACTTCAGCGCTTTAAACACTCATACATGTATGTGTGTGAGCATAGCGATGAGGCATAATGTGTTTGTATATATATATATATATGTGTATGGACGTGTATACATAGATATTTTACTATGAACTGTTTAACTTAGTAATATATAAATACATACATACAGACACACGGACACACACATTATTTATACGCGACCTATATTCCGCCTTTAAAAGGCCAGCATTCTCGACAAATTTCCTGCAGACATTTACACAAAATTCGTGAATGTTTATAGAAAGCATCCAATGGATGTAAGCACTGATAGGAGATTGGACGCTAGAGTTGACGGCAATTTTAGAAAGTAGAAACTAAACTTAGTGACAGGTACACAAGTGGCAGGCCAAGTGCTGTTCTGAAAAGGGAACAAGGCCAAGTAGAGTGATGTCATCATTACAAGTGACAGAAATATCACTATCACAAAAATTATGCGAAATCATTCAAGTGAGCTATGGTTAGTTGTAATTGACAGCAAGGCCTCGCCATTTTACAGCTAAAATGGCGAGATGTAACCGTATGCTGATGGGTTCTTCTGTCGTACTTCTCGCTTATGGGAATCGCTTCCGACATCTTTGATCTTCAAAGATTTTAATATAATGTTAATCGTTATCTTCTATCTTCTTAATTCTTGTTCTTTTATTGTCCGTAATAGTAGTTTTTTATCATGTTCTCTAACATTTAGTAACTCCTTGCAGCTTAACTGTCTTGCTTCGGATAAAATGTTTAAAAAAAACAGACTTGGCAGCTAATAAGTTTGTGCAAAGTTCTGAAATAGCCAAAAACCCTTCGTGTTGAATGACTATTTGATTGATTTGTTTTACAATTTAACAACCCTTTGTGGATTATTTAATGCCGAGAGCTTTTCAAAATTTGGATTTTGTATTGGTTAAAAGTTTTCCTGCATTTTTGGATAAAACATTTTCATATTAATAGTTTGTTTTGTTCTTTTGGTTTAAATCTAAAAGTTTAAAGATTTAATAATATCATATGAATAAAAATTTCTAATGTTTGCACTTAAACGTTTGATAAACATGTAAACTTTCGACTTTTTATATATAAATTTATCAAATTTAAATGTATCTAGGTTTCAAAATTCAGTTTCAATACATACATATATATGTTGTTGTTTTTTATCAAGGGTCGTGTCTCGTCACCGTTTTTTGTGTGTATATATATCTAAATATGTCTGGGCGCTTATGTATTATAACCTGGGTGTGTTTGGATTGTTTTACGTGAGAGGTGATCATCATAGTTACACTCGTTTAATTAATGTATACATTTTTGTCTGGAGCTATCAACATCCTTTTTAACGTAATTTCAATGAAAAAGTAAATTAAATAACATATGTATTTTTTATTTTCTCCTCAGTAATTCTATAATTTTAAGATTTCAAAATGGGTAATTTTTTACTTTTAATTTTAATTTCAAATTTTATCATATAATTTAATACTTATTAGTTAGGACATATTCTATTTTATTAGAACCCCAACTTTAAAGCTTTTAATATCTATGATAACCTTGCTTCGTTGTCAAATTTTTTGAATTCTCATATACTTGTATTTTGATTGGTCATTCTAGCTCATGTAACAGCGTTTACCCCTAGCGAAGGATCGTTAATTAATTTGAAACTTTTAAAACCATTTATTCTACATTCAACATCATCACTTGATAAGACACCGGAGGTGTTGAAACAAAATGGCTATTTTTGTAGTGATTTTATTTATGTTATAATTTTTAAATAAATAATTATATATATATATATATATATATATATATATATATATATATATATATATATATATATATATATATTTTAATGCCCAACCTCTTTTAAAAATTGTAAAATGTTTCTTGGTTTGACTATGCCAAAATGCTATTTAGTTTCGTTGTTCTGTAATATTTTTCACGGACTAGTTTTGAAGTTAACGCATCTTGTCAGTATACGATTTATAGTGTATCTTTACAGACACGTTATACATATTAGTTTATCTGATTTGTTTTACAGGATATCAATGGGTTAATGTTGACAAGATTTATAGGATAGGTTCGCATGAGTAGAATATGTATTCTTTGTAAGAAATCAGTTTGTAGACCAGGTTTCATTGAAGTATTTTTGTAAAGAGGGTTTCTGTCAATAGTCAAATGTATCGCTATTAATGTTTGTTTGTTTGGGTTTTTTTTGGGGGGGGGGTCAAAAATGCATTGCTGGTATTGCTTCTATAACAATTAATATTTATGCTTTCATAGTGTTTTGACCACAGTTTGGGAGTTAACTATTTACCCATAGATGGGACTCTAACAGATGCTACCACTCCGATATACATACTGGGGGGTCTTCATTTTTTGCATATATGAATAAGTAAATGAGGTGTGTCCAATTCGAAATCAGCAGAACAGTAATGGCAGTTGCAAAACACGGACAGTGTCCATGAAGGTGTCACTCAAATGACAACAGTTCGACAATATTGACAAGACGAAAGATATAATACGCATGCGGCTAAAAAACAACAACCAAGAAGCTTCTAACAGGGTGAGTATATATATATATATATATATATATATATATATATATATATATATATATATATATATATATATATGGTACGAGGGTCGGTCACAAAAGTCTCGGGATTCTAAATCTCACGTCATTGTATTATATCCTTGAATGGGCGTATACATACATACATACATACACACATACACACGCACACACACATACACACACATACACACACACACACACACACACACATATATATATATATAGTAAAGGTAATAAATCTGTTGGTATATAATCTAAGTGGATCCTAGTAATATAAAATATTAAAACTGATCCACAAAAGAACTCAATATACTTATTACAGAGCAAATAATTAATAAACAATAAAATTCAAAATTACCTCATATGGGGAATAGCCTATTTCGGCAGACGAAGTTATCGGTCGTCTTTCTTATCAACCCCAGTGTCAAAGCTAAAAAACAAAACAAAAACAAAACAAACTGTCGAGAAATTAATACAGAATTTATCCATTTCAATGTTTCAGTCAGACGAAAGGCACGAGCCATCGGATTAGGGTAGGGTGGAAGGTATTTGTCTTAAAGGGAAGAAGTTTTATAAAATTAAACCCGAATATTTATATATCATAAATCTTAATGAGCCAGGTACTACCTACCTAGGATTTACCACATGGATTCATCAGGGTGGAGTTTATATATATATATATACACACACACACACACACACACACACACACACACACACACATTTATATATATATATATATATATATATATATATATATATATACTTTTGTGACAAACACCGTACCATAACCGAGAAGAAAATGGACTATGTTGTGGTCTATATTTGGAAAACCTGAGACATTTGCCTTAAATTTATGTGCTTTCTGTTGACGATCAAATCTATTTTAATTAAAAAACAAGCATAGCTTCAGTGACCGACCAAACGTACTACAATCGAGAAAGAAAAAGACTAGAAATAAATAAAATCTACGAACCAATAATACACAGTGTTATACATGTTCACCGTAGTCTGAATGTAGAAACCAATTTATGTAATTCCTTCAATGAAACAACACCAATATCTAGTAGCAGCTGTTCAGTAATTCTTAAGGTCTTCCATATCACAGGTTGGCAGTGAATATTCGGAGAAAACAAAATGGCCGCCTTTATACACGTCCGATTGAATATTTCAAGTCTTCTGATTAGTTAACCTTCTATTGGTGGACTATAAAATGAGTCAGCTTATTTTGGTTGGCTCACTAGTATCCAACAGGTATCCAAAAAAACTGTAACACAGAGAGCCTGAGAAAACAACAACAAAATATTGTAAAATGATAAAAATGGTTACTGAGACATTAGGTTTATAAGCCCCAAAAATTAATTCACTCAAGGACCCATTACCCAGTGGATGAAATTGTTCGTTAATTTATCCAAAATTGACTTGACCCAAAGAGTTGTGAGTTCAATTCCTGGCTACGGCAGAGATTACGATACCTTGGATAAGGGTGTTAACTAAAACTGAGACGTCCAAAGGTATGACACGTGGAATTAGAACAATCTACTCCCTGCATGATAGACAACATTTTTGGTTTTCCCATTCGGGGTCAGTACAAATAGCTTGTTTCCATTCCCAGCCCTTGAACAAACAGCATAGAGCTGTTCATGGGAAAAGTAGTGTTTCATCAGATGAAGTCCAGTTACTTTCAATGATTGTCCTTGGGACTTACTCATTGACATTGCATAGCTCATTCTCACTCGAATCTGAAGTTTTTTGAACTCAAAAGGAAGATCTGGTGGAATTAAGGGGATTCTTGGAATTAAAACTCTTTCCTCCTTTCTTGGACCAGTAAGCAACTCTGCTTCCAAGAGAAGAAGGAGCATCTTTTTGACAATTAACCTTGTTCAATTACAAAGCTTTGGAGGATACAGATTTCTCAATAGCATAACTGGCACATTTGCTTTTAGTTCCAGCTTGTGTGATGGCATTCCAGGAGGATTAAATCAGGTTCCAACGGCCACCTACTAATTATCTGCATGCCTATGACGGGCATGGCATTTGATGCCGACTCCAGAATTGCACTAAAGACCGCAAACAGTACAGGAGAAGGTATTGTATCCAAGTGCAGAAGGAACACTGTTAGATGTCTTTATTTGCTTTTGTGTTTCTCACACACACACACATACACACACACATACACACACACACACACACACACATATATATATATATATATATATATATATATATATATATATATATATACAGCAACTGAAATGTGATATTTGCAGTAAGACATGCGGGTCCAGAAGTGGTTTCATGCGCCATTTTAAATTGCACGATAATATAACACCCGCTGTTGCACCTCTTAAGTGCCCTGTTTGTGCCATACTGGACCAAAGAGCCACATTCGTTCAGCATATCAGTAGATATACTCCTTAAAGATAAGTAGTAATAGCCGTACTCGGACACGAGTTGGCAACCACCATACATAAAAATAATAGAATAAACTACAACAATCAACCCCAAAATTGAATAAATACCTTTAATTATCTTCCCAAACCAAAACAAAACTATTAAAAAAGCGATATAAACAAATTTTTACAACGTCAATAAACACCGGTTAAAATAAAAAATAAAAAAATAAATATATAAATAAGATAAGAAGTAAAAATAAAAATAAATAATGAAAAGCAAAATAATTTAACCCAAATAAATAAATAAACAAATAAATGACTTCCGGTAAAATAACCGTCAAAATGGACTACCCATAATGCATCACTGACCCGTATATATAAATAGCCAAGAAAAATAACAGCACTCGTGGCCTGATGATTGCGTCTAGCATGAAACAGACTGTCGTCTTTAAGTGTTGACTTCTATATTCAGTTTCATATATATATATATATATATATATATATATATATATATATATATATATATATATATAATAATAATAATAATAATAATAATAATAATAATAATAATAAAAGTTAATCGTCGGAGTGGAATGAGACCAGGAAATGGCTGATCTCCTAATTTTACATGCATACATACGGCTATTGAACTCACACTTTTTGGATCCTGTTACGGTTAAGGCATTGGAGAACTTGGAGAGGGGAATTAACAGGAGATAATTGACAAATGACATCCATTAAACATGGCACGTCGAACTAACACAGTGACCCCAGTGAGCGAAATAAAGGGTTCAGTTCGACAGTCCAACCACCTGAAGAAGACCGTAGCGTTCAATGGCCGAAACGTTGTAATAAATATGGCGACAAAGATGAGGTCAATTGTCCGAATAATGTGAGTAGTGTTTCTAGGAAATCTTTTAACAGAAGACGGAAAGTGCGACGCTAAAATCCGAAGCCGCATTTAGATAGTGAAAGATGCCTTCTAAAAGTTAAGCAAAGTATTGAAAAAAACAATTTCAACTGAAACAAAAATAGAGTACTTAACTGTTATATAATATCGGTATTCCTATATGTCAGTGAATGCTGGATAGTCTAATCACAGATCAAGAAGAATATGAGGCAACAGAAATGTTGTTCTACAGAAGGATGCTGAGAATGTATGTATAGCTGGCCATTCTTATTCGAGGATACCCGTCTTCTAGGACAGCTCGCCAATCCTTATTGCAGACGCTTGCTGAGGCACATTTGTATTTATTCAACACCCACAGAGCCCACCTGTGGTTTATACTGATCAGAACTTAGTTACAGTTTCTGCGAGAGAATGTGTTATCTAGTGTGATCAACAATTTGAACAAGGCCATCACGCTCAAGCAACTCGGCCACGATGACTTGTGACCTCGTGCTTGCACAGCTTCTGTCTACCCAGTTTCACTCACAAGGCTTCGGTCAACCCATGGTATGGTTTTCGGGAACTTCCCAAGGGTGTCGCATGCTGAGATCGACCCCTCTAGTCCGATAAAATCAGGATGTCTCCTTCCTGACAAATCGACCATGGTGAGATTCGAACGTTCTAACCACTCGGCTGAGAATACAGTGACTGAACATGTAAGCAACGGCAAAGTTTTACAGAAAATTAAACAAACACGACCCTTATACGTAACATCAGAAAGAAACAGTTGAAATTTCTTGGGCACATGAGGAGGAAAGAGGGCTTGGAAAGTTCGACACTCACAGGAAATATTAAGAGGGACAGATGAAAGCTGAGAATAATCTACCTGACAAACTTGTGAAATTGTTCGATAGAGCAGGGATTAGGACATACAGCAAAAAGACAAAGATTACTAAGAGCTAGAAAAGACAAGAAGTTGTGGAGGGCTATGATCGCCCGCATCCTGAAGAGACACTGCACATGGAAAAAGAAGAACCTCTTGCGTCTTAGGGGTATTATCACCTTGCTTCGAGTGAAATGATTTTAAAAAAATCCACCGAATATCAAACTCGTTAGCTTTGCGAGAATAGTTACACAACATTTTCCACAATACAACCTCTTTCCCCAAAGACGGAACGTCGCAAAACTCTCGTCTTTAATTTGATGGAAAGTTTCCAGACAAACTATATTCCTTAGTTCCACCAGTTCTAACCTTTACAGCAAAGACCCGTTAAGTCACTCACAGTGTATCGAACTACCCTTATTCCGTTCGTATTTAAACTGGTGAGATGGAAGTTCCACTGGAGCCGCTTCTTCGCACGTAACGCTGCTTTTTGGAACCGACTCCCTAGTGTTCAACATCAAAACGATGAGACCTAATTGCCAATCTAGCAACACGCTTATATTCATGCAGTCGAGACACTAGGAAGGCAAGTTCCAGAAAAAAGTGCAATGAAAATATTTGTAGAAAAGACAGAGGTAAGCCACATAACGTCGGCGAAAAAGTGACTGTAGTCGGGATGCCAGATCAGGATCGATTAACTTACAGACACTTATATATATTAAGAGCACCAGATATGACAGAAATATTCAATGCCCGTACAAATGGTAGATTTATAAATACGCACTTCAGCTTTGTGTAATGGTTAGCAAGCTTGTCTTGCATGCCCAGTGTTTCTCTATCATTTAACACAAAAGCACACATAGAAAAATATAACAATATTACGGTACTCTTAGCAAAAATTTTAAAGGGTATACATTTAAATAAAACGATAGATTAAAAAATACAAATATGAACTTCTTTATTTCTATAAAAATTATTTGCGATGCTTATTTAGCGTGAAATCTGTACCTGAAGTTTTTTTCGAGATTTCTTCGAATGTGCGATAAGCAGACAATCATTTCTTCTTCAGTTGCAGATCCAAACTTATAGCATTTGGTATTCCCAATCGGTCACGCATCGAGGTACAAGCCAGGCTTAACGTTTCTTTTCAATCTGAGAATGTGAAAGAATCACGTTATAGTACCAAAAAGAATTAATCTATTTTGATAAGAGGTGGCTTCATACCATTCTCAATGGTGAATGCAACGAACCCAACGGTAATTGGAACTCGATTAACAATTCCGAGCCATTATCCAGTACATCACATCGCACATCCAAGCTTATAGCATTTAGTATTCCCAATCGGTCACCCATCTAGGTACAGGCCAGGTTTAACTTTTCTTTTCAATCTGAGAATGAGAAAGAATCACGTTATAGTACCAAAAAGAATTAATCCATTTTGATAAGAGGTGGCTACGACTGTTACTACACAGAGACATACACCAAACATAACAATGGCGTCGCCGATAGGATCGTTAAATTCCTGGACGACCCAGAACACATAGAAACATGGATAAGAATTTTTGCTGCATTTGCAAAAGGGAAAACGTTAAGAGACACAAAGACCGACGGAGGAGAGAACGAGATAACGGATTTATTTTTTGCTACCGCTGGGTGCGAAGCTGTGAAGAAAATTTCGACAATGTGTTACCCGAGCGAATTAGAAGAAATGACATTTGAAGAAATTGTTAAAATTATAAAAAAAAAGAACAAAGATTGGTCGTGCTGAAAGAAACAAGTTTTTGGAGACAAGACAAGCACCAAATAAGTCCATTATACAATACTTAGATAGATTGAAAGAACGAGCCAAGTATTGTAAATTTAAAAAGTGTAACAGAGCAGAAATGAAAGAAAGTGAGAATGAAAAGACGGACGAGATTGAAGAAGAAAATGAAAAAAGACCAAGATAACCATTAATGAGAAAACAAGAAAGACAAGAGAAAGGACAGCACAGTACGAGAATAATCAGGAATAGTAAAAGAAAAAACAAGGGTATACCACCTCTCCGATTCAGGGAGGTGTAGTATCGTATGCAAATGAGATAGACAAGGATAAATAGAGAACAACTGGTGAACATAAAGGCATTGCTTAGCAAACTTGTTTGCTAAACGTAACACAGAGAACTGTGCTACGATTGCTACTACACAGAGAGATTTACCAAATATAACGTTTAAAAAATTTGTAATTTGTCTCCAGAAAGAAATATTTACGCATGGCCATTAGTATGTTGCATGCTCAAGAGTAAGAAATCCTAAGAATATATTCTTAGCTTTTAAAAAGAATAAAGGGAAAAAAGAAATTTTCTTTAAAAATATTGATTACCATTAAATAATTAAAATTATATTAAAAACATTATTAAACTGCAAAGGAAGGTCTTTGTCAAAGTATTTTTCAAAAGAAATAAGATTATTCAAATTTTATCGATTGGGTTTCGAAATTGAACGAAGGGTAAAGTTTGTAAATCTCAACAAAAAAAAAATATTTCTAGTACAAGTAAAAAACATAAAAAAAAAATGAAAAAAAATAATTCGCCGTTCTTGTTCAGCGGAGCATGTATTAAAGAGAGATTGCTGCCTAAATATACAATTAGGCAAACAGAAATATATACATATACACACACACATATATATATATATATATATATATATATATATATATATATGTGTGTGTGTGTGTGTGTGTGTGTGTGTGTGTGTGTGTGTGTGTACAAATGCCTACAACATTTTTATTGCTGGTAATATTTTTTTTAAGATATCTATCTATCTATCTATCTATATATATATATATATATATATATATATGTGTGTGTGTGTGTGTGTGTATGTTTGTGTGTATATATATGTATATATATGTGTGTGTGTGTGTGTGTGTGTGTGTGTGTGTGTGTGTGTGTAAACATGAGGAAAAAATGGAATTAATTTTTTTTTCTACCTGTTACCAACTATCCACCAGACACACTTAAGATTCCACCAATAAAACATTATTTTGAAGAAGGGGGAAAAAAATGAAAAAGAACATAAAATATATGCTTAAAATTATACTGTATTTGCCGGCAGATAAATCGCATATTTTACAAGAACTTTTTCGTCTACTGCTCACCACAGCTGGTGCCAGTCCCCGAGCTATACAAGACGAGCCGTCATTGAATATTCAGTCAGAATATCTTAATAATAGTTTATATGCATCTTGTGTATACACCGTGTATATGTTGGTATATACTAACATGACGTAGGAAAATTAATCAATAAAATTTAATTTATCTGGGTAAATGGAAGAATGATTCCGCCAGAAGTATAAACAATAAAGTAATAACTAACAAAAATACATGAGGAATAAACGAAAGGATTCTGAAAAGTTCTCAATCCGACCAAGACACCTTTCGAACAAAATTTGCCATAATAAAGTACTCAATACACTAAGTAGGGCAAAACCTAAGATAATCCTAAGGAGCCATGCAAACCTACCTAGGTTTCACCTAAACGGATCTTCAGGGTAAAGTTTTTGGCTTTAGTTTACAGATGCGCAATATTTTCCAATTCCGAAAATAGTAAGATAGAAATCGTTAAGCGTTAAATATAGGGAACATGGTGGACATTGCTCAAGACTTTTTCTGATCATCCAACGTACTGAAATGTCAGGCAGAAGTTGATGACCTTTGCAAATATGACGTTCTGTCGAACAAAGGTGCTGAAAAAATATAACCTTTCATGAGTCTGAAGAAAAAAAGGGTTGGTTATTCTTGGAAAATTGAAGAACATATTTCACAATTCCTATGACCAAAAATTATCTATTGTGAAACCTTTTACTATATTTTTGCATCCATCTCTCTTTATATATATATATATATATTCATTCAAAAATACGCTTTTAAGTAGGCGCCCGAGGGGGTCGTCAGTGATGTTTTGACTTGGTTCATCAGGGAGTTTCGGGTCTTTCAACATCATACTCCCCATCACCAAATCGACCCAATCAGGGGAGATCTAACCCTGATTCCCCCTCAATTTTAAAACGCTAACAGTTACTCTGGCCTTTTTAAAGAATTCTACGAAGAAAGACCACGTATTCCGCACATCCGATTGGCTGTTTGTACAACCAATCAGCTGCGCGAACTATTTTTAAATGGCCCGCAGTGGGGACTAGCTTTTTTTTTTTCTTTGGTGGATAGCAGCTTCAATGGATAACCGAGGAGGTAATCTTAATATTCCTAAGTTTAATCTCTTCCCTAAGTGTTGCATCGTTTAAATATTGCCGGTTGTATTTTATTTGTTTTTTATATATATATATATATATATATATATTATAATTTTATCATATAGACAAAACCATTTTACTCACAACAAAGATGCAACTTGGTTTCAATGCATTTTAATATATATATATATATATATATATATATATATATATATATATATATATATATATATATATATATATAAATACACATATATGTATACATACGTTTTGGTTTGCGACTTAAGTTTCGTCGGTTTTGGCACAAGGTATATCTTATGTTTTATAAAAATACACAGATGTCATATGAGAGAAACGCTGCTTATAGTCCAAAAATAAAAATAAAATATTACAAAAGATGCAAGAAATGAAGTCCACATTTTCAAATAAAAAGGGGGGGGCGGAAGATTTTTTAAAAAAATAGAAATTTAAAATTATTACAGGAGACGCCGCTCTGTATTTGGTCTTTTGATTATTTTTCCAACTGTGAAATTCGGTAATAAAAAAAAATAGGAATTTGTGGAGAGCCATATTCTCCTACCTTCCTTAAGAAAGGTGGTATATACAGGTTGTCCATAAAGTTCGTGTGCACTTTAAAAAAATTATAACTTTATTTTTATTTGCGATAGAAATAATTTGTAAAAAGGATTTGAAAGAAGTAAATCTATACTTTTGAAGGTTTTAATGAAATTTTATTTAAGTTTCCATGAAACTTAATGCCTGAAATCACATTAGTTATTTTAGCTATACTTAAAACTAGGTACATTAAACTTCATAACATTGCATTTAATCTGTTACGACACAAAAAGGTTTACTAATCGATCGGTTTGTATTCCTCCCAGGTATTTCGAACAAATGTAAAAGTTTATCCCTTGTTTAGGATTAGGTTTTCGATTTTTTCTAAAGTGAAAGGGACTGAGATGCAGTTACTGTGAATGGAGACAATGGTACGTCTGTGAGAAAGCGACTGTAAACGAGATGCTAGATCAGGGCCAACCACATTGCATATCCGACTCTGGATTTTGTCGAGGACCTTAAGACGAACAGCGGGGGCTCCAGACCATATATGGCGGCAGTATTCCATGCAAGGGCGAATGGTTGATTTATAGATTTGAAGGATGGATTCGGACGAGAAAAACTTTCTGGCGCGACACTGAGAACCAACTTGCGGTAGATGAAGCTATTGATTCAATGTATTTGTTCCATCTCAGGTCAGCGGACAGTGTGAGACCAAGCAGTCGCAAAGAGTTGCTCTCGTGGAGTTGAGCACAGACATTCGAATGAGCGGCAGGGAGGGTTCTCTGTGTGGGTAATAGAGAGAAGTTTGTCTTTGTTCAACACCCACTGAGCCCACCTGTGGCTTATACTGCAACGATGCTGAGAGAACCTTTTCTGGGGGTGAGTGCATAATCTGCCGTGATCAGCAAACGGTGGGCCTCCTCCTCGCACGAGAGCACACTTCTTAGGGATGGGAAATTCTTACGGACGTCTTCCTTCCAGAAGGCGCCCTCCCCATCCGGTTCGCGACACATTCGATCCAGAAAGCTAATGCGAAGCATATGTTGACGAATCTCAATGCTTGGCATGCCCAGACCGCCCTCAGTCGGATGAAGGCAACAGATCTCCCGAGTGACTCTGGCGGCCTTGCCTCTCCACAAGAAAGAGAACAAGAGCCTCACTAACGCCATCAAAGTGTCATACGGAAGTGGAAGTACAGAGAGTCGGTAAAGGAGAATCGGGTAGATGTGTGAAACACATACTTCCGCCCTCCCCTTTAAGGAAAGATTCCTCCGAGACCACAAATTAATTGCGATCTCGGCCTTCCCTTGCACCTCCGCCCAATTCATTTCCAACCGGAGATCAGGACCGAACCAGACGCCGAGAATCTTGACCGGTCCATCCGTCCAGTGGAAAGGTCCGGGAAGAGAAACTCCCTTCCACGCACCCAACCGCAAGCCAACAGACTTATCGCGGTTGATCTTGGCCCCTGTCACCATCTCATAACAACTGATTTCCTTGCTGACTTCGTTAATCTCGGCTCTGCTCGACACAAGAGCCGAAACGTCGTCAGCATAGGCGGAATACCTGGCCGATGTGGTAGCACCGGGCAGGGCAATTCCGCGTAGGACCGGATTCGCCTTTAACTTGCGAAGGAAAGGTTCCAACGCAAGAACGTAAAGCAAGGGCGAAAGCGGACAACCCTGACGAATGGAGCGAGACAATACGAAAGGCTCCGATCGTACTCCATT
The DNA here is from genome assembly GCA_964036315.1 of Acanthosepion esculentum. Lineage (NCBI taxonomy): Eukaryota > Metazoa > Mollusca > Cephalopoda > Sepiida > Sepiidae > Acanthosepion > Acanthosepion esculentum. The sequence continues at coordinate 66,160,823 of OZ038502.1, read as the reverse complement.
CACCTCCACCAGCGCACCGGGAGTCGCATACAGAAGTCGGATCCAGGTGCGAAAGTACGGCCCGAAACCGGCCGCCGAAAGAACAGCCTCCAGAAACCGATGGTCAACCCTATCGAAGGCCTTGGACTGATCTAAATTGATCAGCGCGGCTTCACTGTCGACTTGCTCGATGATCAGGCGTACCATATGAAGGTTGTCCTGAATAGTCCTACCCTTCACAGCACAAGTCTGTTCAGGGCCAATCAGACTAGACAGGACAAGCTGCAAACGGTTGGCCAAGATCTTAGCCAAAATCTTTAACTCTGTGTTTAACATAGTTAAAGGGCGAAAGTTACCTAACCCATCCCCTCCGTTTTTATCCTTGCGTAACAACTTGATCACGCCCCTGGTGAAGCGTTGGGGTATAGACCCCTGCTTCATCCAGTTGGCGAAAATCAGTGCCAGCAGCGGAACAAAAACGGGCGACTGCCTCAAGTACACTTCGTACGGAAGACCATCCAGTCCCGGAGACTTGTCCAGGCCAACCTGTTTCATCGCTTCCCAGATTTCTGACTCTGAAATGGGACCCTCGCACCTAGCCGCTTCAGCTGCCTCGAGGCAGGGAAAGTCGGCTAAATAGGCGTCGAACTGAGCAGGGCTCAGACCGGGCTCCCTGGTGAAAAGCTCCTGAAAGTAGTCACGAAAAGCCTCGCATATGCCCTCGTTTGTTGTCACGGTCCGCCTATCCGGCAATGTGACGCATGCGATATGTCGCTGAGATGCATTCCGAGCTTCCTCTGACCGCAATTCCGCGGCCATATTCGTAGCCTCAGAGGACATTCTTTTTAACCTAGCCCTAACTACCAGAGCTTGATCCTTCTTGATAAGCAAGGAGGCCAACTCTGCCTTAGCTAAGGCTATGTCCCCACTATCACGGGATTTCACCGCCCGATCGACCTTTTGCTCTAAAGCCGTTTGCGCCGCTAATCTATCTCGATTGAGCCGACGACTATAATCAGCAGCAAACGTTCGGATTTTAGATTTTAAATTATCCCACCAGGCATTTCCCACAACCGCACCCGTCAGTTCCCTTTGAATCATTAGTAGTAGCTGGTCCCGGAAATCTGGCTCACCAAACAATGATGAGTTGAATTTCCAGTAGCCAGCCATCCTAACCTTAGGCTTATCTAAGTTTACACGGACCCGGACAAGCCTATGATCCGAATAAACTATCTCATGAAAACTTGGACACCCTAAGAGCCCTACATCGACTCTCCTAACTAAGACTCGGTCTAGATAACTAGCCAAGCCGCCACTATTGGTCCAAGTCCACACTACCCCCGGCGGATGTTCATTTCGGTACTTATCCACAAGATCGAACCTGTCGATAAAGTCCCGAAATGGTTTCACGTCTCGGTTGTTAGTACCCGAATTTGGCCCTATACGATCTATATCGGGATCAAGGACGGCATTCCAATCACCCACTAAAACTACCCGCCGCGATGGCGTCAAAAACGGCTCGATCTGCCGAAACAAAGCAGGCCGCTCAGCATGGGCATTGGGCGCATAAACCCCAATGAGACGAAGAGCCTTATCCTTTATGGTAACATCCAGCACGCAAAGTCTGCCCGCCGGATCCGCGAAGACAAGAACACACGCAGCCTTCAAAGACTTGCTCACCAGCCAAGAGACACCCCTCGAGCGTCCATCAAAACATGCTGAATAGAGGGAAAACCCCCTAGACAGAATGCCTTCATAGTCACGAGAAGAAAAACGGGTTTCTTGGACACAACATATATTCACCCCGAGACGCTGAAGGTCACGAGAGAGCCTCACCCTTCGAGACTCGGACCTCAGGCCTCGGGCATTTATACTTGCTAACCAGAGGGCCATGATGAATACCGATTAGGGTTGCCCTCCTGCATTGAACATGGCCGGGGTCAGGACACCGACGGCCTCTCCCATTGAGCCAGTACCCATCTCACTTTTGATGGTGCCATCAGGAGACAGGCCGCCAATGTCCAGGGGAAATGTTAGTTTTAAAGCTCTATATAGGGAGGGGTGAACAAAAATCGGGTACCTCCCTGAACAAAATTGCTGTAATTTTTTCACGTTCTCATCGTCAAAGGAAGCCATCGAAGGAAACATTCCGAACGCTTCATTGGCTTCGGCCATCATAGCCCACACATTCTGACCGGCAACACCAGATCTCACCACTGTGAGGACTCTTTTTGCTTTGGGGAAGTTGTTCGGGTTTTCCACGTCCACATCATTGATTTTTCTGAAATTGAGAAGTGTTTTTAAATCTTTCATTTTTTTTGCATGAATCAAAGCTTTTTTTTCATGTTCTTTTGTGACTCGGCACACATCTTCCCCTGTATTAAAAATGGGTTTGATTTTTTTTTCAGTAGTGTGCTCAGAACTGTCTGATGATGGGCTTCTTTGCCGTTTTTGATGCTCCTGTTTTTTGGGTGTACTGATGGGAGTATGCATAGGAGAATGAACGGGAGTGGATTTCTTTGGAGATGCTTTGGACTTTTTCAGTGTGGTCATGTTGGAGGGAACCTGACTTAAGGATTTTACTACAGGGGGTGGGACCATAGGGTACTGTTTAGTTACAGGGGAAGATGGTGCCGAGAAAGAGATGGTAGATTTTTTTGCAGACTCTTGACGATTAGATTTTAAGGTGTCTCTTAATTGCAGCAATTTTTCCTTCTTTTCAAACGATGGTTCATATTGAATCATTTTTTGGCGTAATTTCTCAGAATAACTGGCCGGAGAGTCGCCCTTGGCACTGGTGGAGGGAGTGGGGCTGTTTGTGCCTTTCGATTGTTTAGTTGTGGGACGAGGTCCCGCTGCCTGACTCTTCCCCTTAGCCCTACCAACGACCTGCCATTCCCCCTCCTCCTTCTCCGCGACCGCATTAGCGGCGGGCAAAGGCTTTTCGGGGAATGGGGGCTGCGATTTAGACCCAACCGGGGGATTTTCCCCACCGGTCCTGGTCGCTGGTGTGCCCACTACAGGCGGGACGGATGGATCAGACTCGACCAAAGGGGGATTTGGTTGGGCGGGGGCCAGAACATCAGAGGCCTTCATCTCTGTGCAGGAAAGGGCAAGGTGACCAGTCTTTCCACATTTCCAGCATGCCGGTTTACGCCCGGTGACAATTATTGGCATCTTCTGGCCCTCGACAGTCAGACAGTTGGGGATAGAGCGGAAGGCTTTTTCGTCGATCATGATCTCGAAGCTCCACCCCCCGGTCAGATCATCTGAGGAAGCACTATGAATCTGCCCGAACTGGGACAGATATGCTGCTAAATGCTCCCCGACAATCTGAGGAGGAACCTCATATACGGAAACCTTGGTCCTCCGCCTGCCTTCATATTCTGTGCGAAAAATCAGGTCCTTAGTGATAAGTTCCCTTTTAGTCATGCTCTCGCAATCGGCAGGCGTGGGCAACAGTACGTCCCACATAAAGAACTTCTTTCCCTTGATGACTCTCTGAGCTTTAATGCCCAGAGAAGTCAAAGCCTTTATAACAGTGTCTTTTGTGGATCGACAAATTTTGCGCGAGCGCTTGTCGATCACAAAGACTGACACAATTCCCAGTTTTCCCAAGGCAATAAAGTCACGAAGACGCAACGATTGCAGAGAGTGAGAGAACCAGAGAAAAATCATCATTAAGGAGAGAGGACAATAAAACAATAGGTATTGAGGAGACAGAAGATGGCGATTGGCATTGCACTTAAATTTTTGAAGACAAAAGTAAAAAACTGAAAAAGAGTTATACGAATAAGAAGCGCAAAAGAAGAAACTGTTAGCATAGAACTTACGGTTGCATCAAGCCATTTCAACTGCAAAATGATGAGACCTAGCTGCCAATCTAGTCATGCGTGTAAATTCATCCAGTCGACGTACCAAACAGGAAAGCTCATCAGAACAGTTACCGTGAAAATATTTAAAGAAGAGTCACAGAGAAGCTACTCGTCCTGGGTATGAAGATAAATTACATCCGACAGCAAGGCCACTGATCAGGAGGTTTTGAGAAGCGTAGAACCACCTCTTAATTGCCGGTGTTCCATTCAGACCCGGGGTGGTAGCACCCGTTAGGGTCCCAGCTATGAGCAAACAGTTAACCTCCAAACGAGGGTCAAAATGTGTAAAACTAGGTTTTAATATCAGCAAAAAAATTTTTGTAAAAAATTATTACCAGAAAAATTGAAGAAAAAAATATTACCAACAATACATTATTACCAGCAATACTTTTTTGAAAATGATATTACCAGCAATATATTTTTGAAAAAATATTACCAAAAATACTTTTGAAAAAAAATATGACCAACAATAAAAATCTTGTCGGGATTAAATAACACCTTGAGGTCGATATGCCGTAAACCAAACCAAACCAAAGTATTTGTCTATATTTCTGAGATGAGTCTACCTCAGTGAGCGAAATAAAGGGTTCAGTTCGAAATTCCAACCACCTGAAGAAGGTCGGAGCGAACAACGGCAGAAACGTTGTGATAAATATGGCAACAAAGGTGAGGACGATAGTCCGAACAATGTAAATAGTAAACCAAACCAAACCATGGAAGCTACGTTACGGCGGTGGGAAAGTGACTGAAGCCGCGATGCCAGATACCTTCACAAGCACATTTTTCTCCCTCCAACCCCTACAGAGGAAAGCTGTATTTGGCAAACGTGAACTTTTGTGTCGGCAATAAGACGTAGTGTCAAAAGAACGGGTTTTTTTTTCTTCCCAATAACACCGCTTTTTTAACTAAGTTCACACTTTAGCAATGTTTATAGTTTTAAAATACGATGATTGGAATTGGAATAAAATCTAAGCATATGAAAGGGAATTTATACATTTTTTATTCTTGAGAATTGACAACAAAAATGATAAAAACTATTTATTTATTGGATCGTTTATTTACACTATTCATTTATTATATTATTTATTGGAATAGCAAGCAAAACATCGACTAAATACCGATCGATTCAAACTTTATATAATGGTAAATAATAAGGATTTCCTTATAGTTAGTTTAGATATTTTAATAATTTAGTAAATTTATGAATAATAAATTGTTTTCATATTTACTTCCTTAGTAATTGGTAAATAATAAATATAGTATTTAATTGTACTGGTTTTTAGAATGTTTTAAATATAAACTTATTCTTGTAAATAAACAATCTAATAAACAGTGTTTAATATTTTTGTGGGAAAATTTCAAGAACGAAAAATGTATAAATTTACTGTTATGAATAATCAAGAGTGACCTCTCCTTGTTTTGTTACTCTCCTCTTTGAGAGAGCTATTTCGCGAACCTTGTATTCTCAGTTGAATAAAGATTTCTTAAAGCCTACACTTGCGTATTTCGTCATTACATGTCATAGCTAGAACCAAGTCATGCCTGAACTTATGCAATCTCCTTAGTTTTCTGAGAAAACGTCCCCCGCTGGATTCGAACCTTTTTCTCCTACCCTTATTCTCCTGTCCGCCATGAACGATCACTCAGCTATTCAGCCGAAACGAGGAACAAGGAGGCGACATTCAGATCTAAACCAACAGTTATATTCTCACTTCATTTCTCTTCGTCTTCTAATTTGTTTATAACTAATAGGAGAGCGAATGTTATCAAGGGTGGTTTCCCCTTGTTTTGTTACTCTCCTCTTTTGAGAGAGCTATTTCTGTTTACTGAGACCATAAAAGGACACTATACGCGAACATTGTATTCTCAGTTGAATAAAGTTTTCTTAAAGCCTACACCTGCGTACTTTTTTCATTACATCTATTTTTATCATATGTTTAGGTTTTATTCCAATTGTAATGATCGCTTATTTAAAAACAATAAACTTGGTCGAAGAGTGAAGGTAGTTAAAATAGGCGGTGTCATGGGGAAAACTGTCCTTTTGACACTACGTCTTATTGCGGACAGGTTTGTCCAGGCTTGCCCTATGTTTTATATTGTAACTAAGCTTAGCAGATCGTAGTTACAGTTTCTGGGTGAGTGAGCCTGATCTAAAATTAATTAGTACTCAAAAAACACGGACAGTATTTTCCAATACTCGGTCATGATGATTTGTGATTTCGTGGTAACACAGGGGTCCCCGAAAAGTTTCGTCTAGACCTAGTCTCGTCCAATATATAAAAATGAATATATATGTGCGTGAAGAATTATATTGATGCAAAACACAAAAAAAACAAGAAAAACATCATTCTTTTTTTTGTTTAAATTTCTACTCACAGAGAAATGAGTGAAAGGAATACGGACTTATAGTTCGATATTCGCCTCAATATTGACAGAGAAGCGTTTCTGCAAAATAAAGCAATAATTTGATCTTTAGCGCCGTCTTTAACATGAAAAACCATGTGGTACGTGTATTTAAAAAGAGAGAGAAAAAAATAAAGAGCAAGACAGATGTTGATATAAATAGACCGAATTTGGGGGAAGTGTCATGCAAATCTGAAAACGTGTCTTGAGTTCACAGGTAAAAAAAAAAACAAAAAAATCTCGCAACAAGAAAAACTTCCCCGCAAAAAAAAAACTTTCCACCGACTGCGAAATCAGTACAAATATAGATACGAGAGAGGAAGCAACGCCATTGTTTCGATAGGCGAATTTCCGGAACTGAACTGAGGCATGTCGGGAGATCTTTGACAACTATTGCTGCCATTTTTTTTGTTTTTGTTTTTATATCTTTCTTACTGTTTGTTTAATTACCTATTTATGTCTCTTTACATCTATCGCAGCCGATCAAGATAAACTATAGTTAGGAATCGTCTGTCAGTTAAATTAACTGTCTAAACAAATAAAACGCTACGTCTATCATAAATTGGGTTATTTGGTAAAGAATTAGCCAATCAAAAAGTAAGTGCAGCAATGCGATGGGATGAAAAGAAAGAAAGAAAGAAAGAAAGAAAGAAAGAAAGAATGAACGAAATAAAGAAAGAAAGAATGAAAGAAAGAAAGAATGAAAGAAAGAAAGAAAGAAAGAATGAATGAAAGAAAGAAAGAAAGAAAGAAAGAATGAAAGAAAGAAAGAGAGAGAAAAAAATGCAGAAGAAGGAATTCAGAACAAAGAAAATGAATATCTGTCTATATTTCTAAGATGAGGTATTGTAACTATTTACACTGTTTACATTGTTTGGTCGAAGTAATCCAATGACTTCACTCACAGAGCTGTGAGTTCAATACCTAGCCACACCAAAAGGTGAACACAAACATGGAGATTTGAGTTACTAAAGGGAAACAACTTAAACTGAGATATCCAGAAAAGGCATGGCACGTGGAACTAGAACAATCTACTTCGGTGGACGAAATAAATGGTTTTCGGTTCGAAATTTCAGCGTATATCCGCTGAAGAAGTCCAAAGCGTACAACGGCCGAAAAACGTCGTGAATGCGACAATATAGATGAGAACAACAGCCCAAACAATGTAAATAGCGTATAAAGAAGAAGATAAGAGTAATTCGGAGAAGAAAAGATGGCAGTATGAACGAATGAAAAAGAAAAATGGACACTAAAAAGAACAGAGATATCAAACAAGTGTAAAGGATGGAAGAGAAATAAGCAGATAAAGAAGTAAACGGGATATATCCATCAGTCTACCATTCGTCCATGCTTAGAATATTGCTGCCGCATACGGTCCGGTACCCCTGCTGTTTACTTCCTTGATAAGATCCAAAGAAGAATCAGCAATATTATTAGTGCTGATCTGGCGGTTCGGCTTCAGTCACTTTCCCACCGCCGTAAGGTTGACTCCCTGTGTCTTTTCTATAATTACCTTCATCGTAATTGTTCAGGTGAGCTCTTCGCTATACAACCTAGACTTCGTGAATTTAAGCGCAAGACTAGTACTGGGCTGGCGACATGTATCCGTAAATTCTATGCTAACAGTTTCTTTTCATTCACTTCTCCCTTGTGGAACTCCCTTCCAACGCCATGCTTTCCAGCCAACTTAAATCTACAAAAGTTTAAATGCAATGTCAATCGCTATCTACTGTGATCCTGATTACTTTTTTTTTTCTTTTCACGCATTATTAATGTTTCTGTTCCTAATTCTTCCACACTCTGTAACACCTTTAGTGGCTTTACTGTCTTGCACGAGGTAATACCGATGAAAAAATCAAAATACAAATAAAAGAAAGAAAAGCAATTAAAAACAAAATCAATTAAAAATGAAATCTTGAAAATACAGAAAATTTTCAAGGAATAGGCTTCTTCATGGTCAACACCCAGCCCGTACCAGACATGCTTATATAGACAAACCCTGTACCCATCAATGGTAACGTAGTACAGGGTTAAACTCTGCAACTGAAGGTTTTATTCTTGCTGCATAGGAACAAGTCTTGCTCACTAGAAATTACCAAGCACACATACTGAAAAAGTGTTAAACCGAAACTGCAGATTTTGTGATAAATATCCAGAAACAATTGACCATTTTGTATCAGCTTGCACAGTGTTAGCACTGACTGAATATAAAACTTAACATGATAGATTGGGCCAATATCTGCACTGGAAAATGTTCAACTTTTACGAAAAGGAAACTGCAAGATACTGATATGAACATCGACCAAACTCGGTTACAGAGATAGGACCTGTAATAACTTTAAGGGACTTTACAATACACACGGACAGTACAATCAGAGCTAATCGTCCAGACATCGTGATCAAAGACCACAAGAACAGAATGTGCTTTCTTATAACTATGAAAAGCTTCAAAGACAAGAATCTTGAAGTGGAAATCTCAAAAATGTAGCACATGAGGACATTATTAATTCCAGTTGTAGCTGGAGCACTCGGATTGATCGGAAAAGGTCCCGATAGACTCATTGAAAGGAAATACAAAAGTTGTCTTCACAAGTACAGCTTACATATTACGAAGAGCTTTATCTATGTAAAATGTGTCTGATCTAGGTTGTCTTTTTTCGGCTTTGTTCATTACAAAAATGACCAGTTGAAAATATCATGAAGCCATTTCTGACCTTAGATCTCTGATTGGGACCCGGATTGAAATGTGTATACAACAGAAATCAAAGAAGAAGAAGAAGAATAAGGGGGAGGAGGAGGAGGAAGAAGAAGAAGAAGAAGAAGAAGAAGAAGAAGAAGAAGAAGAAGAAGAAGAAGAAGAAGAAGGAGGAGGAGGAGGAGGAGGAGGAAGAAGGAGGAGGAGGAGGAGTAGAAGAAGAAGAAGAAGAAGAAGAAGAAGAAGAAGAAGAAGAAGAAGAAGAAGAAGAAGAAGAAGAAGAAGAAATTACCACGCACACATACTGAAAGATTGTGTTAAGCCAAAATGCAGATTCTGTGATAAATATCCCAAAACATTTGGCCATTTTGTATCAGGTTGTGCGATACTGGCACCCACTGAATATAAAACACCGCACCACAGAGTAGGCCAATATCTGCACTGGAAAATCTGAAACTTTTACGGAAAGGAAACTGCAAGAAATTGGTATGAACATCACCCAGGCCCGGTTACGGAGATAGGGCCAGTAACAATTTTATGGGACTTTAAAATACAGACAGACAAAACAATCAGATCTAATCGCCCAGACATCGTGATTAGAGACCGCAAAGACAAAAAAATGCCTCCTTATTAATATAGCAGTCCCTAAGATCTTAAAAAAACTATCAAAATACAAGGACCTTGAAATCGAAATCTCAAAAAATGTAGCACATGAGAGCGTCAACAATTCCAGTTGTAGTTGGAGCCCTCAGATTAACTGGAAAAGATTCCAATAGATTAATTGAAGGGATTCCTGGAAGCCCATGCCTTAAAGAAATACAAAAAATTGTTCTCACGAGTACAGCCCACACCTTACGAATGTAAAATAAGTTTTTTTTTTAATTGCTCAGTGGAAAATGTCATGATGCCATTTTTGACCTTAGGTCTCTGGTTGGGACGCGAAAAGAAATGAGTACACACAAGAAATCGAAGGAATAATAATAATAATAATAATAATAATAATAATAATAATAAACAAAATTTAAAATAATAAATAAGACTTAATTACTACAAGTATGATGTCTGACACGACAATGTGACATCAACATTACTTGCGGACATTTTATCACGAACGACGGTAACTTCAGCGTTACTTGAGTGACCCCTGAGTGACCCCTGACCCAAAGAGTTGGTGAATTCAATCCCTGGCTACAGCAGAGGAATAACAACTTAGAGAGTTGAGTTACTAAGCTGAGATACCGAGATGGCACTTGGAATTAAACTAATCTATCCCCGTAGACTAAATAAAGGGTTCGGTTCGAAATTTCAATGTATATACTCTGAAGAAGCATGCTACGGTCGAAACGTCGTGGACAACAGTCCGATCGATGTAAACACTGTAAATACTTGCATACATTAATTTCAACTCTTCTTATTAATAACTGTATTGTTTCTTTCCACCTAAACTGACATCTGAATTTGAACAGTAACTGCTAAACAGTTATATCTTATATTATTATATTTATTGTTATGTTATTATAATATATAATATATTATATTATTATTATCTTATTATATTTATTATTATATTCAAATAATATATATATATATATATATTATTATATTATTATTATCTTATATTATTATACTAGCAGCATGGCCCGGCGTTGCCCGTGCTTGATTCAAAAATCGTACGACTCATCCAGCAATCGCTATCACTTGACTTAAAATATTTTTGCCCTTCCTTGCCTTTAAAGGAGTGCCCTTTGCCGTGCTGATGTTGCTACATGCCTTACTTCTTGCCTATCTCACACTGCGAAATTTTTCTAAGCTCTATTCTAAACATTAAATCTGTTACGAAAAAAGAACTAAACAAAATGAACACAAAACGATCAGCTTTAAAAAAGGACTCGTAACTGGAAAAACCGAATGAAAAAAGAATGTTAACAACAAATAATTTTTCACACCCAACCCAGTTCTGCGGAATCAGAATCAACGTTGAGCAAAATGCAAGCGAATGAGACAATTGGAGTAAAGTGCCATGCAGATTTAAATTTTTCCCACTTGTGACGAATGCAGCTATCGATTTTTCTGGCATGCTAGCATGCTGGTTAACATTCGTGTCAGTCAGCTGCTGGCTCTCACGCCGGCCAATAGAATCTTCCTGCCTATTCGTGGCAGTCAGCTATAGGCTCTCACACTGGCCAGTAGAAAATGGCAGCAAACTACATGAAAACTGCCGTAGAAGCATGAAAAAATCGATTATTTCCACTATCGATAGGAGTTGGGAAATGCAAAGTGGGTCTTGACCTTATTACTAACTTGGAGCATGTGCATGTAAATTTTGGTGCAAATCCGTCGAAAAATTCGGCCGTGCATTCGTTACACACACACACACACACACACACACACACACACACACACACACACACACACACACACACACACACACACACACATCCTGTCTTTTATAGATAGAGATTTATTATTATAATATATATATATAATATAATATATTATATTATTATATTATTATTATCTTCTATAATTTAATGTGGAGTAGTCGAAATCGTAGGCTCGACCAAAAATTACCCGTAAACCCCGTATAAAATGGGATCGGGTAGCTGTTTGCCGAAACAAGACTCTGACCTTCGACATAGCCTCGTGTGGGAATCCTCACTGCCCGGAGTTAGAGAGTTTGACCAGCACAGCTGGAGACGAATCTCCAACTGCAGACCAACATACAGTATTTACTACTGCATTTATGTGAATGGGGACATACCCATTATCGTCCATAGGTATGCTACAACACCACCCTAATTAAAATCAAACAATTCTGTAAGTAGAAAATACTTCGAGAGCCTAGTAATAACAATATTCCCGATCTGAAGACCATATGCGAAGAAGAATGGAACAAAATACCAAATAGAATTTTCAAATCATTAATAGAGAACTAAAAGAGTTTGATTGTTGAATTATGGTTGTTGAATTATGGTTGTTGAATAATGTTTTTTCTTCAAAGTATTAAATGTAGAATATGTATTCTTTTTTGTATTGTAGAATACTTTTTTTATCCATTAAAATGGATAAATGGCATTTATTTCTATGAAATGAAATATTTTTCAGTTTTCTATTCATATTTAGTCATTATGCATCTGTGTACGGTTAATTATATGAAACGTGTATTTATTCATTAGGTGGAAATACAATAAATTAAATTTTTTTATGTGTAGGAATATTTGTTTGCCCCCCAATATATATACATATATATATATATATATATATATATATATATATATATATATATATATATATATATATATATGAGGACGCAACCGAGTGGTTAGAACGTTCGCTTTCTGATCATGAGACTCGGATTCGAATCTCACTATGGTCGATTTGTCGTTTGGAGAGGATCTTTGGAAAGTACCTGTAAAACATACGACCCAAGCCTTGTGTGTGAAATTGGGTAGACGATAGCTCTGCTAGCACAAAATCACACGTCATCGTGTGCTGGCGTTGTTCAGATTGTTGATCATTCTAGATAATATGCTCTCTCCTAACAGAGAGCATATTATCCTTATTCATATATATCGTAATCACGATCCAATTCATATTTATATATATATATCCAATTCATATCCACGATATCACTATCCAATTTATATATATATATATATATACATATATATATATATATATATATATATATATATATATATATATATAATCGCATTCTTCGACCTCGTTCTCAGTATTGATGTGATTAAAACTATTTTAATCGGTGAAGTATCCTCTCCGGAGTTTGTTTAACGAAGTGAACGTTCCAAAAACTGACTGAGTGGAATTTATTCATAGCCAATGGAATAATGAGGATAATTCGCCCCTGTGTATCAACCATGGCTTGAAAGATCCAAACTGGTGGAACTAAGCATGTAGCTCTTCTGAACATTTTCCATTGAAATAGCGATAGAGTAGGAGAGGATAGAAGCATTTCATCTATTCGAAATTGGTTGCAACTTAAGACAATTCACCGACCACCAATATTTTAAAATAATTTTGGAGTTTTTGTTGTGCATATAAACGTACCAATTTTTGTAAACACAAGCTTCCATACCCGACATTATCAGAAAATAAGAGCAATAACTATAGTAAATTTAAAGTCAAAGTACCTAAAATTCAATGAAACCTTAGATTACGGACAATATTTTCCTAATTTTTAAAGATTACTAGATAGTTAAAAATTTAATAATAAAACCGCTCATGTTATATTCCTCGAGTAAATTTTACAGATATCTTCACCATAGAAAAAATTACATAAACATCCGTCTTTCAGTCAAGCTGTCAACACTTTAAATAAACAGTTACGGCTGTGTTAAAAATGCATATCTGTAATATTTTAAGCTAAAAGTAAGCAATATTTGTTTCAAATCAGATTAATTCAACTTTAAATCAGCTAATAAAGTTTCAGAAAAGTATATTTTATTTTTGATTTTTTTTTAATAAAGAGAATTACATTATGATGAAAGATAACGAAGAATGGTACTAAAAACAGCAATTTTAAAGCAAAAGCTCCTTCCAGTTCATTCAAATTAGTTTTGGGATACAGCAAAATATTTTCCATGTTGGATATATATGAATTTAATCTATAAGCTTATTTGGATTTTTATTAAAATTTTAATGTCAAATTGAGACTTTCTTCGCGTGAAGTTGGGTTTTATGGGATTCTAGGACATCCTTTGAAATATATCGAATATGTGATCGTGTCATTGTTAGAAAACGTTTTTTTCGGTTTAATCTATCTTCGTATACGATCTCGGTGGTTTGTTTACGTTTTGGCGTAAACTTTAAAAAGCACCTTTCTTAAGGCTTTCTTCAAACAAAATCATGTGTTATGGAACTCCCTAACTATAAAATACATCGACTATGTGATCATAGTATTGTTAGAAAACATTTTTTAAGGGTTGGATCGATTTACTATGAATTTCACACACAAAGTCGATCCATAAACTCGTGAAGTGCCCGCTAGAATAAATGAATTTATTACTGGACACCATAAAATAATTCCGTGGCTTTTTCCTAGCCAAAATTGTGACTCGTGACTTTCTTCCTGTGACTTATTACCGACTACAAGAAAATATCATGTCTTGACAAAAAATAAGACAAATTTTAATATTATTTACATTATTCGGACTATTGTCCTCATCTTTGTCGCCATATTTATTACAATGTTTCGGCCCCTGTACGCTCCGGCCTTCTTCAGGTGGTTGAAATGTCGAACTGAACCCTTTATTTCGCTCACTGGCGTAGACTGTTCTAGTTCCACGTGCCAAAGGGTTCAGTTCGACATTCCAACCACCTGAAGAAGGCCGGAGCGTACAACGGCCGAAACGTTGTAATAAATATGGCGACAAAGATGAGGACAGTAGTTCGAATAATGTAAATAATGTACGTAATACCTCATCTCAGAAATATAAACGGAAATTTGAATATATTTACAATTAAAACCCTATAAAAAAAATTAAATATAAGGGATAAAAGGTTAAAAGGGGACCTATTAGTTTCTTCTTTTTTTTGGGGGGGGGGGTCTTTTTTGTGTCGGGGGGGGGGTAAATCGACGACTGCCAACTGTTCCTTTTCCCGAGAGGTGTTTTTCATTTGTAAAACTGGTGGCTTTAAAAAAAAACTGGGGTACACTAAAAGTATTCACAGTAAATTCGGAACTAATACATCGTTTTATTGCTGATTTCTCTTTCTCTCTCTCTCTCTATCTCTCTCTCTCTCTCTCTCTCTCTCTTTCTCTCTCTCTCTCTCTCTCTCTTTCTCTCTCTCTTTCTCTCTCTCTCTCTCTCTTTCTCTCTCTCTCTCTCTCTCTCTTTCTCTCTCTCTCTCTCTCTCTTTCTCTCTCTCTCTCTCTCTCTCTTTCTCTCTCTCTCTCTCTCTCTCACTCTCTCACTCTCTCACTCTTTCTCTCTCTCTCTCTCTCTCTCTCTCTCTCTCTCTCTCTCTCTCTCTCTCTCTCTCTCGTTTTATTCATGACTTTATTGTCTGGTTTTATTGTTGACTCTCTCTTTCGCTTTATTCCTGAATTTCTCTCTCTTTCTTGTTTTATTTTTGACTGTCTCCCTCGTTTTATTTCAAACTCTCTCTCTCTCCCTCCCTCCCTCCCTCCCTCCCTCCCTCCCTCCCTTCCTGGTTTTATTCGCGATTCTCTATCTCTCTGTTTATTCTTAATTCTCCATCTCGTTTTATTCCTGACTCTCTCTCTCTCTCTCTCTCTGTCTTTCTCTCTCATTTTATTCTTTATTCTCTCTCTCTCTCTCTCGTTTTATTACTGACTCTCTATCTCCCTCGTTTTATTCGTGATTCTTTTTCTTTCGTTTTATTCCTGATTCTCTCCCTCCTCTCTCTCTCTCTCTCTTGTTTTATTGCTGTCTCTCTCTCTCCTTTACTCTCGTTTTATTCCTGACTCTCTCTCTCTTTTGTTTTACACCTCTCTTTCTCGTTTTATTACTGACACACACTCTCTCCCTCTGTCGTTTTAGCTCTCTCTCTCTCTCTCTTGTTTTGTTGCTGACTCTCTCTCTCTCTCTCCCCCTCGTTTTATTCATGGTTTTCTCTCTCTCTCTCTCGTTTTATTCCTAATTCTCTCTCTCTCTCTCGTTTTATTCCTGAATCTCTCTTGTTCTCGTTTTATTCCTGACTATATCTCTCTTTCTCCCCCCCCCTAATACTGACCTAAAGGAAGGAAGGAAGGGATCGACCAAAGAATGTTACTTTCCATTGTTTTCCACACTTTCATCTTCCTAACAACCCACCTCACCTACCCGCGTACGTATCTATCTGCTTGCGTTATTTCGTCTTACATAGATTCTTGGATGCACGTATGTAAAGAGATTTACAACAGACTGGATTATTTTGGGATTCTCGAAGTGCGTGTGTTTGTGTGTATTTTTATTCTCATGCGTCAGTACGGGGCGGGAGGTAATATTTTCGGGTGTCAGTGTTGTCGTATGTTTATACTCCTTTTGCGAACGATTTGCCAAAGAAAACAAGTTCGACATGAATCCGTTCTTGTAGTCGAAATACACGAAGAAGTTCAGACAGGACTTAGAGATTGGTAGAATTATCTTCTGGTATCCATTGGGCTAAATAAACTTTGATCGGGGGCCAAATCTACGGAGAGGGGTGAGCTCACTAAGAATGATTTGCAAAACCTATTCAACAAAAACAAAAAGAGACGCTATTCTCTACCAAGTGTTCCAAGACTTAGGACTCAAGATGAACCATTCCAAAACAAATACTCTGATCTGGAATTGGAATGAAATCAGTGATGGCACATGCCTAGAATCCATCATAAAAACTTCAGAATGTGGTATTCTTCTTCTTCAATGTATCTCTTCAAGACGTGGGTGATCATAGGTCTCCACAACTTCCTATCCCTTGTAGCTCTTAGTAAGTCTTGTTCTCTCATAACCCCTGTTCGGCAGATTACATAAGCTCATTAGTTATAAGTTATTCACCACTTTCCCCGCTTCAGTATGACCTGTGAGTGTCAAATTCTCCGAGCCTTCTTCCCTCATTATGTGCTCTAAAAATTTCAACTGTCTTTTTCTAATTCTGTTTCCATTCTCCATACATCTTACTCATTACTCACATGTTCAGTCCATAATAATTTTTGAATCGTTCAACCACAAGCAAGGCGATAAAGTCTCTAAGATGCAAGCGGTTACAGGGAGTGAAAGAGAACGAGAAGACTATAGCGAAGAGAAAGGACAATAAAGAAACAGGATTCAGGAAGATGACAAGTGACGTTGCATTTAAATTTTTGAAGATTGTCGGCGGGGAAAGGACTTCCACAGGAGATAAATGTGGGAAAAGGTATTATCAGAATAGGACTGGTGGTTGCATATAGCTAGTTCAACATTAAAACGGCGAGACCCAGTTGCCAACCAAGTGAGTCAGTTATATGCCATGCGTGATAAACGCTTAGACGAGCATGTATCTTTCGATACATGACTGACGAGGCAGATTTTTTCCCGCAGTAGGTTGCCATTTCTTTCTGCGGTAGACCAGTTGCCATCCAAGGCTATAGAACCTGGTCTGTCCTGCTATTTACCCATAGCTGGGGGTGGGGTGGAGAAGAGGATTCATATCTTTCCCAAGGATATTAGCAGGTATGTGAATGCAATGGATTTGACTGGAGTTCGAACTCGGCTCAGTCCGAGCCGCTATCCATTACTCCACCGTGCCTCACACCGTGTCAATCTAGTAGCACGCTTAAATTCGTGCAGTCAAGGCACTGAGGGGAAAAGCTGACCAGAAACATCACCACGGAAATATTTGTAGAAAAGACAGAGGGAAGCCATGTCACGTCGGTGGGAAGGTAGCTGAAGTCGACATGACAGATCAGTATCAATTACATTATTCTCAGTATCCTTCTGTTGAACCACATTTCTGTTGCCTCATGTTAATTCTTCGTCTGGAGAGTATTCACTGCCATATAAGAGAACCGATATTGCATATCAGTTCCGTGTACTAAACACTAAATACTTACTAAACGATGGTAATGTGTGATATGGTGGTCCCAAGATTACGGTCTGTTTGAATGTTCACATCCGAGATCTTGACTTGGCCGTATTCGATCACCTTCACTGGCTTTAGGCGGTACCATTTCTGTTGGACTTCAAGTTCATACTTACTACATATTATTATTAGTAGCAATAACATTATTATCATGATTATTATTAATGCTACCATATGTTTTATCAGTACATCCATATAAACATCAGGCAGGAGTTTAAATATCTGGAAGCATTTTAACAGAGAATGGAACGGGCGACACCGAAATCCGAAAAAGAAAATAATCATTAAAAAGAGGGCTGGATTGCAATGCGTTATGCATCCGCTTATATTGTAGTGAATGATGGACAATCTCCCACAGATGAGGAGAAAACTAGAGGAATCAGAAATGTGGTTATACAGAAGGATACTGAGAATTTTATGGACGGAGTAAGTAAGCAACAAGGAAGACTTAAAGAAAATGGCCACAGAAAGAACACTTCTGCTCAGAATCAGGAAAAGCCAGCTGAAATTCCTTGGACACATGATGAAGAAAGACGGCTTGGAAAAATTAACATTCATGGGGGATATTGCGGTCGAGTGGAGTATTTATCACGGAGCATATCGAAGGCAAGAGATTTATTTATTTATTTATTGGATTTTGTTAATATCTATGAATCTCCGCGGACGCAAATGAATGAAAACAAAAACACATCCAAAATAGAAAAAAAAAATTGAATAAATATATAAAAATCATCTGGAAACGAATAAAAAATACATCTAAACACGAATAAAAAATAAATGAAAACAAAAAACACATTTAAAAACAGATAAAAATAATAGAAAATTTTTAAAAAATCTGGAAACGAATAAAAATATTGAAAAATATATAAAATAAACATCGAAAAACTAATAAACAGAATGAAAAAATGCAAAAACATCCAGAAAAGAATAAAAAAGGATAAAAAAAAATGCAAAAACATCCAGAAATTAATAAAAAAGAATGAAAAAAATACAAAAAAATCCAGAAAAAATAAAAAATAATGAAAAAATACAAAAACATCAAGAAACGAATAAAGACTGAATGAAAAATACAAAAAAATTCCATAAAAAATAAAAAAGAATGAAAAAAATTCGAAAACATCCAGAAAAGAATAAAAAAGAAAGAAAAATACAAAAACATCGAGAAATGAATTAAAAATGAAAAAAATACAAAAACATCGAGAAACGAATAAAAAACAGAAACGAAGGAAAACAGAATAAAAAAATACAGAAACGAAGAAAAACGGAATGAAAAAATAAAAAACATGCAGAAACGAATAAAAAGAAGGAAAAAAATTCAAAAACATAGAAATGAATTTAAAAAAATGAAAAATTTAAAAAACATCAAGAAACGAATGAAAAAAGAATGAAAAAATACAAAAACATCCAGAAATGAATAAAAACAGAATGAAAAAAATTCAAAAACCATCCAGAAACGAATAAAAACAGAATGAAAAATTACAAAATATCCAGAAAAGAGTAAGAACAATGTAAAAAATACAAAAACATCCAGAAACGAATAAAAAAGAATGAAAAAGTACAAAAACATCCAGAAACGAATAAAAATGAATGAAAAACATACAAAAACATCCAGAAACGAATAAAAACAGAAATGAAAAATTTCAAAAACATCCAGAAAAGAATAAGAAGAACGAGAAAATACAAAAACATCCAGAAAATAATAACAAAGAATAAAAAAGTACAAAAACATCCAGAAAAGAATAAAAATAGAATGAAAAAATAAAAAAAACATCCACAAACCAATAAAAACAGAATGAAAAAAATACAAAAACATCCAGAAAAGAATAAAAAAAGAAAGAAAAAAACAAAAACACCTAGAAACGAATAAAAAAAGAATGAAAAAAATACAAAAACATCCAGAAAAGAGTAAAAAAGAATGAAAAAAGTACAAAAGATCCAGAAAATAATAAAAAAAGAAAGAAAAAATACTAAAACATCCAGAAACGAATAAAAAAGAATGAAAAAAGTAAAAAAACATGCAGAAAAGAATAAAAATGAATGAAAAAATACAAAAAATTACAGGAATGAATAAGAAAGAATGAAAAAATACAAAATCATCCAGAAACGAATAAAGAAATGAATAAATACAAAAATATACCGATATGAATAAAAATGAATGAAAAAAATACAAAACATCCAGAAAATAATAAAATAGAATGAAAAAATAGAAAAGAAATACAGAAATGAATAAAAATGTATTAAAAAAATATAAAAAAACATCCAGAAAAGAATAAAAAAGAATGAAAAAAATACAAAAACACCCAGAAACGAATAAAAACAGAATGACAAAATACAAATACATCCAGAAAATAATAAAAAAGAATGAATAAATAAAAAACTTACAGAAATGAATAACAAAGAATGAAAAAAATATATAAAGACATCCAGAAACGAATAAAAAGAGAATGAAAAAGATGCAAAAACATCCAGAAAAGAATAAAAAAAAGAAAGAAAAAAACATCCAGAAGAGAATAAAACGAATGGAAAAAATACAAACACATACAGAAATGAATAAAAAAAAATACAAAAACATCCAGAAATGAATTACAAAGAATGAAAAAAAAACAAAAGCATCCAGAATCGAATAAAAACAGAATGAAAAAATACAAAAACATCTAGAAATGAATAAAAAAAAGAATGAAAAAATACAAATATATCCAGAAACGAATAAAATATAATGAAGAATAAAAATACAAAAAATACAAAAAAAAATTATGTTCTTCTAATGAAAGATAGGAAAAAAGTGAAAGAAGGAAAAAAATGAAAGAAAGGAAAAAATGAAAGGAAGGAAAAAATGAAGAAAAAAAATGAAATAAAAGAAATGAAAAATAAATGAAAAATGAAAGAAAAGAAATTACATAAAAAAATGAAAGAAAAGAAATGAACAAATGAAAGAAAAGAATCTAAAGAAAGAAAAGTAATCCAAAGAAAGGAAAGAAATCCAAAGAAAGCAAAGAAATCCAAAGATAGGAAAGAAATCGAAAGAAAGGAAAGAAATCCAAAGAAAGAAAAGAAATCTAAAGAAAGAAAAGAAATCCAAAGAAAGAAAAGAAATCCAAATAAAGAAAGGAAATCCAAAGAAAGAAAAGAAATCTAAATACAGGAAAGAAATCTAAATAAAGGAAAGAAATCCAACGATAGGAGAAGAAATACAAAGAAAGCAAAGAAATGTAAAGAAAGCTAAGAAATCTAAAGAAAGGAAAGTAATCCAAAGATAGGAGCAGAAATCCAAATAAAGAAAAGAAATCCAAAGAAAGCAAAGAAATCTAAATACAGGAAAGAAATCTAAATAAAGGAAAGAAATCTGAAGAAAGGAAAGAAATCCAAAGAAAGGAAAGAAATCTAAAGAAAGAAAAGAAATCCAAAGAAAGCAAAGAAATCCAAAGAAAGAAAAGAAATCCAAATAAAGAAAAGAAATCCAAAGAAAGAAAATAAATCTAAACAAAGGAAAGAAATCTAAATAAAGGAAAGAAATCTAAAGAAGGGAAAGAAATCCAAAGAAAGCAAAGAAATCTAAAGAAAGGAAAGAAATCTAAATAAAGAAAATAAATCCAAAGAAAGAAAAGAAATCGAAAGAAAGAAAAGAAATCTAAATAAAGAAAAGAAATCTAAAGAAAGTAAAGAAATCCAAAGAAAGAAAAGAAATCTAAAGAAAGGAAAGAAATTCAAAGAAAGAAAAGAAATCTAAAGAAAGGAAAGAAATCCAAAGAATGAAAAGAAATCTAAAGAAAGGAAAGAAATCCAAAGAAAGAAAAGAAATAAAAAGAAAGAAAAGAAAGAAAAGAAATCCAAAGAAAGCAAAGAAATTTAAATACAGGAGAGAAATTTAAATAAAGGAAAGAAATCTAAAGAAAGAAAAGAAATCCAAAGAAAAGAAAAGAAATCCAAAGAAAGAAAAGAAATCCAAAGAAAGAAAAGAAATCTAAAGAAAGGAAAGAAATCCAAAGAATGAAAAGAAATCTAAAGAAAGGAAAGAAATCCAAAGAAAGAAAAGAAAGAAAAAGAAAGAAAAGAAAGAAAAGAAATCCAAAGAAAGCAAAGAAATTTAAATACAGGAAAGAAATTTAAATAAAGGAAAGAAATCCAAAGAAAGAAAAGAAGCCCAAAGAAAAGAAAAGAAATCTAAATAAAGAAAAGTAATCCAAAGATAGGAAAAGAAATCCAAAGAAAGAAAGAAATCCAAATAAAGAAAAGAAATCCAAAGTAAGCAAAGAAATCCAAATAAAGAAAAGAAATCCAAAGAAAGCAAAGAAATCTAAATAAAGGAAAGAAATCTAAATAAAGAAAGAAATCCAAAGAAAGAAAAGAAATCCAAAGAAAGAAAAGAAATCCAAAGATAGGAAAAAAATGAAAGAAAGGAAAAAAATGAAAAAAAAAAACCAGAATGAGCTAATTGGTTGATGACACCTTCTGTGTGTTTAATTGAGAGTTGAAGGCATTTCATGAAGTTTTGAATAGTTTGCATGTAGCTCTCTGTCCCACCTATGAAAAGGAGAGAGATATTGCTTTATCATTCTTGGATATGTCGGTACAAAGACAAAGTTCTAACTTTTGTGTATATTTGCATACTGAAAACCCACATTTAGTAGATTATAGACCAGCTGGGATTCATTTTGTCCTAG
The DNA here is from genome assembly GCA_964036315.1 of Acanthosepion esculentum. Lineage (NCBI taxonomy): Eukaryota > Metazoa > Mollusca > Cephalopoda > Sepiida > Sepiidae > Acanthosepion > Acanthosepion esculentum. The sequence goes on along the minus strand of OZ038502.1, from coordinate 66,138,645 downwards.
ACAGTAAAAAATTAATATAAAAACCATATTAGTCCATTGGGCCTTCTTGATCTGTTCTAAGAATAAATTAGAACAGGAATAAGAATCTATTCAGAAAATATTTTGTGATAATGGCTGTCCTCTAGACATAGTGAAATCTAATATTAATGCTAAGATTACAGTGTACTATAAGTCAAAAACTTTTGGGACTGAAAATGTCCTCTATATCTTAGATTGCTGTGGATAGGCAAAGCTAGCGTGAGGTTTATAAAGAAAATCAATCTAGTGTTAGGGAATATTATTTTTTAGTCAATTCACACATTATATTCTTTTTGAGTCACGTTGAAATCTTCTATGCTAGTTCTGTAATATTTGAATTTAAATGGCAGTATGTTTTGGTTTCATCTGCGTTTTTCTTATGATAGTGGTAGCTGTAATTTTTCTCGTCCACAAATATTTTTCTGTCAGTGTTTGATTTTCGGAACGTAGCCATGAATCCCAAATAAAAATATAATCTATAAAATCCAGAATCTATTAGATGTCACTGCTGGAGTGAACTGAAAATGCTAGCTTAATTTTCTCTTGTTTTAAAAAATAAATTGTTCCCTCTATTTTATTTATTTATGGTTTGGTTTGGTTTGTTTTACAGCATATCAACCTAAATGGGTTATTTAATGCCGACAAGGTTTTTATTGCTAATAATATATTTTTCTTCAAAAATGTATTTCTGCGAATATTTTTTTTCAGAAATATATCGCTGGTAATAATTTTGTCTTCAAAAATGTATTGCTGGTAATATTTTTTGCAAAAACGTATTGCTGTATTAAAACCTATTTTTACACTTTCATAGTGTTTGGGCCAGAGTTTAGAGGGGATTAACTATTAATTTGCCAATAGCTGGGACCTTAACAGGTGCTACCGGGTCAGGGTGAAACTGGGAACACCAGCAATTAAGAGGTGGTTCCACGCTCCACAAAACCTCCTGATCAAAGGCCTTGCTGTCGGATGTAGTTTATCTTCATACCCAGGACGGTTTTATTTACAGTAACTACCTTTCTGCTTGTTTAGAGTAATTAAAGGTATTGATGTGCAAATTTCTATAGTAAACAACTCTCTAAAAATGGTAACTTTAAAAAACTTATCAGAGGTATGCAATTATCTAAGGACGCATTTGTCTAGGGACGCAAATGTCAAAGGACGCAGTTGTCTGGTACGCAACTATTCGTTTTCATATTAATTTCTCACCCATTCATAATGACATTGTTAGACAGGAGCAGAGTGTGCGTTGAAATGTTGGCCATTCAAAGTCGTCCGCTCCTTGAAGGATGTTTTAAGGATTAACACTTTATTCCGCAAAGTTCAAGGTTTTAACACTTTCCGGAAAAAATAACCATCTAAATCGGACGTCTTACGTCTAGGCAAGTGATTATTTCCGAGAGGCTGCGACAGAAAATCGCCTCGTATCTGATGTCGCTAATATTTTGTAATGTATTCTCGAATGTAAATCGATGGATGTGCAGGTAGCATAACGGCCAACGGCACAGAAAGTGACATCTGCGAACCGAATCGAAGTTCAGTCCAAGTCCGTTGCGTCCACATCCTACTAATACTCTTGGGAAAAGCAGGAATTCATTTCTTCTCCATCCAAATATGGCTTAAGTAGCAAAGAAATGCGGATTTTCTGCGTCCTGGGTATGACGATAGACTATATCCGCGTCCTGGTTAAACGATAAACTACATCCAACAGCAAGGCCTTTGATCAGGAGGTTTTGATGAGCGTGGTAACACTTCTTAATTGCTGGTGTTCCCAGGTCCACTTCGACCCAGGGTGGTAACACTTGTTAGGCTCCCTGCTATGGGCAAATAGTTAATCCCCAAATGAGGATCAAAACGTGTAAAAATAGGTTTTAATACCAGCAATACATTTTTGAAGGAAAAATTATTACCAGCAATATATTATTACCAGCAACACATTTTTGGAAAAAAAATTACCAGCAATAAAAAATCTTATCGCCATCAAATAACCCATTGAATTTGATATGCCGTAAAACAAACCAAACTAAACCAATACATACTGAGATAGATAGATAGATAGATAGATAGATAGATAGATAGATAGATAGATAGATAGATAGATAGATAAAAAATATGGCCAGCAATAAAAATATTGTCGGCATTAAATGACCCATTGAGGTTGACATACCGTAAAACAAACAAAACCAATATATATATATATATATATATATATATATATATATATATATATATATATATATATATATATATAGAGAGAGAGAGAGAGAGAGAGAGAGAGAGATAGATAGATAGATAGATAGATAGATAGATAGATAGATAGATAGATAGATAGATAGATAAAAAAATATTACCAGCAATTAAAATATTGTCGGCATTAAATAACCCATTGAGGGTGATATACCGTAAACCAAACTAAACCAAACCAAACCGGATTCTCTAACCTTGGTTGGTCGTCAGTTTAGGAGAAGGGCAACTCTGAATACTAAAGCAGGTGTTCATGGTGATAAACTCCATTCTGTAAAACTTTCTTACTATTGAAAAAGAAATACCGTTTCGAAGGCAACGAGAAACCATTTCACTATCTTTCCTAAGAAGACAATTAACAGATATCCTTGGGTCTTTAATAATTATATCCCTCCCTGCTTTTTAATTTAAAAGAAAATCAACATCCCCGCTCTTATTCCGATCACATTTATTTATTTTTTATTCAAATGATTCTTGGCAAATCCTTCTCAGATTTTTCAAAATTTCCGCCTATTTCAACTGCCCTGCTTATTAGTTTTTCTTTTTAATTCCTTTAGTTTCTTCCCGCCCTCCTTTTCATTCAATACCCAACAATAATATAGAAAATCCTATGAAAAGCCTTATTCGTCTGTGTTCTGAAAGATCATAGCCTTAAAATAAATATAAAAAATATATTTCCAGCATAGAAGGGTATGGCGGCGTTACACGTGGTCGAATGTAAGTATGGTCACGAGACTTAAGCGATGTAAGAAATGCGTCTAAGACGATCATCATTTATCGAAAGGAGTTTTTATTTTTATTCAAATGAACTAAATTCTAACCCACTCCTATTCCTGCTTCATATTTTCCCAACATTCCCGCTTATTCCAGCTGCTCAGTTTATTAGATTTTTTACTCTCTTCGTTTATTCCAGCCTTCCCGTTTATTCAAAATCCGAGCGTAATTCTATAGTAAGACATGATCCCCAGCATTCTGAAAGGGCATGAACTTAAAATAAAAATAAAAACGTAGTTCGACCACAGTGGTGTTACACGTGGTCGAATGAAAGCAAAGTCGATAATCTAGTCATGCGACTTAAGTACACGTATGCAATACTTGATTAAGAAAATGAGTATGAGGCGAGTGGAGGCAACAAAAGGAGACTTTTGGGGGTTCCCGATCAACCCTAGTTGAACATCATATACTCTATCCGATCTACGTTCAAATAAACTAAGTCAAATGATCTTTTCTCTGCGTGAAAATGTGTTTTTTTTTTTAAATAACGAGGAACGACAACACGTTATACAAAACTATTTGATTTGTTCGAATAAATTTTTAGAATTAAATAAATTTTAATTTGAATTAAATTTTAGTATCTGTAAATGACCAATTTCTTAGAATTAATTTTTTTTTCTAGGAATTTTCCTAAAACAAACGATGGATTGGAATAAGAATGTGTAATGGAATTTCTTTCAAGGATTAATAGGTTTTATTACTGCACCAAAGGTAGTCTTCGTACTATCTTCAAAGCCTCCGAACAGGGAGCAAGTCTGACTGGGGGGGGGGGGGCAGGACAGTGGTTTGTGACCCTCGCTATCTTATCAACTTTGCTTTTCTCTACTTATTAAACTAAGCACAACTAACTATTAAAGGATGAAAAAAATTCGTCATATTGACGTCATTCTGTGATCTTTTTTCTTTTCGTTCAAATCCAAATTAAACTAAACACGATTGACCGTAAAAGGATGAAAAGTTTGCGCGGATTTTGATGTCCTTCTAGAGTCGTTTTCTTTTTTCCAAACCCGTGAATTTGCTTTACTCATGTTAAGTCTTGAAAAAACACTTTATAAAATTCACTACTTTTTATCCATAAATGCGTTGAGATTCTTCAACTTTTTAACAAGAAAAATCTCAGATTGATGCTAAAAACTGCCGCAAAACATGGATGATTTATTTAATATGAGATGATCTATTATGACAGGTCTCTAATTTGTATTTAGATACATTGTATTTATTTTCAATTTTCTAGATGAATTGTTCACCTATGTTGCATAGGATCCATTATTGTACATAATTAGATTACAATAAAATTTTTATCTGATAAAAATAATACCGTATAAAAATTGAGATGTACTAGAGCGCAGGGCCCCGTGACATAGATTCGGGTGGACTGTATCATATTCTAGTGGGGGCACGGGAGTCTTGCACCAACCCTATATATATATATATATATATATATCTATATATATATATATATATATATATATATATATATATATATATATATATCTCATTACGCTAGGTGGGACTTCTATAATTGCCATAAAATGTAGGTTTTTTGCCTGGTGGGGTTACTCGCCTCACGCCTGACCGTTTTTGGATTTCAGAACCGTCCTTCTTCTAGACTAGTCACCAACCAAAGCTAGAAACCTCTGTCTGTTATTTAACCCAAGTTTATGGGGGGAAAGACATGAATTCATCAATTTCCCTACGACACTAATAACGGCACATCGATGCAGTAAAAAGTGACGGTATATTTTCTTTAGTCTATATTAAAATTAAAAATTGTTTTTATATCTGAATCTTTAAACCTTTTTTTTACAATATTAATATGTAGTAAATTTAGCAGTGACATTTTTATTACTTAGTAACAATTTAAAACTGTTACCTCGCTTTAATTAAAATAGAAACTCACTTAATAATACATCCTCTCTTCTTTCTCATGGCTCTCCGGTGGAGAACTGCGCCACAGCCAAATGAAACCAAACCAAATCACGCTGGGGTTTAGGTAGCATGTTGTTTTTTTGCGGGCTGGAGTTCCTAGGCCTACAGACAACCGGTTTTGAATCCAGAATTTTTTTTCTCTTGGGTTGGTTGTCAACTTAATCTAAATAGCCCAGCTGCTATTTAAACAACATGAGGGCGTATCATAGATTCAGTCGGGTGGAGTAGACACAAAGCCATTGCACCGACTCTGGTAGTTGAGAAAACTGTCGTCTAAGATTATGGTTTTCAGTTTAAAGTTATTCATAAGTCATTGCTAAATGTTCTGGCTGGCGTGTCGCAAATCCCAGATTTGCAAAGATGTAAGCTAGACGCTTTTGAGTGCATTTAATGAGAAGTTCGGGAGTTTCGATGTTTATAAACGCGTCTTCTTCGCCCGATGAGCAAAAACAAAAAAAAAATGCTTATCATTACAGACTCGATAGAAACGTGTACCATTGCTAGCGAGTCTTTGAAGCTATAGACGATGTTAATCTCCTGGTAGGTCCACTGGGAGATTCTGAACTGCCGTCACCCCTTTCTCATCCAACTGGGATCTCTAATTTTACATACGCCTGCCCAAAAGTAAACACCGTTTCGCAGCACGACAACATTCAGCGGCGGAATATGAAGATTTATTGCCGCAAATAAAAAAGAAAGCAATCTGCAAGTATGGGTCGTACTTGTTTATGTTCGCCAGCACCCCAGTCTAAAACAATGACGTCAATCATCAGGGGCGGTTGAATGGTATTCTAAACTAAAACTATAGCAAAAATTAAAACCCACTGTCCTTCCTGTAAATATGGATGCGATGTTATTCAGTACATAAGATATTTCTAAGAAGATAATTATATTAACTGATACTCCAATCTTCTTAGCGTTTTCTGATTATATTTATTTTTAAATTATTTTCCACTTCTTAAAAATATACAACATAGAACATCAACAGCTAAGATGGCCGGTAAATGTATTAGCAAAAATATTGTGATGAAAATAACAATGGTGATACTCGTCCAAAGAAGTGAAAAATAATTTTAAAATAAATTCAACCCGGATAATCAGACAACGACAGGAAGGTCGGAGAATGTATTAGTCAAAAGATTGTGGTGAAAATAACAATGAAGGTGATAATCGTCTAACGAATGAAAAATAATTATTAACAAAATTTCAACCCAGATCATCAGACAACATTATAGGGAGGTCAGAGAATATTAATATTGTGATAAAAACAACAATGATGGTGATATTCAAAAGAAAGTAATCAGCAAGTATGGGTGGCACTTGCTTATGTTCGCCAGCACCCCAGTCTAAAACAACGACGTCAATGTTCAGGGGGGCGATAGAATGGTATTCTAAACTAAAACTATAGCAAAAATTACAATCCACTGCTCTTCCTGTAAATATGCATGCGAGGTTATTCAGTACATAATATGTTTCTAAGAAGATCGTAAATATATTAACTGATACTCCAATCTTCCTAGCGTTTTCTTATAATAAGAGTTAGATTTATTTTTTAAATTATTTTCCACTTTTTAAAAATAAATAAAAATAAAGATCAACAGACAACACTAGGATGGCCGGTAAATGTATTAGCAGAAGGATTGTGATGAAAATAACAATGATGGTGATACCCATC